>JAECXD010001369.1:0-128238 GCA_018151445.1 Zaprionus inermis | reverse complement strand
CTTACTTATAAGCTGCCTAAATAGTCTTCATTTCTGGTGATGTGCAATTTTCTAAACCTGAACAGCTCCAAAAAAAAAATGAATCGAAGAACCTGTATCAAATTTTTTGTGAAAAGCGAAATTAAGTGCGCGGATGCATTCCGAATGTTGACTGTGGCATACGGAGAAAATACCTTGGACCGAAGCAACATTTATCGGTGGTACAAAATGCTCTCAGTAGACCGAGAAGATGTAAACGACGAGCAACAGACGAAAAATTAATGAAGTGGAGAAAATGATATTGGCCAATCGTCAAATAACCGCTAGAGTTGCTGAGGACCTTAACATATCGATTGGCTCGGGCCATTCGATTTTTATCAATGAATTGGGCATGACACGGGTCCCCGCAAAATTCGTACCAAAATTGCTCAATTGCGACCAAAAACAGCATCGCATGAACATTGCTAAAGAGATGTTGGACTCTGTCCGCGACGACCCAAATTTGCTTCAGAGAGTCATAACTGGACACGAATCGTGGGCTTATGGTCATGACGTGGAAATCTCAATCATCTCAATGGAAGCTGCCGCACGAACCAAGACCAAAAAAAGTGCGCCAAGTTCGGTCGAATGTGAAAAAATTGCTGACAGCTTTCTCCGATTGCAGGGTCGTGGTGCATCATGAGTTATTGCCACAGGGTAGAACGGTCAATAAGGATTATTACCTGCAAGTTATGCGCAATTTACGTAAAGCAATCCCCCAGAAAGGCCCGGATTTATGGAAGAACAAAAATTACGCCCCTGCTCACACATCGTTGCTTGTTCGCGACCTTTTGGCCACAAAACAACACTAATGATGCCGCAGCCACTGTATTCCTCAAATCTGGCGCCCCGTGACTTTTTCTTGTTCCCTAAACTGAAGAGGCCCATGAAAGGACTACGTTACGCTACGATAGACGAGATAAAGACGGCATCGAAAGATTAGCTGAACAGGATAAAAAATATGATTTTTAAATATGCTTCGAAGATTGGAAAAACCGTTGGCACAAGTGCATAATATCTCATGGGGATTACTTTGAAGGGGACAAAATAGATATTCATGAATAAATAAATAATTTTCGAAAAAATACAGAATTCGCGATATTGTTTGAGCACACCTCGTACATATCATACATGCATACAAAACATCTTCACACATCTAATCAGATTTGTCGATTATCTTGTGTAGTGCTGCTTAATATATATTTCAATTCTAGGTGGCCTTTAATATACTAAAAACTTATTTTGTACTTTGCAACACACTGTAAACTGTATAAACAAAATAAAATTGAATTTTTTTTTTTTTTGAGGAACTTACATTAGAAAAAACAAACAAAAACACATTGTGACCATTTACAACTATTTCTGGAATATTTTTCATATTTATCGGCCGATCTTATTGAAAAACGCCCGCCGTCACCAAAATTTGGTAGCTCTAGCTCTTATAATACTTGAGATCTAGGTTATCATTCGGACGGAAAGACAGACAGACATGGCTATATCGACTCGATTTTCCAGTTACCGAGAGTAGTTATAACAAGTCGGAAAGGCTACAGTCGAGCTGACTCGACTTTGATATACCCGCTACAATTCTTCAAAAACACGTGCCAAATGTGAACAATGCGTTCTTGATTTTTATTTCTTTCCGTCTCTAATTTGTTTTGCCTATGCAAGTTTCACTCGATTCTTATTGGATGTTGCCCTTTACTTTTATTACTTTGCAGTTATAAATTATGCAAGTTAACAACAAAAATGTTAAAATCCAGAACAACGAACCCAATAAGCAAGCTTCAATCTGCAAGCTCAGCGTCTGCATAATTTCCTGCACACTCCGAGCTGTTTCCTGCACACGCCGAGCTGCCAAGTAGAATTCGAAGAATCTGTTTGGCAACAACTTCCGCTCCCACCAATGCAAATGATTCCAAGAAGACTGCACTGATTCGACCAACAAAACATCAGCCGATGTGGTGGCCTATTGGAAGCTACGGAGCAGACGCCGATCCTCTGCCACCAAGGGCAGCGCAGCTCACAGCCAAAGACTCACAGCTTGTTAGGGACAGCTTAGGGTAATTTAGTTACAAATTGGATTTGGACAAATAAAGTCGTTCTTAACTGAACACCAATTCTTTTATTTTTTACCTTGCTAACAGCAAAGTAATTAACTGGCGCCCGAGCAGGGACCGGTACGCGTACGATACAACAAAACGCTTTGAAAGTTCGCGGCTAGCAATAACATTTGCGGCAATCAGTCAAAACGCTAGTGACAAGAACGCGCAACTCACGAAAAATAAACATCTTTCGTTCGTTCAAATCCACTCTGGCAAATTGAACTTAACTTATTCATTTGCCCATCGGTGGACTCCAAGGACTGAAGGCAGGGCCACAGACCACACCTCAACCCTGTACGCATCGCTGGATCCCAAGTAGTCTTCGTTGGACAAAAAGGATGAAATTCGGATCGTCGGAGGGAGGAGCCACATCAATAAGAATACCCATAGTACTGTAAGCTTAACCAACCAAAATTTAAGAAACAAAACTAACAAACATATCGAAAAACCTATAGACTTAAGTAATATCGAATCAAATACCGTAAAACGATAAAGCAAACAAAAAGATCACAAAAGTGATATAACTAATTCCAACTTTACGATTCTCAAGGGACCCTCTAAAGTACAAGGAAAAAACCAGCCACTGGTTATAAAATTTATAAAAGACACAAAAACATATTATTTTTAAGAAAATACAAGGTCTTACTAACCCAATTTAAACATAATTAGAAATAAGCTCCATGATTTGCTCCCTTGATCTATTTTAAACTCGACCATTCTTAGCTCGGTTTCACTTAGTGTTTAATGGCTAACGTGAACAACCTGATAAGACCCTCGATACTCAGTGCTGAAGCGGCTAGACAACGCGTCAGACGACAAGAAGAACAAGAACTCAATAGAAACATGGTTGAAAATGTAGACAGAGCTGCATTAGCAGCTACAATTAGCGAAATTTTAGCTCAACAATTACCAAGTCTATTGAGACGCCACAATTCTTCGGAAGAATTCGCGAACGTAACAGACCAGGTAATTGCCCCAGAGCATGCAGGGAACTTAGGTGATTTAGACAGAGTGCCGGATATAGTAAAAACTATCCGAGACTTTTCAGGTGATCCGTCGGAATTTAGCTCATGGAAGAAAGGAATAGACCGTATTTTAGAAGCGTACAGTGCTTTCCAGGGTACTCCAAAATACTATGGTATTTTACATACCATACGTAATAAGATTGTAGGACCCGCCGACATGGCACTAGAATCTTACAATACCCCATTGAACTGGTTGGCGATTTCGAAATGTCTGACTCTGCATTATGCTGACAAGCGCGACATTAACACATTAGAATATCAAATGACAATGCTTATACAGAGTGCTAACCAATCTGTGGAAGAATTCCATCAAACGGTTTACAAGCACTTATCCCTAATCCTAGACAAGATTGGTTGTATGGGGTTAGGAAGAGAAGCGGAACTATTAATGACAAAAATGTATAGAGATTAGGCTCTAGACACTTTCGTACGAGGGTTACAAGGCGATTTGCCTTGCCTACTGGGTATTAAAGAACCAGTAGACGTACCCTCGGCATTACACCTTTGAAAATCAGAACTTCATGGCAAAACATGCAATAAACACGGGACAGACAAGACAGTTTAGGAACCAGACTTCAAAGCCTTCACCTGCTCCTCGCAGTAATTCGTTTATCAATAGACAACCACCAATTCCACCCCCAAGAACTCAATATTACCAATTCGGACAGCAACCACCAACCGCTTTACCACGACAAAATTGGAACAACTTGGGTTACCAGCTTGCACAGCCAGTAGCTGCACTTTAACATACAGACTACAACAGAAGAAAACGAAACGCGACCCACTGAAACTCCATTGACAACGACGGACTATGAACAAGCTATGGCAGAGTACGAGGACCACAACAACCTTGACGACAACCTGGACGACTATGTAGTTCAGATAGACGAAGCGGACGCTGACAATAACACTTACGACTACTACGACGACGCTGGGTTGAATTTTTTAGAATAACAAATTCCTCTCTTCCATATTTCGTATGCAAGTTGAGGAATGGCAAATTTATTAGAATACTTATAGACCACGGTTCAAACCGAAATTATATCCAACCTAAATTCGTCAATAACCCTATTCAAAATAAAGCACCTTTCAATGCTGTCTCAGTAGGCGGTAGCACAGTAATTACGCACCATAAGGTAACGAACCTTTTTAATATTCAGGATGTTGAAGTTAAGTTTTTCCTGTTGCCCATATTGAAATCTTTCGATGCTATTTTGGGCAATGATAGTTTAAAAGAATTAGGGGCAGTAATAAAAATCAGCAAAAATATTATGATATTAAAGAACTGTGTCTCGATCCCCATAAAAGAAAAAACATTCGAAGCAGTCAACACAATTATTCCGAGAACATCCCACTTGTCCGACAAAGAAAAAACCAAGCTATGCGAATTACTCAAGTCGTTTCCAGACTTGTTCGCAGACCCAAACCAGAAACTGACCTACACAACAAATGTAAAGGCAACGATCCGAACCTCGTCTGACAATCCTGTTTACTCGAAATTCTATCAGTATCCAATGACACTGAAAGATGAAGTAAACAAACAGATAAAAGAACTGTTAGAAGATGGTATAATTCGACCTTCTAGGTCCCCATACAATTCACCAGTGTGGATTGTACCAAAAAGGCAGACGCTTCAGGCGGAAAAAAATATCGCATGGTTATTGATTATCGCAAACTCAATAAAATAACCATTGCAGATATATACCCTATTCCCGAAATAAATGAGGTACTTACCCAATTAGGAGACAATAAAGTATTTTCTGTTTTAGATCTAAAAAGTGGTTTGCATCAAATCTCGTTAAAAAAATAGTGACATAGAAAAGACCGCCTTCTCCGTAAACAACAAAAAATATGAGTTTACACGACTCCCATTTGGTCTTAAGAATGCACCCTCAATTTTCCAACGTGTATTAGATGACATACTTCGAGAACATATTGGAAAAATATGTTTTATTTATATAGACGATATCATCATATTTAGCAAAGATGATGATACGCATATTGAGAACTTGGCTAAAATTTTTCAAACTTTACAGAACGCTAACATGAAATGTCAGCTAGACAAATATGAGTTCATGAAAAACAAAGTCGAATTCCTTGGATTTGTTGTCTCCGATAGGGGAATAGAAACAAATCCGAGGAAAGTGGCAGCGATAGCGAATTATCCCTGCCCTAAAACTTTGAGGGATCTAAAATCCTTCCTAGGGCTTTCCGGCTACTATAGAAGATTTATACAAAATTATGCTAAATTGGCTAAACCCCTAACTTCACTTTTAAGAGGGGAAGATGGACACGTGTCCAAAAGAATGTCATCCAAAAAGATAATTTCACTAGACAATGAAGCTCTAGAATCTTTTAAGAAGCTTACAAGTAACTTAGTGTCAAAAGAAATAATTCTCAGTTACCCAGATTTCAACAAGGAGTTCCATTTAATTACTGATGCTTCAAATTTCGCGATAGGCGCAGTTCTATCGCAAGACAACCACCCTATATCATTTCTTTCTAGAACACTTTCCAAAGCCGAAGAGAACTATGCGGCGAACGAAAAGAAATGTTAGCCATAATTTAGGGCACTCAAAGCCCGCAAAAATTACCTATACGGTAAAGCAAAGGTTAAGATCTTTACAGATCATCAACCTTTAACACATTCTCTGAGTAGCTGGAATGGTAACGCCAGAATCAAGAGATGGAAGGCTTATTTAGAAAAATATGATTATGAAATATTCTATAAACCGGGAAAGGAAAATGTTGTTGCAGACGCGCTCTCAAGAATACCTTTAGAGCAAATTAACTCTGTTGCCTCTACACAACATAGCGCTGAAAGTTCTAGCCATGACCTAATCCCTAGCGTCGAAGCCCTAATAAATGTTTTTAAAAATCAAATATTCTTTTATAAATCAGATAAATACAATTACAAGTTCACCATCCCATTTCCTACTTTCCATAGACATGAAATATACCGACATGAATACTCTACGGACGATATAATAACAGACTTAAAAAAACACCACAACACTTCCGTAATTAACGGCATTCACACGACTGAAGACATAATGGGAAAAATACAGACAACCTACCGAAGTCACTTTAAAGGAAACAAAACTCGATTCACCCAATCCAGGGTGGAAGACTTGACAGACGAAACCGCACAGGAAGAAAGAATTCTTCAAATACATAGGAGAGCACATCGAACGCTCTAGAAAATCAAAAGCAACTAGCAGAAACCTATTATTTTCCAAGAATGAAGCAAAAAATTATATATTTAGTTAAGCAATGCAAAGTTTGCAAAGAAGCTAAATATGACAGACACCCCCCAAATCCGGAAATTCAAGAAACTCCTATTCCAGAATACCCCGGTCACATATTGCACATTGACATTTATTCTACGGAACGACACTTAGTACTCACTGCAATAGATAAGTTTTCTAAATTAGCGCAAGCACGAATTATAAATTCAAAAGCGATAGAAGATACCAGAACCCCTTTGCGTGACATTATATTTTATTTCGGAGTCCCAAAACATATCGTTATGGACAACGAAAAAGCATTCAATTCCCAATCAATTAAGTTCATGCTGGAGCAGCTACAGATAGAAGTCTATACTGCTCCGCCATACAAAAGTATAGTTAACGGTCAGGTACAACGCTTCCATTCAACACTCTCAGAGATAATGAGATGCCTCAAGATAGAGGGCACTGAGAGAAATTTTAAAGAACTTTTAGAAAGGGCAGTTTACGAGTACAATTACAGTTTTCATTCGGTTACAAAGAAGCGACCATTAGAAGTATTCTTCGGCAGGAGAGTAAGAACAGACCCGGACCAAAACGAGACAGCCAAACAAGACAATATTGAAAGACTTAAAAATAAGCAGAAAATGGACCAAACAAACCACAATAAGAACAAAAAGGAAATACTTAACTATCAGCCAGGAGAAGAAATATTCGTAAGAATAAACACTAGATTAGGTTCAAAACTTTCGCCAAGATATAGGAAGGAAATAGTTAAGGAAAACAAGCACACCACAGTAACAACAGAATCGGGAAAAACAATACATAAAAGCCATATCAAAACCTAAAATTTTTCAGGATATTACTATGGATAACGAACGATGTGAGTGGAACGATGAACCTTACGAACTATACGAACGCACAGATACTGACAATGAACAAGGGGATCGGAAAGCTACAAACTTCAACGACCAAACTAATACACTGCATTAACCTCGACCAAATCCAAACCGCTTTAGACATTTTACATGAACATACGGAAAACAGCCTTAAATGCAGTCCATTATACGCTACTCTTCACCATGAGATAAACACAACTATTCACACATTCCGAACAATCACAGCCTTTCCCAAAACTCGAAAAACTAGGTCCTTAAATTGGCTAGGGTCGGGATGGAGGTACATAGCGGGAGATCATGATGACCTAGTTATGATAGAGCAGAATTTAGATAAACTTATTGACAACAATAACCAACAGGTCATTGTTAACAAGCAGTTAGAAGAAAGAATAAATAAACTAACTATCCACTAAACTAAGTATCCAACGCTCTTAGCAATTCTATTCAAAATTATTATTAGTTTGCACAATCAGATTCGCCTTTTAAAAGAAGAAATAATTAACATTAAATATGCCATTCAATGGGCACGATTAAACGTAGTTAACACACTTGTATTAAATGAAGATGAGCTAATTGAAATCGAGAAAATTTTTAAAATAAATAATATGCCAACCCTATCAATGGAAGAAATAATGGAGTTTTCCGATGTGTCAATTCTACATAATAAAACAACACTTCTGTATATTGTAAAAGTTCCAAACTTAGAAGAAATACAATAGCAAGACCTTATTATAAAACCTATTGTAAAAAACAATTCAATTATACACTTAAACTTTCAAGAAATCTTTGTTTTCAAAAACCTTACCTATGGCATTCCCCAAACTTGTAAATCTGGAGAATATTTAAAAATATGCGATAAGAAAAAAATTGTTAATATAAGTAATTCAAAATGTATACCAAAGCTAGTTCAGGGACAGAAAGCGCTGTGTAGTTTTAGCAATGACGACCATGTACCCAAAATAGAAGAAGTCGACGATGGAATCATCCTACTATCCTGGGTTTGCACATCTATAGTCAACGGCAGAAGGGAAGATTCCTTCCAAATGGAAGTATCTAAGGAAACGAAAACAGTTTGAGTAATGGCTTACTTAAGGAATTGGCACAGAACCGAAGTACACAAGCGGGAACAGTTTCGGGACCTGGTGAAAAATCTGGTTTAACCAAGTGAAGATCCTTAACAAGTGATCTTTCGTTTAGAATAGGGTTGAAGATACCACTTGAGCAAGGAATGTTGTATGGATAAAAATGAATATTTTGTGTTGTAAGCGAATTCGTGGTAATACGTGAAATTTTCAAATGACAACTTTGAGGGAAATACAGAAGATTTACGCTTCATGTTAACAAAATTATTAAACTTTTTAAACTTATTTCAAGTCTGCAATAGTTAAGTAGAAACTGACTGGTTTTGCAAGTTTTTCAAAAGAAAGAGAGAAAGTGCTGAAGTTATTTTTTTTAAATTTAAAAATTTGCAGTTGGCACAATTTGTTCTCTGCCTCACTTTTTCTTGGTCAAATCCAATCGTAGGCTTGGGAACAAACTCACGCCACTGTGTGAGGAGAGAGCCATTAAAGCGGATATGGGGACCACATTCCGCATTAAGGGAAGGGTGGTCCATAAAGACAACTTGAAATAGCTTTCCCAGAAATGATGTTCGTACTCTAGTAAATCCCGCCTACCCTTTTTTTCCACATGGCGACATTTTAATCAGAATCAAACATACAGATTAAACATTACATTAAACAAATGTTTTTAAATTTAGTATTTCCTGGTATTGGGTTTTCCTCTTTACAAACAGAAGCTTAGTTAAAATTTCACCCATGAGGTTGGACTTATCCTCTTCCTTTCTGTATCCTTGGCTGTGGCACACATCACCGATTACTTGTGTGTGTAATATATCCCCATTGTCGAGGGACGTATCCTAGTAAGGAAGTAGTTTGCCTATGTGAGGCATTTGGCAAACCTCTCGGAATATGTGCGCATAGTGGAGGAAACGGTCAACTTATTTGACAAATTCCCCCAATTGCACATGAAGAAATTGTATAGCGTGGGCACCGCTCACCTAAATAATTTGATTAAAGCGTTGGGTACGCATCACAGGGTAGCTAGGAGTTTAGACTTTTTAAGTTCAATACTGAAGGTCCAAAAGGTCCACAAACACCCCAATAGAGAACCTTATGTCTGTTTGGTCCATTAAAAAGCTACAATCTAGTCTAATATAGTCTCGGGAGTTGCAAAATTCCCCTTGCAGAACATAACCGTCAGCCAAAACGTGCTTAGCCTCCCTTACCTTCATCCTTTGAATGAACGCAATTTGGAGGCCATCCAGCAGTTTATGGAGGAAATCAGGACTGGTGTGTTGGTGCATCCAGAGGGTGAGAAGAATTGCAAAGCAACTTAGCAAGATAGTTGCTGGAATTGTCGAAGTCAACGGTCTCCAAATTGCTTAATAAGAAACGATCTATCTGTAATTCAGTTTTGTTTTCCCACTCGTTGCCGCTGCACCGATCACGGCCCGAGAATTAAAGGGACTACTCAATAACTCCTTGGCTTTCATTGTCGCGGCTGCGCCTGACGATATGCGCGCTTAATAATTAATTTACATGTATTCCTGATGTTAACGAAAAGCTCTGCTTTTATATGCTGGGCCTAACAAATTTAGTAAAATATGTGTCATTACTGTACGCTGATAAAGTTTGGACTTTTACCACGCCGCCAACAGCCCGAAAAAATTAATTGTAGTCACAAATATAGCTCTGCAGTAACCATTTCAAATACGCGCGATAAATTCCATCTTGTGGACGTTTCAATAAGATCGACCGATAAATATGGAGAAAATATTAAAAAAAAATAGTATTACGTTGTCATGGTGTATTTTTATTGTGTCTAATATAAAATCTCCGATATGTCCCTTGTGGTTTCTCTGCCTATACCACAGATAATAATAAAACCAAAGGCAAGTTCAAGTTCCGCATTACCGGATATGTAAAATCCCAAAGGTGTAATGTCTCTGGAGCCTAAAAAAAGTTAGGAGTTCTTCCTATGCAAGTTCCACTCGATTTTTACTGGATGTGGCTTTTGCTTTTATTACTTTTCAGTTATAACCTAGCAGAGGGCTTTAAATTATGCATGTGTGAAAGAGACGTCTATACTTACACGTATGGTGCCTCACAATACATCTCAATATATCTAATTAGATTTGTCGTTTGTATTTTGCATTGCTGCTCAATGTCTCTTTCGAATCTAAGTGTCTTTAAATATTCCAAAAACTTATTTTGAATATTGCAACACACTGTAAAATAAAAAAAATATAAGATACGAAAAAAATATATAAATATAAGTCGGCACCCGCACCCAGGAGTTGAACTCCGGACCTCTCGCTTAACAGTCAACTACCATCACCACTCGACCACTGCATTTCTTACGCGATAACCGCTAATATTGCATTATGAATATTTCCGGTGCACATAATTAAAAAAAAAGTGGCCTGCTGCTGAAGTTGAACTCGGGAATTAACATTAAATAAAACCGACATAAACTTATTTTGTACTTTACATACATTGCAAAACAAATGTCATAATTATTAATTTATTAATTTACTTTACTGGCATTAAAATAGAAAACTTCTGCAAGACCAAGTCCAATTGCACTTGATTTTTGAAGTAAACCTTAAATTACCTGGGCCATGAATTTACAATGTACATGTGTAATATAAATTAATATGGCTTCGATCAAAAAAAAAAATCAACAACGGAACAACAATATAAATCGAATTATTTGTTGAGTCTATGTGGATTCGAACCATCGGTCTCCAAAAACAAAATCTCTACAAGCGGCCCCTACTTCCACTGCGCCGTCACCGCACTTACACCAACGTCGGCAAAGTTGCATTATGAGACCATTTAGATTATTATACATGTAATGAATAAATATGCAAAGCGGCGCGGCGTTGTTTTGATTATCATTTGCTTATTTTCTTCTCCCCATCAATTTCCGTTTATTCAAATTAATTTGAATTAAACATAAATATTTTTCAAAAGTCAAAAAAACACATCGCACAGCCGCCGGCCGACGTCGAACCTAGGAGTTGAACCACGGGCCTCACGCCTAATAGCAACTACCATCACCACTCGGCCACTGCACTTCTTACGTAATGGCCGATAAAATTGCAATATGAATATTTTCGGTGCACATAATTAAAAAAACAAGTTGCCTGCTGCTGGAGTTGAACTCGGGAACTAACATTAGGAAAAACCGACATAAGCACATCGTCACAAGGTAATACTATTTCTTGAATATCTTCCTTATTTATCGGCCGATCTTATTGAAACTTTCGCTACACGCCCGTATGGTAGTTTTATCACATGTATAAACAAGTCGGAAAGGCTACAGTCGAGCTGACTCGACTGTGATATACCCGCTACAATTCTTCGGAAAAACACGTGCCACATGTGAACAATGCGTTCTTGCTTTTTATTTCTTTCCGTCTCAAATTTGTTTTGCCTATGCGGGTTCCACTCGATTTTTATTGGATGTTGCCCTTTGCTTTTATTACTTTGCAGTAATAAATTATGCATGTGGGAAAGAGACGCCTATACATACATATATGCTGCCTCACAATACATCTCAACATATCTAATTAGATTTGTCGTTTGTTTTTTGTGTTGCTGCTCAATGTCTCTTTCGATTCTAAGTGGCTTTAACGCAATCACCAATAAAATTGCACTATGAATATTTTCGGTGCACATCATTAAAAAAAAGTTTCCACATAATTAAAAAAAAAAAAAGGTTGCCACATAATTAAAAAAAGTTGTCTGCTGCTGGAGTTGAACTCGGGTTCTGACATTAGGAAAAACCGACATAAGCACATGGCCACAGTGCAATACTATTTCTTGAATATCTTCCTTATTTATCGGCCGATCTTATTGAAACTTTGCCAACACGCCCGCTGTAGAGCTATATTTGCTGTAGAGCTATATTTGCAGCTACAATCTACTTTTTTTCGATTTGTGGGGGCGGATGGAGGCGTGGCGAAAATCCAAAATAAACTTGATCTGCGTGCAGAATTAACACATATTGTCCCCAAATTTGGTAGCTCTAGCTCTTATAATAGCTGAGATCTAGGTTTTCACACGGTCGGACAGACAGACAGACGGACAGACGGACATGGCTATATCGACTCGGCTGTTCATGCTGATTCAGAATATATATACTTTATGGGGTCGGAGATGTCGCCTTCTGCCTGTTACAAACATTTTCGGTTGGCACAAAGTTATAATACCCTTATACTCTTCGAGTATCGGGTATAAAAATGATCGCTGTAGAGCTATATTTGCAGCTACAATCGACTTTTTTTCGATTTATGGGAGCAGGTAGAGGCGTGGCAAAAGTCCAAAATAAACTTGATCAGCGTGCAGAAATAACACATATTGTCCCCAAATTTGGTAGCTCTAGCTCTTATAATAGCTGAGATCTAGGTTTTCATACGGACGGACATGGCAATAGCGATTCCATTCACACTGGTTCAAAAAAATTTATATATTTTATGGGGTCGGAGATGTCTCCTTCTGCCTGTTACAAACATTTTTGGTTGGCACAAAACAATAATACCTGTTCGCTCCAGAGTCTCAAGGCAGCGTATAAATGATTTATATTGCATATAAATCCGTTTTCCTCTCGAATAAAAACGCACGTCAGCTCGCCTCTAACTCTATTCGTCATATCATTTCTAATTTCTTTATTCTTTCATTTCATCATACATCTGTTTTACATCTCCTTCTTCGTTAAGTTGCAACAGCTAGTATTCATTTCTGTTACGTTGATTACATTTCTCATACATTGATAAATCATGTTAACTACTCTGTGAATTGAATGTTAACGATGTCAAATAAATCTAGTTTAAGTACTACAATCAATTAAAGGGCGCGAACATTCTCCCTTCCTTGGAAGCTCCTTCCAACCTTACATGACCAATTCCTCCTCCAAAGGAAAAGGGCATATTTTGTGTATGTTTCGTTTAAGTGTGCCGCTTTTGGTCCTTAGAGTAACTACTCGCACCACGCCGTCTGCTCCTGGATGCAACTCGACTACTAGTCCCAGCAACCATTGCCCAGGTGGAGAGTTATCCTCTGCAATCAAGGCTAACGAGTCCAGTTTGATGTTACTAACGCCTTTTGTCCATCGGGTTCGCTCCTGTAGTAAAGTAAGGTACTCTGAAGACCAGCGTTTCCAGAATATGCTCTGAACCAATAGGATTCGTTTCCAGTGATTGATCATGGACAGGTTAACCAAGTCACTGTCAACCGATTCCACCAGCGCATTCAATGGGCGACCAACTAGGAAGTGGCCAGGCGTCAGCGCTTCCAAATCATTTGCGTCAGACGACAACGGGTGGAGTGGTCGAGTTCATCCCCACCACTACCTGTGCTACAGCGGTCGAAAGGTCTTCGAAGTTTAGCGATGTACTGTTCGCGCTTTTTAATAGCAGTTGCTTCGCAACCTTTACTGCACTCTCCCAAAGTCCTCCGAAATGGGGGGAACGTGGCGGGATGAAGTGAAACTGCACTCCTCGCTTGGTGCACTCGTCAACCACTGTACATTTGTCCAACTCTTCCAGACCTCGATTTAGCTCACGTGAGGCGCCCACAAAGTTTGTGGCGTTGTCACAATACAAATCCGTGCTGAGTCCTCGACGGGCAAAAAATCGTTTCAATGCAGCGATGAAGGCATTGGCACTTAGATCAGAAACGATTTCCAAGTGGCATGCCTTTGTAAGGAAGCACACGAATACGCAGAGGTAAACCTTTACAGGCGCTTGCCACGCATGTTGAAATGCATCCAGATAGGACCCGCAAAGTCCAGACCAGCACGTTGAAATGGGTAGTTATTGCCGCTCACACGCCTCGAAGGTAGATCACCCATTAGCTGTGTTGCTAGAACTGGTCTCAGGCGAAAACATGTAACGCAGCCTCGCACAATCTTGCGAGCTAGCTTCCTGCAATTGACAATCAAATACTTCTGCCGCAAAAAAGCGCAAAGAGCTAGCACTCCGGCATGTAAATTCAAATGATGTGTGTGTTTTACCAGCGCATTGATCACTGGATGATTAGAAAGTAGCAAAATTGGATGCTTGGTGATATGAAAGGATTCAAGCATTGTATTTTTGCTGAATTAATTTGTTTTCTTTGCCTCAACTTAGTGAATTCCTCACGCAACATACTGCTTTGTAAATTAAATACAATGTACCGAAGGCCTCCCGATAATTCTGCTGCGGTTAGCGCACTCAGTTTCTGAGTAGTTGCTTTCATAGTGCGTTTGCGCCAACGAAATATGAAACCAAATACTCGCTGCAGCTTAAGAAAATCATTTGCAAATTTACTTGTGCTGAATATATCATTGTGATTATTATGGCTTATACTCGCCGCTAAGGAAAATGTTGTTTTTCTTTGCTCTGGCATCGGTTCGTCGTTCTTCCAACGCTCTGATCGCCAAGTATCTTGAACATCTTTTAGAAATTGGGGGCCATGCCACCACAACTCTGAATTGTGTGAGTCAGTTGGGTACAATCCCCTAGATACAATATCTGCTGGATTTAGTTTAGATTCTATCAATCATAATTTCCCTTGCTGTTCCTTACAAAAACGATCGCAGTTGCCAAAAAATTGTTCGAAGTTCCCTTTAAGAGTGAGCCTTTTGGGCTCGTTCTTATTGTTTGATCGACGCGCTTCTCGATTTGCTAAATTCATTTCACGATTAATCAAAAACTGGGACAAAGTTGTCCACGAAGGCATCTTAGTGCAATCCCATTCACCATCCCACTTATCGATAGTCTCGTCATCAAGCTTGCAGCGAATTAAATGAAATATTATCGCATCAAGGATTTCTTGTTCTTTGCTAATAGACTTAAGCGCGACCAACTGAGAGTTGACTGTGTCTACCATAATACGCAGCGCTTCGGAATCAGCCTGCCTAAGTCGTTTCAAGTTAAACAATTCGTTAATATGGGCTTGAACAATAATAGACTTGTTTTCGTAGCGATCCTGCAACAGTCGCAACGCTTTACTATAGTTACAACCGGTCAATTCTAAGCAATCGATAGTACTCAGAGGTACAGGTCCAAGGGATGATCTCAAGTGAATCAATTTGGACAGGTCGTCAAGTTCAATAATATAAGCAAAACGAAAAGTTTCCCGAAAACTGAGGTAATTTTAAGTTAGGGAGCTTAGCCGAACGCGGAACTTGTACGCTGACTAGCAATTCATTACCTCCAGAGTGTCGACTTGTATGAGCAATGCAAGTTACTATTCTGGCTTTTATTTCACAATATAGCTCTTCAACTTCTGTCCTGCTACCATAATCACTTGCATCCTCACTCTCTTGCTCAATTCGGGCTTGAACCGTACAATATTGGCTATAATTTGATTCTATTAAACTGAGCCGTGCTTCCAACTCAGCAGCTGTCATAAAAGCAAAATTTTTAAAAATAAAATTTTTATTTTGCGTAAATGAATTCACTAAGCCTTTTCTTGCACTATTTGTCTGTCTGATTCTTTACCCTTCTTTGGTGCCATAATCGTTGCTTTATGTATGGCGAAACGTAATACACTTAGAGAAAAACACAATACTTCTATCCCTACAAAAAAAAGGGCAAATTACCAAGCACGTAAATCAACTTTAAACGAATTGTTCACCAATACACAAATTGGATTGCGCCCAGCTTAAGTTGCTTGCGCGGTAAAGTCAATTCGTTTAAACTATTTACCACCTGTCGATTTCAATTGCAATTGCTTTTCACTAAGAAAGTTCGCACAAAGAACGGGTGCTGTTAAGGTTAAATGAAAGTCACACTGATGATAACCGCTCTCAATAAGCTACCGTTCAATTGCATTACCGTTGTACTTGCTGTATATAAGCATACATACATACACACGCACGTACAGCTTCCACAGAAGAGAATCCGAAAATGCAGCCACTGTGCTGTGAGAATGTTTGTATATATTTATGTAGGCGAATGTATGTATGTACCTTTTAGCAGTGCACAACCGTTCTTGATTTTTCTACACTTGCAAATTCACACCTGACACTAATCCAAATATACTGTAAGGTCTTAAGGCAATTTTAATCACACTTCAATTTGAATTTAAATGCCTGCAAGAAATATTAAATCGTCACTCACAAAAAACTCCACAATTTTGCGCAAGGCGGACCAATTTGTAAGCTCCAGCAATGATCTTCAATCCGGGTTGAACTTTATCCAAAAGTCCCTGCTCGGGCGCCAAATGTTCGCTCCAGAGTCTCAAGGCAGCGTATAAATGATTTATATTGCATATAAATCCGTTTTCCTCTCGAATAAAAACGCACGTCAGCTCGCCTCTAACTCTATTCGACATATCATTTCTAATTTCATTATTCTTCATTTCTTCTAGTATTCATTTCTGTTACGTTGATTACATTTCTCATACATTGATAAATCATGTTAACTACTCTGTGAATTTAATGCTAACGATGTCAAATAAATCTAGTTTAAGTACTACAATCAATTAAAGGGCGCGAACAATACCCTTCTACTCTACGAGTATCGGGTATAACTATTGAGCTCGTTGAAGGTCTCAGCTCCTTGAGAACCCTAAATAGTTTTGTTGACAAGAAGCGTACTGGCATGGCCACCCTGCCATTAGCGCATAAATGTTGCAGACAACGAAGTTATTGTTCTATTGGAACAAACTATCGTGGCATAAGTCTTCTTCTCGTTGCATACAAGGTTTTCACAAACGTTTTTTATGAAAAGCCAAAAACCGCATGATGAGTTGATCATTGGACCGCATAAGTGCAGCTTTCCACCTGGTGAGTCCATTATCGACAAAATCTTCACACAGCGTCAAATGCTGGAAAAGTCATATAAAAAACCAGATCGACATGTTCCATTTATTCGTCGACTGTAAGGCTAAGCTTCTTGTATGAGACTAGTACTAATGCAAAGCTAACACGACTTTGCAGAATGATATTAAGCAACCTCAGCAGCGCTGTCAAGGTAGGAGACGACCAATCCAAAACTAAGCATGGTTTTTAGACACGGTGACTTGTTCTCTTGTATGATCTTTATTTTCTTATGGAGAATTATGAGAAAACGTGGTATGGTGTTCGGGGATAATTTTGGCAAACTAATGTTTCCATATGTTATTCTGATGATATTAACTTACCAACAATTGTAACAGCGGCATTAGAAGGATTCAACTAAAGTTGGCTTGGCTTTCAAATCAGACAAAATAAAGTTAATGGAGTACAGTTGTGTCAAGTAGGAAATCGAATAATTACCTAATCGCTGGTAATGCTAACTTTGAGTCCGTCGAGGAATTTATTTACCTTTATAGCAATAAAGTGAGCCTGGAGATAATGTAGTTATTTTGATGTGATTTGTCTTGTCGTACATCTACTTGACATCAGCTGATAAAAAGAATCGATGTAACCTAAAGCGAAGAAGAGTTGAATACAAGTCTTCTTGAGTTGTAGGCCCCACAATTAAAAAATCATTTATTGACACATATCATATGAACTAAGACGAGGTATTCTTCCATATACTCAAAATACATTTTTCTCAAGCTATAGTTACGACTTAACAATCTTTTGAGTGACAAGAGCCGGTCTGACTTCAAAGCGACCTGATGGCAAATTCTGAGTTGTAATGAACTTCGCAATGTTTTTGGTATTTTTCTCGAGCGACCAGAACTTTTGTATTTCGTTGTCTATGGAAATAAGCACTTCTTCTTGAAGCGATATTTTGGAGAGCCTGATTCTTTTGAACATATTTTCTTTGGGACATATTTTCCAGGTACCACCCAACCAAGAATAGTTTTTGTAATATCGAATACTTTAGAACTTGCTTTATTTGACCAAAAGACATCTTGAAAAAGGATTTTGCACCAATCAACATATCTTTCTGTTTTGTCTTGTAAAAGTACGGGTAGCTAATGGGAGATTCTTTGGAATTTTCAGTCACTAATGTTGACTGATTGGTCAGAATCATATCCTGAAATCGACTTGAGTTTCCAAAAATCGAAATAAAACTCACCACCATTTTAATACAACTTCACTACCGTATGTATCTTGTTCACAAACTTAAACCTTTGCATAACAGAGAGTCGAGCAAACGGACTACAGTTTTCTATTACGTGGTCTTTTTCATTGGAATAACTATACGAGCTAGCAAAGAAGTTTCAATTATGTTGCTTATTTAAATCTTTTCTTTCTGATTTTAGATTTTTGCGATTCTTCAGTATTAAAATGCTGATATCGACTATTTTTAACAAGTTCCAAATCTGACCACTTAGCTAATTTCTCCTGATCGAGCTGTTCTTCCCATATTTGTTTAATCACTCTATCTCAATCTACTTTACACGAATCATAATCGCATTAGATTCTTTGTGACATTGCTATTGATAACAATGTATATAAATATATACCAAGGGTGCAATATATATATACAATATGAAACATATACAATGCAATATATAAGTTAAACAGAGTAAACGGTCTCCAAATTGCTGACTAAGAAATTATATCGTGAGAATGCAGAATAAGCATTTGACCGGTTATCGTACACAGCATATTTACGTGGCCGCTATGTGTGTGACTGGGAAACAAAGTTTCGCTTTCATTTAACGTTAATATCAATTTCTAATTCAGGTTTGATTTCCCACTTGTTGCCGCTGCACCGATCACGGCCCGAGAAATATAGAGGACTAATCAATAACTCCTTGCCTTTCGTTGTTACGGCGAGTTCGTATTTTCTGGGAGCTTCGAATAGTCTATGTGAAAATTCCGAATAATCTTTAGAAAACCAGGAAAATAGAAAAAATCGTTTTAAGCTACAAATGTAAAAACAA
The DNA here is from genome assembly GCA_018151445.1 of Zaprionus inermis. Classification (NCBI taxonomy): domain Eukaryota; kingdom Metazoa; phylum Arthropoda; class Insecta; order Diptera; family Drosophilidae; genus Zaprionus; species Zaprionus inermis. The sequence goes on along the minus strand of JAECXD010001369.1, from coordinate 109,085 downwards.
ACAAACACCACAGGAGGCTCTGTTTATTCGTTTAATATTTGACTGCTAAACATTTTTTTATAAAACAATATTTATACCCTTGCAGAGGGTATATTAATTTTAGCCAGAAGTTTGCAACGCACCTTAGGAGACATCTCCGACCCTATAAAGTATATATATTCTGAATCAGCATCACCAGAGGAGTCGAAAAATGGATGTCCGTCTTTCCGTCCGTCCGTCCGTCCGTCCGTCTGTTGCAACGCAAACTAGTCTCTCAGTTTTTGAGCTATCTTCATGAAACTTGGCATACAAGCTTCTTATTGCTGTAGGCTGTAAATAAGTCGGAACGAGCCAGATCGGACCGATATATCGTATAGCTATCATAGAAGCTATCGGCCGATTTTTGTTGCTTTTCAAGATATTGCAACAAGATTTGGCAAATCTTATTCGTATTACTTTTTTAATTTGCTGTCAAAATTGTATCAAAATCGTATTACTATAACATATAGCTGCCATAGGAACAATCGGCTGAAATCAGGGTTTTTGTATGCAAACCTGTTTCGTTTTTGGAAATACCGCACATTATCAATACTTTTTAATGTTATACAGTAACCCGCTCTTAGTTTTTCCATTTAAATATCTCAGAAGTTTATATTATATACATAGCTGTTATAGGAACAATCAGTCAGTCCGTCTGTATGTTGGAACTCAAATTAGTCCCCCAGTTATTGAGCTATCTACATGAAACTTGGCACACAATTTTAATTTTGCTGTAGGCTGTAAATAAGTCGGAACGAGCCAGATCGGACCGATATATCGTATAGCTATCATAGAAGCTATCGGCCGATTTTTATTGTTTTTCAAGATATTGCAACAAGATTTGGCAAATCTTATTCTTATTACGTTCTTAATGTGCTGTCAAAATTGTATAAAATTGTATAATCGGACCACTATAAAATATAGCTGTCATAGGAACAATCGGCTGAAATCAGGGTTTTTGTATGCAAACCTGTTTTTTTTTGGAAATACCGCACATTATCAATACTTTTTAATGTTATACAGTAACCCGCCCTTAGTTTTTCCATTTAAATATCTCAGACGTTTATATTATATAGCTGTTATAGGAACAATCAGTCAGTCCGTCTGTCTGTTGCAACTCAAATTAGTCCCCCCCTTATTATTGAGCTATCTTCATGAAACTTTTCTCCCAAGCTTCTTATTTCTGCCCTCTTTTAATAAGTCGGAACGGGCCAGATCGGACTGATATATCGTATAGCTGTCATGAAGCCTATCGGCCGATTTTCGTTATATTTCAAGATATAGCTATCAGGCTTACCACATCCAAATCTAAGTGTGTCCCTAATAATAAAGTTCGAAATCGAACTTTTATAACTTATAACGATCAACGATCGGCCTAATGAAGGTTCATGTTGCAATTTTATGGAAATCTGAGTACTATTCCATGTAGCTGTTAAACAAAAAATCATGAAGCTGTTATTCAAACGCATTTCTGAATGAGAACTTTCCAAATTTAGATTTTATGACCAACAGATCCTTTACAAAGACATTTCCTCATAACATTTTGTGTTAAGTATATAAGAAATCCAGGTATATACAAAAGCATTAAAAAGGTAGAATTATTTTTTTTCGAAGCAGGTTTTTGATTCATAGCCTTAATCAGGTAAAAATCTTGACTTCCTGTATTGTTATAATTGTTCAATAAATACCACAGAAACCAGCAGCAATCCAAATATATTTTATATTTTGTATAACTGCAAGGGTATGAAACCTTCGGCAAGCCGAAGGTAGCCTTGCTTTCTTGTTTTTGGCTTTTTTTGCTAAAATGAAACGGGTATTCTTAGTGAAAATCTAAAAAGGAAAGTTATTATTCGTGTTATATCTGTTTTCGTCCATTCAAACTGCATCGTGCGTTGTTTTTTATGAATTTACCTTTTTTTCAGACATGTTTTAACGTTGTTGTCTTAGTGAAATAATGCCGGTACCACGGTATTCAAATCTTGCACCTCGAAGTAGAACACCGCGGCGGTTGGCAAATCTCCGTCAAAATATGACAAATGAGCAGCGTGAATTGCGTCGACAAGATATCCGTTCAAGGGTAGCGAATTTACATGCTGGACGCACACAAGAAGAAAGTGTTACGGAAACGGAAAACAATAATGCGCGGAGAGGACTACGTCGTTCTGCTGCACATAAAAAATCGCTTGAAGCACTCGATCGAACGTTGAAAGATTTGCGAAACTATAGCAATCCGTTTGGCGGTGAAATGATTTTGTTATCAGGAGATTTTCGCCAAACGTTACCAGTCATTCCACGATCAACAGCTGCAGATGAAATTAATGCTTGCTTTAAGTCTTCAAATTTGTGGCGATATGTGAAATGGTGAAATACCAGTTGATTGTGAGACGGGATTGATATAATTTCCACCAAATTATTGTAATTTAACTGAACCGAAGGAAGATCTCACCTCCAACGTTTTTCCTGACATTCGAGAAAATTTCAAGAATCATTCATGTTTGAGTTCACGAGCAATATTGGCGGCTAAGAATAAGGATATAGACGAAATACATTTTTCTATTCAAAATGAAATACCAGGCGATATTCAATCCTACAAATTAGTTGACGCAATCACTGATGAAGACGAATTACCAGGATTGCCACCACATAATTTGCAGTTAAAAGTTGGTTCGGTGATAATTTTGTTGAGAAACATCAATCAGCCGCGTCGTTGCAATGGATCGCGAATAATGGTGAAGAGATTACAGCCAAATGTTATAGAAGCAACCATCTTGAAAGGCAAATATCGAGGCGAGGATGTATACATTCCAAGAATTCCTTTGATTCCCAACGATTTGCTATTTTCTCTGAAATGAATTCAGTTTCCGATACATCTTGCGTTCGCTATGTCAATTAATAAGTCGCAAGGTCATTCGCTTGATGTTTGTGGAATTAATTTGGAATTTAATTGCTTTTCACACGGCCAAATTAGTCCCCCAGTTATTGAGCTATCTACATGAAACTTGGCACACAAGCTTATTATTGCTGTAGGCTGTAAATAAGTCGGAACGAGCCAGATCGGACCGATATATCGTATAGCTATCATAGAAGCTATCGGCCGATTTTTATTGTTTTTCAAGATATTGCAACAAGATTTGGCAAATCTTATTCTTATTACGTTCTTAATGTGCTGTCAAAATTGTATAAAATTGTATAATCGGACCACTATAAAATATAGCTGTCATAGGAACAATCGGCTGAAATCAGGGTTTTTGTATGCAAACCTGTTTTTTTTTGGAAATACCGCACATTATCAATACTTTTTAATGTTATACAGTAACCCGCCCTTAGTTTTTCCATTTAAATATCTCAGACGTTTATATTATATAGCTGTTATAGGAACAATCAGTCAGTCCGTCTGTCTGTTGCAACTCAAATTAGTCCCCCCCCTTATTATTGAGCTATCTTCATGAAACTTTTCTCCCAAGCTTCTTATTTCTGCCCTCTTTTAATAAGTCGGAACGGGCCAGATCGGACTGATATATCGTATAGCTGTCATGAAGCCTATCGGCCGATTTTCGTTATATTTCAAGATATAGCTATCAGGCTTACCACATCCAAATCTAAGTGTGTCCCTAATAATAAAGTTCGAAATCGAACTTTTATAACTTATAACGATCAACGATCGGCCTAATGAAGGTTCATGTTGCAATTTTATGGAAATCTGAGTACTATTCCATGTAGCTGTTAAACAAAAAATCATGAAGCTGTTATTCAAACGCATTTCTGAATGAGAACTTTCCAAATTTAGATTTTATGACCAACAGATCCTTTACAAAGACATTTCCTCATAACATTTTGTGTTAAGTATATAAGAAATCCAGGTATATACAAAAGCATTAAAAAGGTAGAATTATTTTTTTTTCGAAGCAGGTTTTTGATTCATAGCCTTAATCAGGTAAAAATCTTGACTTCCTGTATTGTTATAATTGTTCAATAAATACCACAGAAACCAGCAGCAATCCAAATATATTTTATATTTTGTATAACTGCAAGGGTATGAAACCTTCGGCAAGCCGAAGGTAGCCTTGCTTTCTTGTTTTTGGCTTTTTTTTGCTAAAATGAAACGGGTATTCTTAGTGAAAATCTAAAAAGGAAAGTTATTATTCGTGTTATATCTGTTTTCGTCCATTCAAACTGCATCGTGCGTTGTTTTTTATGAATTTACCTTTTTTTCAGACATGTTTTAACGTTGTTGTCTTAGTGAAATAATGCCGGTACCACGGTATTCAAATCTTGCACCTCGAAGTAGAACACCGCGGCGGTTGGCAAATCTCCGTCAAAATATGACAAATGAGCAGCGTGAATTGCGTCGACAAGATATCCGTTCAAGGGTAGCGAATTTACATGCTGGACGCACACAAGAAGAAAGTGTTACGGAAACGGAAAACAATAATGCGCGGAGAGGACTACGTCGTTCTGCTGCACATAAAAAATCGCTTGAAGCACTCGATCGAACGTTGAAAGATTTGCGAAACTATAGCAATCCGTTTGGCGGTGAAATGATTTTGTTATCAGGAGATTTTCGCCAAACGTTACCAGTCATTCCACGATCAACAGCTGCAGATGAAATTAATGCTTGCTTTAAGTCTTCAAATTTGTGGCGATATGTGAAATGGTGAAATACCAGTTGATTGTGAGACGGGATTGATATAATTTCCACCAAATTATTGTAATTTAACTGAACCGAAGGAAGATCTCACCTCCAACGTTTTTCCTGACATTCGAGAAAATTTCAAGAATCATTCATGTTTGAGTTCACGAGCAATATTGGCGGCTAAGAATAAGGATATAGACGAAATACATTTTTCTATTCAAAATGAAATACCAGGCGATATTCATTCCTACAAATTAGTTGACGCAATCACTGATGAAGACGAATTACCAGGATTGCCACCACATAATTTGCAGTTAAAAGTTGGTTCGGTGATAATTTTGTTGAGAAACATCAATCAGCCGCGTCGTTGCAATGGTTCGCGAATAATGGTGAAGAGATTACAGCCAAATGTTATAGAAGCAACCATCTTGAAAGGCAAATATCGAGGCGAGGATGTATACATTCCAAGAATTCCTTTGATTCCCAACGATTTGCTATTTTCTCTGAAATGAATTCAGTTTCCGATACATCTTGCGTTCGCTATGTCAATTAATAAGTCGCAAGGTCATTCGCTTGATGTTTGTGGAATTAATTTGGAATTTAATTGCTTTTCACACGGCCAACTTTACGTCGCATGTTCCCGTGTCAGAAAGCCATCTTCATTATTTTTATTCGCGACAAATGGAAAAACAAAAATGTTTATCATTCTGCATTGCATTAAAATACACTGAAATTAATTTAAATTAATTAAGTTGTGTTTGGTTTTTCCATTTCCATTCATTGAAAGAAATCGAGAGTCATCTCTTTAAATACGAATTACTATTGTAAAGCTCACATGGCTCACATACACACATTAAAATTTAAGTACAAAATGTAATCAAAGAACGAGAACCCTTCGATTAACTTTGGCCATTTATGCACGCGCCTAGTGTCATGTTCAACCCATGCTTCAAAAGTACAATTCCCACAGATCACGAACCAATACGCTGACTCTAGAACAATAACAAACAATTGTCCCCCGACTGTTTAAAATCCTAACGATAAGCAATTCTCCCCCAATTCAAATTCGATCACTTGGCGACAATAGCTAGCCCAAACATTCAAGCCAACGGATATAATAAAACTGCATTACCCGAGTCACTGCTCACGCACTTGTCTCAGGATTATCAAATTACCCCCTATTTTTATGGGACTTTCTCTTCACAAGATAATAAAAATTTACACTCTCTCAAAAACACTTCGCTCTTTGGCGACTTCCTTAGAGACTTCAATTTGCTATTTAAATGCCAACGCCCCATAGCATAGTACTGTTCTGAGTATACTGTCAACTGCGATAGTACCGCTAAAGCCCAGTTCAACTTCGAAGTCCATTGCCCAACTAAGTGACAATCCAAAGGCTCTAATTCTTCCTCTTTGGAAGTAAATAAAAAGTGTTAATAAAATAAACGCCTGCTGTGTTTTTATACCCGCTACTCGAAGAGTATAAGGGTATTATAGCTTTGTGCCAACCGAAAATGTTTGTAACAGGCAGAAGGAGAAATCTCCGACCCCATAAAGTATATATATTCTGAATCAGCATGAACAGCCGAGTCGATATAGCCATGTGCGTCTGTCTGTCCGTATGAAAACCTAGATCTCAGCTATTATAAGAGCTAGAGCTACCAAATTTGGGGACAATATGTGTTAGTTCTGCCCGCAGATCAAGTTTATTTTGGATTTTTGCCACGCCTCCATCCGCCCCCTTAAATCGAAAAAAAAGTCGATTGTAGCTGCAAATATAGCTCTACAGCAATCATCGTGATAAAAACCACCATTCGGGCGTGTTGCGTAAGTTTCAATAAGATCGGCCGATAAATAAGGAAGATATTCAAGAAATAGTATTGCACTGTGGTCATGTTCTTATGTCGGTTTTTCCTAATGTTAGTTCCCGAGTTCAACTCCAGCAGCAGACAACTTTTTTTAATTATGTGCACCGAAAATATTCATAATGAAATTTTATCGATCATCTCGTAAGAAATGCAGTGGTCGAATGGTGATGGTAGTTGACTGTTCAGAGAGAGGTCCGGAGTTCAACTCCTGGGTGCCGCTGCGACTTATATTTATTTTTTTTGTATCTTATATTCTTTTTTATTTTATAGTGTGTTGCAAAATTCAAAATAAATTTTTAGTATATTTAAAGCCACTTAGAATCGAAAGAGACATTGAGCAGCAACACAAAAAACAAACGACAAATCTAATTAGATATGTTGAGATGTATTGTGAGGCAGCATATATGTATGTATGTATAGGCGTCTCTATCACACATGCATAATTTAAAGCCCTCTGCTGAGTTATAGCTGTAAATTAATAAAAGCAAGGGGCAAGAATCATTAAGAATCGAGTGGAACTTGCATAGGCAAAACAAATTAGAGACGGAAAGAAATAAAAAGCAAGAACGCATTGTTCACATTTGGTACGTGTTTTTCCGTAGAGTTGTAGCGGGTATATCACATTCGAGTCCGCTCAACACTAATTATACCCGCTACTCGAAGAGTATAAGGGTATTATAACTTTGTGCCAACCGAAAATGTTTGTAACAGGCAGAAGGAGACATCTCCGACCCCATAAAGTATATATATTCTGAATCAGCATGAACAGCCGAGTCGATATAGCCATGTCCGTCTGTCCGTCTGTCTGTCTGTCTGTCTGTCCGTCCGTATGAAAACCTAGATCTCAGCTATTATAAGAGCTAGAGCTACCAAATTTGGAGACAATATGTGTTAATTCTGCCCGCAGATCAAGTTTATTTTGGATTTTCGCCACGCCTCCATCCGACCCCTTAAATCAAAAAAAAAGTCGATTGTAGCTGCAAATATAGCTCTATCATTTTTTATACATGTGATAAAAACCACCATGCGGACGTGTTGCGAAAGTTTCAATAAGATCGGCCGATAAATAAGGAAGATATTCAAGAAATAGTATTGCCCTGTGGACATGGCCACAGGTCGGTTTTTCTTAATGTTAGTACCCGAGTTCAACACCAGCAGCAGACAACTTTTTTTAATTATGTGGCAACTATTTTTTTTTTTTTAAATTATGTGGCAACTTTTTACTTTAATTATGTGCACCGAAAATATTCATAGTGCAATTTTATCGGTCATTGCGTAAGAAATGCAGTGGTCGAGTGGTGATGGTGTTAAGCGAGAGGTCCGGAGTTCAACTCCTGGGTGTGCCGCGGCGACTTATATTTATTTTTTTGTATCTTATTTTTTTTTTTATTTTATAGTGTGTTGCAAAATTCAAAATAAATTTTTAGTATATTTAAAGCCACTTAGAATCGAAAGAGACATTGAGCAGCAACACAAAAAAACAAACGACAAATCTAATTAGATATGTTGAGATGTATTGTGAGGCAGCATATATGTATGTATGTATAGGCGTCTCTATCACACATGCATAATTTATAACTGCAAAGTAATAAAAGCAAAGGGCAACATCCAATAAGAATCGAGTGGAACTTGCATAGGTAAAACAAATTAGAGACGGAAAGAAATAAAAAGCATGAACGCATTGTTCACATGTGGCACGTGTTTTTCCGAAGAATTGTAGCGGGTATATCACAGTCGAGTCAGCTCGACTGTAGCCTTTCCGACTTGTTTTCAGTAGACATCCGAAGTGAGCGTTGAGAAACAGGAACATCAGCTTCCATAATACGTTTCATCCGAATACTTAATAGTGGCTTGTAAATTTCAATAATTTTAATTTACATCCGCAACTATCTTTTGCTTTTTTCTCTTCCAAGTGAACTGACGCGTTTTTTTCTGCTCCCCGCTTTTATTTTATAATTGCAAACAATCGGCGTTTGTCTTTAAAATTATAAATTAAAATTAACTTTAACATATCCGTTCACAATCGTGAGTGCATGCCTGCTGTCTTCACCCACTGGTGTGTAGTTTACTAATTAAACTTTGATTCTAAACTTTATTCCACTGCCAATTCGTTTGCTCTTTTTGCTCTTCGTTTTTCAGAGTGCAAATATTTTTATAGTACTCTTCTTTTTCGTCTGTTGTTGTTGCATTCTCGTTGCAGCTATAACAGTAAGAATTTAACTCTCTCACATCTTTTAGTGTGTGTGTGCCTAACACTCTCTCGCGCTCACTTACCTACTATCAATATCTTTTGCGTGCGCTCTTGCAACTTGCAACTTGGGACAACGTCGTGCACATAAAATGTGCCGGCTACACGGCCTCTACGGCTGTCGCCGTGGCCAAGCGCACTAGTTTGCGCTACTGTTGTGACATGTGTCGGGAGGTGGAGAACGATATGATGTCGTTCATGCGGCAGACAAATGCAGGATTTCGGGAACTGTTTAGCAGTTTTCGTAAACTTGCCGATCAGTTCTGTGGATATTTTGTCAGTACCACAGATTATAGAAATACCAAAGGCAAGTTCAAGTTCCGGATTACCGGTTATGAACTATCCCACAAGTGGTGTCTAAAAAGGTGATAAGTTCCACTAAGGAAACAAATTTTCGTTTCCTGGCTTGCCCCTGATCTTTCATCTCAAGATGTAGTGGCTTATATTCAAGCCAAAATACAAGCTGTCTTGGTTAATGAAGAAAAATTTAAATTCTCATATGAGAGGGACATATCGTCCTTTAAGAGTAGTGTCGACGTGGCAGACGTGGTGGGGGAGTTCTGATTGCAGTAAACTCCGTCATATAATCGGAACTCTTTCAACAGGGGGTTCAACATTATATTGAATTTATTTGTGTAAAATTACACTTTCCCGGTTTTATTGTCAGTATATTTGCAACACTTGTCTGCAATATAGACAGTTTTCAACCTGTTATAAGATAGGGATCATTTTATAGTCCTTGGTGACTTTAATGTTCCTGAATGTGACTGGACACCAAGTATTGGTGAGACTAATTTATTACCTTCTCGGCAGCATGACCTGTTTGACGATCTGTTTGATATGTCATTGTCGCAGGTCAATCATATCAAAAACTTTAGAAACAGATCCTTGGATTTATAAAGGACTCAACCACTTTCTTTACCAGAAGATTCTAATCATCCCACTTTTGAAGCTACTTTTGATCTAGGCAAATGTTTTGTTAAATATGAAAAACTGTGTAAACGTATACTCTGCTTTAGAAAAGCAGACTTTGTATTATTGAACTCTTTACTTTCCAACTGCGACTGGTCAGAGATTTACTCGACTACTGATATTTCAGTAGTGGTAAGCATATTTTATTACACCATTGACTCTTTCTTTGATATTTGTGTACCGCGTTTCTATCAGACATGCTCGAGTAATCCACCATGGTTTACAAAAGAGCTATCTAGCCTTAAAAATTTAAAATCTAGCTTATTTCCAAAATATAAAATTAATAATTGCAGTTTTTCTTTTTCACGTCTTTAGCTGCACGATTAAATTTCTCGGACCTTAATGCGATATGTTATAAAAACTATCTAGCTCGTTGTAGGTCTCAGTTCCTTGAGAACCCTAAACAGTTTTATAGTTTTGTTAATATAAAGCGTAAATCTTCTGTCTTTCCCTCAAAGTTGTCGTTTGAAAATACCACTGCAGATACCGACCAAGCCATGGCCGATATTTTTGCAAGGTTTTTTCAAACCAGGTATTCGCCTACTACACAAAAGATTCATGTTTATCCATACAATATTCCCTAGTCAAAGGGTATTTTCACCCCTATTCTAAACGAGAATTCACTTGTTAAGGATCTTCACTTGGTTAAACCAGTTTTTTCACCAGGCCCAGACGGTGTTCCCGCTTGTGTACTTCGGTTCTGTGCCAACTCCCTAAGTATGCAATTGCTCAAACTGTTTTCGCTGTCCTTAGATACTTCATCCTTTCCTTCCATTTGGAAGGAATCTTTTATCATTCCCTTGTTTAAGAAGGGCAGTAAGTCTGAAGCAAGCAATTATAGAGGTATCTCTAAATTGTCGGCTATACCTAAATTCTTCGAGAATGCTTTAACTCCTCACTTGCAACATTTCTGTAGATCCGTCATATCGCTTTCTCAGCACGGATTCATAAAACGTCGCTCATCTACGACAAACTTACTGGAGCTGACATCCTTTGTTATAAAAGGTTTTCCGGAAAATCTTCAAACTGATGTTATATACACTGATTTCAGTAAGGCTTTTGACTCAGTAAATCATTCCCTTCTTGCACATAAACTCAGCCTCTTAGGCTTCACACCAAAACTTCTTAATTGGATTGTGAGCTATCTGAATGGCAGAACCCAACGAGTTCTCTTTAAAAATGTATTTTCACACCTTCTTCATGCCACATCTGGCGTTCCTCAGGGTAGCCATCTAGGCTCCCTCCTTTTTACGCTATTCATCAATGACCTCCCTTTGGTCATACATAACTCCCGTACTCTCATGTATGCGGATGATGTAATTCTTTGTTATCAATTTAAAGATGACTACTACCACTCTTACTTACAAGCCGACCTAAATAGTTTTCATTCCTGGTGTTGTGCAAATTTCTTAAACCTGAACAGCTCCAAATGCAAGCTGATGACATTCTATCGAGCCAGTCCAAAGTACGTTTCCTACACTCTTTGTGGTTGTGTCTTAGAAAGAATTACTCTAGTTGATGATCTTGGCGTCCGTTTGGACCGAAAACTAAAGTTTTCCGAACATATTTCCCATATGGTCAATAAAGCCATGGGTGTGCTTGGCTTTATTAAAAGATGGTCTAAGGAGTTTGACGATCCTTATGTAACAAAGACCCTCTACACCTCACTTGTTCGTCCAATTCTGGAATATGGATCATGCGTATGGTGTCCCCAGTACACTACTCACAAAAACCGCATTAAATCTGTATAAACAAATTTTTTTAATTTTCGCCTTACGAGGCCTTAACTGGGACGTAAATTTAAGACTTCCTTCCTATGGCAGTAGACTTCTACTACTTAACTTACCTTCTCTATCTAATCGTAGAACCATGCTGGGTGTAGTATTTATTAATAACCTCATCCAAGGTGAAATTGACAGTGTTAACATGGTTAGCCTCTGTTGCATGCCTAAAATTTAAAATTCTATCTTACCTATCTAGAAATTAAGTAATCTTTCCTCGAAATTCTTTTCTATCTCGGTATCTTTGCATTTCCGCGTTCTCTTATTCGCGTTTCGAGTCGTACGTCAGACGACTATGCCCCTCGGTCGGTTGGGTGGGAGGTGAACATTCGCTGTGTCTGGGATCCGCGCGTAACAAGCATCGGCTTGGTTTTGCATGGACCACTATATTATACATTCATTTTATCAACGTCCAAAAAAAATTTCTGCCTAGTATGACACACTTTCTTGGTGCAAACCAATACTTTCATGTAGTGTTATAGTGCCATTTATGGTAAGGACTTTTGCTGTAGTGGATTTACTTAGGTGAACTTAGGTGAACTTAGTTTTGTGTTTAACGTGTTAGCATTGTTAATGAAATTTTGATATTTTCTCTTGTTCTTTGGATTTTTATTGGATTGAAACAAACTAGCGTAATTGAAAAACTTTGAGACCTGGGACGATCATAGATTATATCATAGATTATCTCAAATACACCTTCTTCCTGGGCTACTTGTTTAAGTTTTCACTCGGTGGTAATGTTGTATCTAGCAATAGTTATTAATAATCGATTTTGTAACTTCCTCATATCTACATCTTTGATTGTATTATTTAAAGTATTTGTGTTCTCTAGCATAAACTTATTATAAATGATTTGGATTTTAGATCCTCAACAAATTTACGTACGCTCCCCGAGAAAGGAGTGTTTTAAAGACGAAGAAGAAGCTATTAACAAGGTGTTTATGTCTTGTACTCGCTTATGAGAGCCTTCATCAGATCTGGCCACGTTGTGGCTCCAGACAATTGGGCAACTCGTTGGGCATCTCCATATATATGCATCTCGATGGCACTGTACAACATATGTTGCTGACGGACATAAGTATATTGGTATAACTGCAGAAAAATCTCAATTCTCCTGATGAAAGTTATCATCTCCAATGTATTTCTATCTGGATCAGGGCTTGGTTAATGTGCTGCTCTGAGAGCAGTTAAATTTGTTCATTTGCCATAATGATGGTTTAAAGTTCCTGATTTTGAGGTTGGTTTTTAGTTTTGTTGAAACATTGCTTTGTTTAGATGTTGGCCTTGATTTTGGTTTGGTTTTGGCTTGGGTTAAGATGGTTGTTTTGTTTGTTTTACACTTTTATAGTTTTTAGTAGTTAAATAACTTTTAATCTTCACTTGGTTAAACCAGTTTTTTCGCCAGGTCCCGACGGTGTTCCCGCTTGTGTACTTCGGTTCTGTGCCAACTCCCTAAGTAAGCCATTGCTCAAACTATTTTCGCTGTCCTTAGATACTTCATCCTTTCCTTCCATTTGGAAGGAATCTTTTATCATTCCCTTGTTTAAGAAGGGCAGTAAGTCTGAAGCAAGCAATTATAGAGGTATTTCTAAATTGTCGGCTATACCTAAATTCATCGAGAATGCTTTAAATCCTCACTTGCAACATTTCTGTAGATCCGTCATATCGCCTTCTCAGCACGGATTTATAAAACGTCGCTCAACTACGACAAACTTACTGGAGCTGACATCCTTTGTTATAATAGGTTTTCCGGAAAATCTTCAAACTGATGTTATATACACTGATTTCAGTAAGGCTTTTGACTCAGTAAATCATTCCCTTCTTGCACATAAACTCAGCCTCTTAGGCTTCACACCAAAACTTCTTAATTGGATTGTGAGTTATCTGAATGGCAGAACCCAAAGAGTTTTCTTTAAAAATGTATTTTCACACCTTCTTCATGCCACATCTGGCGTTCCTCAGGGTAGCCATCTAGGCCCCCTCCTTTTTACGCTGTTCATCAATGACCTACCTTTGGTCATACATAACTCCCGTACTCTCATGTATGCGGATTATGTAATGCTTTGTTATCAATTTAAAGATGACTACTGCCACTCGCACTTACAAGCCGACCTAGATAGTTTTCATTCCTGGTGTTGTGCAAATTTCTTAAACCTGAACAGCTCCAAATGCAAGCTGATGACATTCTATCGAGCCAGTCCAAAGTACGTTTCCTACACTCTTTGTGGTTGTGTCTTAGAAAGAATTACTCTAGTTGATGATCTTGGGGTCCGTTTGGACCGAAAACTAAAGTTTTCCGAACATATTTCCCATATGGTCAATAAAGCCATGGGTGTGCTTGACTTTATTAAGAGATGGTCTAAGGACTTTGACGATCCTTATGTAACAAAGACCCTCTATACCTAACTTGTTCGTCCAATTCTGGAATATGGATCATGCGTATGGTGTCCCCAGTACACTACTCACAAAAACCGCATTAAATCTGTACAAACAAATTTTTTTAATTTTCGCCTTACGAGGCCTTAACTGGGACGTAAATTTAAGACTTCCTTTCTATGGCAGTAGACTTCTACTACTTAACTTACCTTCTCTATCTAATCGTAGAACCATGCTGGGTGTAGTATTTATTAATAACCTCATCCCAGGTGAAATTGACAGTGTTAACATGGTTAGCCTCTGTTGCATGCCTAAAATTTAAAATTCTATCTTACCTATCTAGAAATTAAGTAATCTTTCCTCGAAATTCTTTTCTATCTCGGTATCTTTGCATTTCCGCGTTCTCTTTTTCGCGTTTCGAGTCGTACGTCAGACGACTATGCCCCTCGGTCGGTTGGGTGGGAGGTGAACATTCGCTGTGTCTGGGATCCGCGCGTAACAAGCATCGGCTTGGTTTTGCATGGACCACTATATTATACATTCATTTTATCAACGTCCAAAAAAAATTTCTGCCTAGTATGACACACTTTCTTGGTGCAAACCAATACTTTCATGTAGTGTTATAGTGCCATTTATGGTAAGGACTTTTGCTGTAGTGGATTTACTTAGGTGAACTTAGGTGAACTTAGGTGAACTTAGTTTTGTGTTTAACGTGTTAGCATTGTTAATGAAATTTTGATATTTTCTCTTGTTCTTTGGATTTTTATTGGATTGAAACAAACTAGCGTAATTGAAAAACTTTGAGACCTGGGACGATCATAGATTATATCATAGATTATCTCAAATACACCTTCTTCCTGGGCTACTTGTTTAAGTTTTCACTCGGTGGTAATGTTGTATCTAGCAATAGTTATTAATAATCGATTTTGTAACTTCCTCATATCTACATCTTTGATTGTATTATTTAAAGTATTTGTGTTCTCTAGCATAAACTTATTATAAATGATTTGGATTTTAGATCCTCAACAAATTTACGTACGCTCCCCGAGAAAGGAGTGTTTTAAAGACGGAGAAGAAGCTATTAACAAGGTGTTTATGTCTTGTACTCGCTTATGAGAGCCTTCATCAGATCTGGCCACGTTGTGGCTCCAGACAATTGGGCAACTCGTTGGGCATCTCCATATATATGCATCTCGATGGCACTGTACAACATATGTTGCTGACGGACATAAGTATATTGGTATAACTGCAGAAAAATCTCAATTCTCCTGATGAAAGTTATCATCTCCAATGTATTTCTATCTGGATCAGGGCTTGGTTAATGTGCTGCTCTGAGAGCAGTTAAATTTGTTCATTTGCCATAATGATGGTTTAAAGTTCCTGATTTTGAGGTTGGTTTTTAGTTTTGTTGAAACATTGCTTTGTTTAGATGTTGGCCTTGATTTTGGTTTGGTTTTGGCTTGGGTTAAGATGGTTGTTTTGTTTGTTTTACACTTTTATAGTTTTTAGTAGTTAAATAACTTTTAATCTTCACTTGGTTAAACCAGTTTTTTCGCCAGGTCCCGACGGTGTTCCCGCTTGTGTACTTCGGTTCTGTGCCAACTCCCTAAGTAAGCCATTGCTCAAACTATTTTCGCTGTCCTTAGATACTTCATCCTTTCCTTCCATTTGGAAGGAATCTTTTATCATTCCCTTGTTTAAGAAGGGCAGTAAGTCTGAAGCAAGCAATTATAGAGGTATCTCTAAATTGTCGGCTATACCTAAATTCTTCGAGAATGCTTTAAATCCTCACTTGCAACATTTCTGTAGATCCGTCATATCGCCTTCTAAGCACGGATTTATAAAACGTCGCTCAACTACGACAAACTTACTGGAGCTGACATCCTTTGTTATAAAAGGATTTCAGGAAAATCTTCAAACTGATGTTATATACACTGATTTCAGTAAGGCTTTTGACTCAGTAAATCATTCCCTTCTTGCACATAAACTCAGCCTCTTAGGCTTCACACCAAAACTTCTTAATTGGATTGTGAGTTATCTGAATGGCAGAACCCAAAGAGTTCTCTTTAAAAATGTATTTTCACACCTTCTTCATGCCACATCTGGCGTTCCTCAGGGTAGCCATCTAGGCCCCCTGCTTTTTACGCTTTTCATCAATGACCTACCTTTGGTCATACATAACTCCCGTACTCTCATGTATGCGGATGATGTAATGCTTTGTTATCAATTTAAAGATGACTACTGCCACTCGCACTTACAAGCCGACCTAGATAGTTTTCATTCCTGGTGTTGTGCAAATTTCTTAAACCTGAACAGCTCCAAATGCAAGCTGATGACATTCTATCGAGCCAGTCCAAAGTACGTTTCCTACACTCTTTGTGGTTCTGTCTTAGAAAGAATTACTCTAGTTGATGATCTTGGGGTCCGTTTGGAGCGAAAACTAAAGTTTTCCGAACATATTTCCCATATGGTCAATAAAGCCATGGGTGTGCTTGACTTTATTAAGAGATGGTCTAAGGACTTTGACGATCCTTATGTAACAAATACCCTCTACACCTCACTTGTTCGTCCAATTCTGGAATATGGATCATGCGTATGGTGTCCCCAGTACACTACTCACAAAAACCGCATTGAATCTGTACAAACAAATTTTTTAATTTTCGCCTTACGAGGCCTTAACTGGGACGTAAATTTAAGACTTCCTTCCTATGGCAGTAGACTTCTACTACTTAACTTACCTTCTCTAGCTAATCGTAGAACCATGCTGGATGTAGTATTTATTAATAACCTCATCCAAGGTGACATTGACAGTGTTGACCTGGTTAGCCAGCTACACTTTTCTGTCCCTTGTAGATTAACACGTAATTAATTACCACTAACTCTTCCTAATTGTAGGTCGAACTATGCCCTACACGATCCGTTTAGGGTATTATGTTCGGACTATAATAATCTTTACTTTCTTTTTTCTAACGCTTCCTCTGTTGCATGCCTAAAATTTGAAATGTTGTCCTATCTATCTAGAATTTAAGTAATCTTTCCTCGAAATTCTTTTCTATCTCGGTAACTTTGCATGCCCGCGTTCTCTATTTCGCGTTTCGCGTTTCGAGTCGTACGTCAGACGATTGTGCCCCTCGATCGGTTGGGCGGGAGGTGGACATTCGCTGTGTCTGGGATCCGCGCGTAACAAGCATCGGCTTGGTTTTGCAAGGACCACTTGATTATACATTCATTGTATCAACGTCCAAAAAAAAACAAAAAACAATGTGTTAATTACAGCGCTTCACTTTCGTAAAGTTCTTTGCCGGATAACAAATTATTCGAGTATTATATAAAAACAAGAAAGCAAGGCTACCTTCGGCTTGCCGAAGGTTTCATACCCTTGCATTTATACAAAATATAAAATATATTTGGATTGCTGCTGGTTTCTGTGGTATTTATTGAATAATTATAACAGTACAGGAAGTCAAGATTTTTACCTGATTAAGGCTATGAATCAAACGAAAAAAAATAATTCTACCTTTTTAATGCTTTTGTATATACCTGGATTTCTTATATACTTAACACAAAATGTTATGAGGAAATGTCTTTGTGTTGTAAAGGATCTGTTGGTCATAAAATATAAATAAATTTGGAAAGTTCTCATTCAAAAATGCGTTTGAATAACAGCAACATGATTTTTTGTTTAACAGCTACATGTAATAGTACTCAGATTTCCATAAAATTGCAAAATGAACCTTCATTAGGCCGATCGTTGATCGTTATAAGTTATAAAAGTTCGATTTCGAACTTTATTATTAGGGACCCACTTAGATTTGGATGTGGTAAGCCTGATAGCTATATCTTGAAATATAACGAAAATCGGCCGATAGGCTCCATGACAGCTATACGATATATCAGACCGATCTGGCCCGTTCCTACTTATTAAAAGAGGGCAGAAATAAGAAGCTTGTGAGCAAAGTTTCATGAAGATAGCTCAATAACTGGGGGACTAATTTGAGTTGCAACAGACACGCGGACTGACTGATTGTTCCTATAACAGCTATAGAATATAAACGTCTGAGATATTTAAATGGAAAAACTAAGGGCGGGTTACTGTATAACATTAAAAAGTATTGATAATGTGCGGTATTTCCAAAAACAAAACAGGTTTGCATACAAAAACCCTGATTTCAGCCGATTGTTCCTATGACAGCTATATGTTATAGTGGTCCGATTGATACAATTTTGATAGCACATTAAGAACGTAATAAGAATAGGATTTGCCAAATCTTGTTGCAATATCTTGAAAAACAACAAAAATCGGCCGATAGCTTCTATGACAGCTATACGATATATCGGTCCGATCTGGCTCGTTCCGACTTATTTACAGCCTACAGCAATAATAAGCTTGTGTGCCAAGTTTCATGAAGATAGCTCAAAAACTGAGAGACTAGTTTGCGTTGCAACAGACGGACGGACAGACGGACATCCATTTTTCGACTCCTCTGGTGATGCTGATTCAGAATATATATACTTTATAGGGTTGCAAACTTCTGGCTAAAATTAATATACCCTCTGCAAGGGTATAAAAACAAAGCCAACTTTTTTTATTACACCCGCTACTCGAAGAGTATAAGGGTATTATAACTTTGTGACAACCGAAAATGTTTGTAACAGGCAGAGGGAGATATCTCCGACCCCATAAAGTATATATATTCTGAATCAGCATCAACAGCCGAGTCGATATAGCCATGTCCGTCTGTCTGTCTGTCCGTCCGTATGAAAACCTCTCAGTTATTATAAGAGCTAGAGCAACCAAATTTGGAGACAATATGTGTTAATTTTTTGCCACGCCTCCATCCGCCCCCATAAATCGAAAAAAAAGCTGCAAATGTAGATCTACAGCAATCATTTACATGTGATAAAAACCACCATGCGGGTGTGTTGGCAAAGTTTCAATAAGATCGGCCGATAAATAAGGAAGATATTCAAGAAATAGTATTGCACTGTGGCCATGTGCTTATGTCGGTTTTTTCTAATGTTAGTACCCGAGTTCAACTCCAGCAGCAGACAACTTTTTATAATTATGTGGCAACTTTTATTTTATTTTTTTTATGTGTCAACTTTTTTTTTAATTATGTGCACCGAAAATATTCATAGTGCAATTGTATCGATCATTGCGTAAGAAATGCAGTGGTCGATTGGTGATGGTAGTTGACTGTTAAGCGAGAGGTCCGGAGTTCAACTCCTGGGTGCCGCGGCGACTTATATTTATTTTTTTTTGTATCTTATATTCTTTTTTATTTTATAGTGTGTTGCAAAATTCAAAATAAATGTTTAGTATATTTAAAGCCACTTAGAATCGAAAGAGACATTGAGCAGCAACACAAAAAACAAAAGACAAATCTAATTAGATATGTGGAGATGTATTGTGAGGCAGCATATATGTATGTATGTATAGACGTCTCTTTCACACATGCATAATTTATAACTGCAAAGTAATAAAAGCAAAGGGCAACATCCAATAAGAATCGAGTGGAACTTGCATAGGCAAAATAAATTAGAGACGGAAAGAAATAAAAAGCAAGAACGCATTGTTCACATTTGGCACGTGTTTTTCCGAAGAATTGTAGCGGGTATATCACAGTCGAGTCAGCTCGACTGTAGCCTTTCCGACTTGTTATTATAGTTTATTTGTTTGTAGGCAAAATGTTTTATGAATATGTCACTATATATTCTTGCTCAGGATCACTAGTCGAGTTGATCTAGCCATTGCTTTCTGTCCGTCTTTCTATCTGTATGTCTGTCTGAATGAGCACCTGATTCTCAGCTATTGGAAAAGTTAGAGACTTTTTTTTTTTTTTTTTTGGACGTTCATACAATGAATGTATAATCAAGTGGTCCTTGCAAAACCAAGCCGATGCTTGTTACGCGCGGATCCCAAACACAGTGAATGTCCACCTCCCGCCCAACCGACCGAGGGGCACAGTCGTCTGACGTACGACTCGAAACGCGAAACGCGAAATAGAGAACGCGGGCATGCAAAGATACCGAGATAGAAAAGAATTTCGAGGAAAGATTACTTAATTTCTAGATAAGTAAGACAGAATTTCAAATTTTAGACATGCAACAGAGGAAGCGTTAGAAATAAGAAAGTATAGATTATTATAGTCCGAACATAATACCCTAAACGGATCGTGAAGGGCATAGTTCGACCTACAATTAGGAGGAGTTAGTGGTAAGTAGTTGCGTGTTAGTCTGCAAGGGACAGAAAAGTGTAGCTGGCTAACCATGTTAACACTGTCAATATCACCTTGGATGAGGTTATTAATAAATACTACATCCAGCATGGTTCTACGATTAGATAGAGAAGGTAAGTTAAGTGGTAGAAGTCTACTGCCATAGGAAGGAAGTCTTAAATATACATCCCAGTTAAGGCCTCGTAAGGCAAAAATTAAACAATTTTTTTGTATAGGGGACACCAGTAGAACATGAGTAGTTCCATATTCCAGAATTGGACGAACAAGTGAGGTGTAGAGGATCTTTGTTACATAAGGATCGTCAAACTCCTTAGACCATTTCTTAAGAAAGCCAAGCACACCCATGGCTTTATTGGCCATATGGGAAATATGTTCGGAAAACTTTAATTTTCGGTCCAAACGGACCACAAAAAAATCAACTAGAGTAATTTTTCCAAGACACAACCACAAAGAGTATAGGAAACGTACTTTGGACTGGCTCGATAGAATGTCATCAGCTTGCATTTGGAGCTGTTCAGGTTTAAGAAATTTACACATCACCTGAAATGAAAACTAATTAGGCCGGTTGGTAAGTAAGCCTGGCAGTAGTCATCTTTAAATTGATAACAAAGCTTTACATCGTCCGCATACATGAGAGTACGGGAGTTGTGTATGACCAAAGGGAGGTCATTGATGAAAAGCGTAAGAAGGAGGGGCCTAGATGGTTACCCTAAGGAACGCCAGATGTGGCATGAAGAATGTGTGAAAATACATTTTTATACCCGCTACTCGAAGAGTATAAGGGTATTATAACTTTGTGCCAACCGAAAATGTTTGTAACAGGCAGAAGGAGAAATCTCCGACCCCATAAAGTATATACATTCTGAATCAGCATGAACAGCCGAGTCGATATAGCCATGTCTGTCCGTCCGTATGATAACCTCTCAGCTATTATAAGAACTAGAGCTACCAAATTTAGTAACAATATGTGTTAGTAGTGTACGCTGATCAATTTGATTTTTGATTTTCGTCACGCCTCCATCCGCCACCATAAATCGTAAGAAAAATCGATGGTAGCCGTCTGTCTGTCCGTATGAAAACCTAGATCTCAGCTATTGTAAGAGCTAAAGCTACCAAATTTGGGGACAATATGTGTTAATTCTGCCCGCAGATCAAGTTTATTTTGGATTTTCGCCACGCCTCCATCCGACCCCTTAAATCAAAAAAA
Organism: Zaprionus inermis; assembly: GCA_018151445.1. Lineage (NCBI taxonomy): Eukaryota > Metazoa > Arthropoda > Insecta > Diptera > Drosophilidae > Zaprionus > Zaprionus inermis. Next base: position 87,743 of record JAECXD010001369.1, on the reverse strand, counting down.
AAGTCGATTGTAGCTGCAAATATAGCTCTATCATTTTTTATACATGTGATAAAAACCACCATGCGGACGTGTTGCGAAAGTTTCAATAAGATCGGCCGATAAATAAGGAAGATATTCAAGAAATAGTATTGCCCTGTGGACATGGCCACAGGTCGGTTTTTCTTAATGTTAGTACCCGAGTTCAACACCAGCAGCAGACAACTTTTTTTAATTATGTGGCAACTATTTTTTTTTTTTAAATTATGTGGCAACTTTTTACTTTAATTATGTGCACCGAAAATATTCATAGTGCAATTTTATCGGTCATTGCGTAAGAAATGCAGTGGTCGAGTGGTGATGGTGTTAAGCGAGAGGTCCGGAGTTCAACTCCTGGGTGTGCCGCGGCGACTTATATTTATTTTTTTTGTATCTTATTTTTTTTTTTATTTTATAGTGTGTTGCAAAATTCAAAATAAATTTTTAGTATATTTAAAGCCACTTAGAATCGAAAGAGACATTGAGCAGCAACACAAAAAACAAACGACAAATCTAATTAGATATGTTGAGATGTATTGTGAGGCAGCATATATGTATGTATGTGTAGGCGTCTCTTTCACACATGCTTAATTTATAACTGCAAAGTAATAAAAGCAAAGGGCAACATCCAATAAGAATCGAGTGGAACTTGCTTAGGCAAAACAAATTAGAGACGGAAAGAAATAAAAAGCAAGAACGCATTGTTCACATTTGGCACGGATGAACTTAGCAGAGAACATTCTGAATATCATTTCTGAAAAGCATATCATAGCTTTACTGATGTTAACTTCACCAATGTGGACGACATTGTGGTTCCTTTCTCCGTTAAAATGGAGTTCAGGGACACAATCATTAGGAGGAAGAAAGCTTTCTCAACAGCAAACGAAGCTCTCCCATTCAACACTGCTGTCACTGCCACAATTCGTACAGTAGACAATAAACCAGTGTACTCTAGATCCTCATTTTTCACCACCCTCGACCTAAAATCAAGTAATCCCCAGATTTACATGACCGCGAGACGACGTCGTTTCGGTAAATGGCGGCAAATACGAATTTAACCGTCTCCCATTCGGCTTGAAAAATGCAAGCATTATAAATACTTCACCCAGCATGGTTATACGATTAGATAGATACCTAAGTTAAGTAGTCCAAGTCTGCTGCCATAGGAAGGAAGTCTTAAATTTACATTCCAATGTTACGTCTATGTAGATGACGTCATAATCTTCTCAGATAATGAGAACGATTACGTCATACTGTAAAATACTACTGAAATGCGAAACCGATGCTAACTTGAGAGTAAGCCAGAAAAAGTCTAGGTTTTTTAAAATAACGTAGAATACCTCGGGTTTATAGTAAGCAATGACGGAACAAAATCCGATCCTGAAAAAGCAAGAGCCATACAGGAATATGCTGAGCCAAAAAGCGTTTATAGTGTCCGATCTTTTATTGGATTAGCGAGCTACTTCAGGGTCTTCATCAAAGACTTTGCAGCTATAGCTCGCCCAATAACAGATATACTGAAAGGAGAGAACGGCTCAGTGAGTAGGCACATGTTCCGTCTCAGGATGGTACACCAATCACAATGATATCGCCTACCCTGAAACAGACCGAATGCACTATGCCACCAATGAAAGGAAATTGCTGGTTATTGTGAGGGCTCTGGGTTAATTACAGATCTTTCTGTACGGCTCGAGAGAAACTAATATTTTTACCGACCATCAACCTCTTACGTTTGCTGTGGCTGACAGAAACACGAACGCTAAGATAAAGAGATAGAAGGCGTACATCGACCAAAATAATAACAGGGTTTTTTATAAGCCTAGCAAAGAAAATGTTGTGTCAGATGCTCTTTCTAGGCAAAGACTTAACGCCTTACAAAATGAGCGTCAATCGGACGCTACAACCATTCACAGCGAACTCTTAACTTAAACCAGATCGTTCTGGAGGAAGCACTAAGGCGGCACCTAGTTCTGTTTTGTAACAAAACTCGGCACTTGGTCAGTTTCACTGATAATACAGCTCTTATCACTCAACGCCTGTGAATCTGGAGGACGTGAACGCTATACACTGCAACCTACCAACTCTAGCAGGTTTCGCAAGTTTCGCCACTGCACTAATGACATGTCGGACATAGCTGACAAGAATGAGCAGCTTGAAATCATCATAGTAAATCCCACGATCCTTGATCACGCCGACCTGAAATCGCTTTTCGAACCAGACATATATTAGCTTACTAAAATACGGGTCCTCCAGTCCGAAAATATCATCCACATACTAATAGCCTAATAGTTACATTTTTTTAGTTTACCATGTATCCAGCCAACAAACCGTCTTCCGACTTGACGAGGACACATGGGCAGAATGAAACGACGCACCATACCTTGCGAGCGGTCTCAACGCGAAACCTATGCGCGTTTACTTCACGCGGGAAGCACGGCCCAGTGTCACACTCAACCTAGCCACCTGAGGGCGATAATGCCCATAGATGACGGCATCGTAATTATCAACGAAGTGATAGCCCGCATCAGCACGGATACCCAGAGATACTGGTTGAGGGAACGTATCTGGTGACCTTCGAACGATCAGTAACTATCAACGGCACCGAGTTCATAAACCTACGAAAAGTATTATCCAAGCAACATGGGAATGTAAGGTCAGCATGCAGATGCCCTAGCAACTAAGGAGCTTTCCATAAACAATGCCAGAATTGAGTTCAGCGCTCCATGCTATAAACGGTGATAAGTTGGAAATTCTTATTTGGAGTGCTGGTGCTGTATAAAATGCTGAACCGACCATGACTTTGTGGCGTGATTCATTGAAGTTTAGAGTAGACTTATGTTTGAATATTAAGATTGACGCTTAGGGTAGACTTATGATTAAATATTAAAATCAGTTTTGTCCAACACGCTTTTGAATAAAGACAAAAAGGTTCCTGTAGAACAAAGGCAGATGAATTGTATATAAAAGTCAATATGCCACGCCCACCGCCCCTGCAAGTGAGTAATTTGTGATTATTTAGCAAGGCATTAGACTTATATTTGTATACACAAAGATAAATGCTATATGAGCCAATATACCAAATCTTCCAGTCCGATAGTACCAATAATACAAAAGTTATATAAATTATCGTTTTCAGAAAAACTGTAAGCCTCGAGTAGCAGTGGCCTTTCCGTCTAGTTAAATCTGAGTTATTAATCCGATCGGATTGCTATTTGGAAGAGTGGTCCATATGGCACTTTTCTTTGTATATATTTAAGCAGCATTACTAATCGCAAATTACAGGTAGAAACTTGCATACCAATCTTAGAATTTCTAGCGTGAGACTGAAAGAGAGACAAACATGACTCAATCTTATACAGTAGTCATCCTGACCAAAATAAATATATTTTATGGGGTCAACCACGCCTCTTTACTCCTTACCGATTAGGATTATATATTATTGTATATTCTTAAACATTATTCATGTTGGAAGCTTTATGATAATTAATGAGCTCTACTTACCTTATACAATTATCTGGATCATTAACACAATCAGTGTTGCAACGAAATCGTTCCCAAGATAACCAACCCATAGGTGGCGTCCTTGCTAATCCATTTTCTAGGCCATGGCACACTGCGATTAAAATAAGAGATAAGCCGACCAACATATCTGAAACATGTAAGAACATCTACAGTAAATTTTTCACTGTAATAAGACAAGGATTTTCAATGTACATGTAACTTAGTTAGAATGTAAAGAAAATTTTAAAAAATGTTAAAATAATCCAATAGCAAGATATTCGCCCAATCTTGAAAATTCGTTCCAAACATGTAAAAACACTTATTATTCCATCTATTGCTAACTTGTTAACCATCACACAAACAGACACGCACTCAACAATTATTTTTTCATTTCTTTTTATTGAAGCGTTGAATCTGTACATGCAGTAATAGTATCATAACAGCGCAATTAAACATATAAATAAAAGAACCAAATCTCAAGAATCGTGGGGTACTTTAAAATTGTCCTATTGTTTTGACAAAACCTATTCTTTTGAGTCTTCTAAGAGGCCTGGCAGGGAGTAAGCATCTTGCAAGCATGCTATGGTGTCTTTTCAGCCTATCACTATATCTGCTAGAGTGCCTTGAGATCTGCTCTTCCACTATATGCAGATTTAGGTCCCGATGAAGGGTAGTGCCACGTACATAATATCGGCAGTTATTGAGGGCACGCATTGCACGATTTTGCAAAACCTCTATAAGCTTATAATTTGATTTTGCAGCAATACCCCAGATCTGCACTCCATATAGCCAGATCGGGGCTACACAATGGACATACTGCCCTTTTGGCTCTGAGTGTCATGGTGCTTCTTCAATTAATCAATCATCGAAGTTGTTGCATTCTCTGGTCACATCTCCGAGCCGTAGCTTTTAAGTGTGGGCCAAAGATCAGCCGTTTGTCAAGGGTAATCCCGAGGTTTTCGCCTGCAAGGGTTGGCCTAGAGTTACGCCGTCAAATTGTATGGGTGGGGTGTGGTCAATGAGTTTCTTCAAGGTGGATTGATTTAAGTTCCACCTTTTGCACCATGTAGCCAAAGTACTAAGAAACTTTTAGAGGTCACGTGCTGCCTCAGTGCAAGAACTAGTGCTGTACAGCAGTGCAATATTATCAGCGTAAGTAGTGAGTAGGGCCTTCCTGGGAGCTTCCATATGATATATTAGGGCAAGGCAAATCTGAAGTATAAATTAAGTAGAGCAGCGGGCCAAGGACGCTGCCCAGCGGAACTCCAGCTCTCATGTAGCAAGAGTTTGAGTAGATGTTTCTGACCCTGACCATGAACTTCCTTTCTAATAAGATTTCAGGACACCATAGTATGATGCTGGGAGCAGCTTTTTAATTTTGCAGAGAAGGCTGATATGCCAGACTCTATCAAAAGCTTGCTGCATATTTTTTTTGGACGTTGATACAATGAATGTATAATCAAGTGGTCCTTGCAAAACCAAGCCGATGCTTGTTACGCGCGGATCCCAGACACAGCGAATGTCCACCTCCCGCCCAACCGACCGAGGGGCACAGTCGTCTGACATACGACTCGAAACGCGAAACGCGAAATAGAGAACGCGGGCATGCAAAGATACCGAGATAGAAAAGATTTTCGAGGAAAGATTACTTAATTTCTAGATAGGTAGGACAAGATTTCAAATTTTAGGCATGCAACAGAGGAAGCGTTAGAAGAAAGAAAGTAAAGATTATTATAGTCTTCTGACTAATACCCTAAACGGATCATGAAGGGCATAGTTCGACCTACAATTAGGAAGAGTTAGTGGTAAGTAATTACGTGTTAATCTACAAGGGACAGAAAAGTGTAGCTGGCTAACCAGGTCAACACTGTCAATGTCACCTTGGATGAGGTTATTAATAAATACTACACCCAGCATGGTTCTACGATTAGCTAGAGAAGGTAAGTTAAGTAGTAGAAGTCTACAGCCATAGGAAGGAAGTCTTAAATTTATGTCCCAGTTAAGGCCTCGTAAGGCGAAAATTAAAAAATTTTTTTGTACAGATTCAATGCGGTTTTTGTGAGTAGTGTACTGGGGACACCATACGCATGATCCATATTCCAGAATTGGACGAACAAGTGAGGTGTAGAGGGTCTTTGTTACATAAGGATCGTCAAACTCCTTAGACCATCTCTTAATAAAGCCAAGCACACCCATGGCTTTATTGACCATATGGGAAATATGTTCGGAAAACTTTAGTTTTCGGTCCAAACGGACCCCAAGATCATCAACTAGAGTAATTCTTTCTAAGACACAACCACAAAGAGTGTAGGAAACGTACTTTGGACTGGCTCGATAGAATGTCATCAACTTGCATTTGGAGCTGTTCAGGTTTAAGAAATTTGCACAACACCAGGAATGAAAACTATCTAGGTCGGCTTGTAAGTGCGAGTGGCAGTAGTCATCTTTAAATTGATAACAAAGCTTTACATCATCCGCATACATGAGAGTACGAGAGTTATGTATGACCAAAGGGACGTCATTGATGAAAAGCGTAAAAAGGAGGGGGCCTAGATGGCTACCCTGAGGAACGCCAGATGTGGCATGAAGAAGGTGTGAAAGTACATTTTTAAAGAGAACTCTTTGGGTTCTGCCATTCAGATAACTCACAATCCAATTAAGAAGTTTTGGTGTGAAGCCTAAGAGGCTGAGTTTATGTGCAAGAAGGGAATGATTTACTGAGTCAAAAGCCTTACTGAAATCAGTGTATATAACATAAGTTTGAAGATTTTCCTGAAAACCTTTTATAACAAAGGATGTCAGCTCCAGTAAGTTTGTCGTAGTTGATCGACGTTTTATAAATCCGTGCTGAGAAGGCGATATGACGGATCTACAGAAATGTTGCAAGTGAGGAGTTAATACATTCTCGAAGAATTTAGGTATAGCCGACAATTTAGAGATACCTCTATAATTGCTTGCTTCAGACTTACTGCCCTTCTTAAACAAGGGAATGATAAAAGATTCCTTCCAAATGGAAGGAAAGGATGAAGTATCTAAGGACAGCGAAAATAGTTTGAGCAATGGCTTACTTAGGGAGTTGGCACAGAACCGAAGTACACAAGCGGGAACACCGTCGGGACCTGGCGAAAAAACTGGTTTAACCAAGTGAAGATCCTTAACAAGTGAATTTTCGTTTAGAATAGGGGTGAAGATACCATTTGAGCAAGGAATATTGTATGGATAAACATGAATCTTTTGTGTAGTAGGCGAATACGTGGTTTGAAAAAACCTAGCAAACATATCGGCCATGGCTTGGTCGGTATCTGCAGTGGTATTTTCAAACGACAACTTTGAGGGAAAGACAGAAGATTTACGCTTCATATTAACAAAACTATAAAACTGTTTAGGGTTCTCAAGGAACTGAGACCTACAACGAGCTAGATAGTTTTTATAACATTTCGCGTTAAGGACCGAGAAGTTTAATCGTGCAGTTAAAAAACGGGAAAAAGCTAAACTGCAATTATTAATTTTATATTTTTTAAATAAGCTGGATTTTAAATTTTTAAGACGAGACAGCTCTTTTGTAAACCAAGGTGGCTTACTCGAGCATGTCTGATAGAAACGCGGTACACAAATATCAAGGAAAGAGTCAATGGTCTTATAAAATATGCCTACCGCCACTGAAATATCAGTAGTCGAGTAAAGCTCTGACCAGTCGCAGTTGGAAAGTAAAAAGTTCAATAATACAAAGTCTGCTTTTCTAAAGCAGCGTATACGTTTACACAGTTTTTCATATTTAACAAAACATTTGCCCAGATCAAAAGTAGCTTCAAAAGTGGGATGATAAGAATCTTCTGGTAAAGAAAGTGGTTGAGTCCTTGTTAGAGACACCCTAGATGGATCAGATACGAAGCATAAATCCAAGGATCTGTTTAAACAGTTTTTATTGCAGATATACTGACATATTGTTGCAAATATACTGACAATTCCGATGACCGCGGAATATATGAACAGGTTTTAAAACAGAAAAAACGGGGAAATGTTGAACCCCCGGTTGAAAAAGTTAAGATGATATGGCGGAGTTTACTGCTATCAGAACTCCCCCACCACGTCGGCCAGGTCGATCAAGCCTGTAGGTTGTATACTTATTTGGTAAAACTTCGGTGCTTAAAATATCCGGTTTTAACCAAGTTTCAGTAAACACTAAAACATGGGAGGTAAAAGAAAGGCTGTTTAGGAATAGATTAGATAATTTGCTACATAATCCTCTAACATTTTGGTATGTAAGAAGAAATGTAGCACTTAGTTTTTTGCGTTTTGTTTTTGAGTCGACGTTTCAGGGATTGGCAGTGAAAGAGCAATCGGTTTCCGTTTCTTTTTCGCCTCAAACTCTTTAATGTTGGAGAACATATAATGGCTAGCAGTCCTGCCGGGACACTAATTTTAAAGGACGATATGTCCCTCTCATATGAGAATTTAAATTTTTCCACTTTCAACTTGACAGCTTGTATTTTGGCTTGAATATAAGCCGCTACATCTTGAGATGTAAGATCAGGGGCAAGCCGGGAAACGAAAATTTATTTTCCTTAGTGGAACTCCTAACACCTTTTAGGCTCCACGGGTATTACACCTGTAGGATAGTTCATAACCGGTAATTGGGAACTTGAACTAGCTTTAGGTATTTCTATAATCTGTGGTACAGGCAAAGAATCTACAGCAGACACATCGGAAATTTTGTGTGACACCATTTGCACACACTCGTTGATGACTTTTTCTGATACCGATGATCTCGTCACCATAGGAGTAGTGAACGACAAAACCGCTGTGTCACAGGAGTGCATGGCTGAATGAGAGGGGGCGGAATGACAGCAGGCAAAGGCTTCGCTACTTGAGCAGATTTCTTATGCTTGGGCGATCCATTTAACAGCTTTAAACAATTAAACGAGTTTTCCAATGCTTAAAACTGATCGGCAAGTTTACGAAAACTGCCAAACAGTTCCCGATATCCTGCCTCATATCGTTCTCCACCTCCCGACACGTGTTAAAATCAAAGTATATTAAGTTTTTCATCTTTATTAATCCTTGAACTAGGGTTGTGTATGTGAAGTACTTCATAGCATAAACATTTCAGATCGGCAGTTATATCTTTATTTGGTGTGCTGTGATGTAAGTCCCTTACTACAATTCTGTGTTCTTTTTCTGTCAGCATTTGGTAAGTGGGAAACTGCATACCAATCTCATCCATATAGCTTACAATTTTTCTGTAAGTGTCACTGACTTTGGGAAATATTCTGTTTCCCCTTGGTTAGCTTTGACGACAACATTATCCAAATTTGCACTTTCTTTTATAAGCTCAAATAAATTACTTAAGTTGCTAATATTAACAACAATTTGCGGTGGTTTTTAGGACCTTTAAGTTGATTGATAGTGTTAGATGTTTCCTGGGATTTACTGTCATTATTGACTTCTTCAGATTGAAGTTCATCCATGTGGGCACTAACATCATCATCATCCTCAATCACCATGTCTTCATGTAGCAAGAGTTTGAGTAGATGTTTCTGACCCTGACCATGAACTTCCTTTCTAATAAGATTTCAGGACACCATAGTATGATGCTGGGAGCAGCTTTTTAATTTTGCAGAGAAGGCTGATATGCCAGACTCTATCAAAAGCTTGCTGCATATTTTTTTTGGACGTTGATACAATGAATGTATAATCAAGTGGTCCTTGCAAAACCAAGCCGATGCTTGTTACGCGCGGATCCCAGACACAGCGAATGTCCACCTCCCGCCCAACCGACCGAGGGGCACAGTCGTCTGACATACGACTCGAAACGCGAAACGCGAAATAGAGAACGCGGGCATGCAAAGATACCGAGATAGAAAAGATTTTCGAGGAAAGATTACTTAATTTCTAGATAGGTAGGACAAGATTTCAAATTTTAGGCATGCAACAGAGGAAGCGTTAGAAGAAAGAAAGTAAAGATTATTATAGTCTTCTGACTAATACCCTAAACGGATCATGAAGGGCATAGTTCGACCTACAATTAGGAAGAGTTAGTGGTAAGTAATTACGTGTTAATCTACAAGGGACAGAAAAGTGTAGCTGGCTAACCAGGTCAACACTGTCAATGTCACCTTGGATGAGGTTATTAATAAATACTACACCCAGCATGGTTCTACGATTAGCTAGAGAAGGTAAGTTAAGTAGTAGAAGTCTACAGCCATAGGAAGGAAGTCTTAAATTTATGTCCCAGTTAAGGCCTCGTAAGGCGAAAATTAAAAAATTTTTTTGTACAGATTCAATGCGGTTTTTGTGAGTAGTGTACTGGGGACACCATACGCATGATCCATATTCCAGAATTGGACGAACAAGTGAGGTGTAGAGGGTCTTTGTTACATAAGGATCGTCAAACTCCTTAGACCATCTCTTAATAAAGCCAAGCACACCCATGGCTTTATTGACCATATGGGAAATATGTTCGGAAAACTTTAGTTTTCGGTCCAAACGGACCCCAAGATCATCAACTAGAGTAATTCTTTCTAAGACACAACCACAAAGAGTGTAGGAAACGTACTTTGGACTGGCTCGATAGAATGTCATCAACTTGCATTTGGAGCTGTTCAGGTTTAAGAAATTTGCACAACACCAGGAATGAAAACTATCTAGGTCGGCTTGTAAGTGCGAGTGGCAGTAGTCATCTTTAAATTGATAACAAAGCTTTACATCATCCGCATACATGAGAGTACGAGAGTTATGTATGACCAAAGGGACGTCATTGATGAAAAGCGTAAAAAGGAGGGGGCCTAGATGGCTACCCTGAGGAACGCCAGATGTGGCATGAAGAAGGTGTGAAAGTACATTTTTAAAGAGAACTCTTTGGGTTCTGCCATTCAGATAACTCACAATCCAATTAAGAAGTTTTGGTGTGAAGCCTAAGAGGCTGAGTTTATGTGCAAGAAGGGAATGATTTACTGAGTCAAAAGCCTTACTGAAATCAGTGTATATAACATAAGTTTGAAGATTTTCCTGAAAACCTTTTATAACAAAGGATGTCAGCTCCAGTAAGTTTGTCGTAGTTGATCGACGTTTTATAAATCCGTGCTGAGAAGGCGATATGACGGATCTACAGAAATGTTGCAAGTGAGGAGTTAATACATTCTCGAAGAATTTAGGTATAGCCGACAATTTAGAGATACCTCTATAATTGCTTGCTTCAGACTTACTGCCCTTCTTAAACAAGGGAATGATAAAAGATTCCTTCCAAATGGAAGGAAAGGATGAAGTATCTAAGGACAGCGAAAATAGTTTGAGCAATGGCTTACTTAGGGAGTTGGCACAGAACCGAAGTACACAAGCGGGAACACCGTCGGGACCTGGCGAAAAAACTGGTTTAACCAAGTGAAGATCCTTAACAAGTGAATTTTCGTTTAGAATAGGGGTGAAGATACCATTTGAGCAAGGAATATTGTATGGATAAACATGAATCTTTTGTGTAGTAGGCGAATACGTGGTTTGAAAAAACCTAGCAAACATATCGGCCATGGCTTGGTCGGTATCTGCAGTGGTATTTTCAAACGACAACTTTGAGGGAAAGACAGAAGATTTACGCTTCATATTAACAAAACTATAAAACTGTTTAGGGTTCTCAAGGAACTGAGACCTACAACGAGCTAGATAGTTTTTATAACATTTCGCGTTAAGGACCGAGAAGTTTAATCGTGCAGTTAAAAAACGGGAAAAAGCTAAACTGCAATTATTAATTTTATATTTTTTAAATAAGCTGGATTTTAAATTTTTAAGACGAGACAGCTCTTTTGTAAACCAAGGTGGCTTACTCGAGCATGTCTGATAGAAACGCGGTACACAAATATCAAGGAAAGAGTCAATGGTCTTATAAAATATGCCTACCGCCACTGAAATATCAGTAGTCGAGTAAAGCTCTGACCAGTCGCAGTTGGAAAGTAAAAAGTTCAATAATACAAAGTCTGCTTTTCTAAAGCAGCGTATACGTTTACACAGTTTTTCATATTTAACAAAACATTTGCCCAGATCAAAAGTAGCTTCAAAAGTGGGATGATAAGAATCTTCTGGTAAAGAAAGTGGTTGAGTCCTTGAGACACCCTAGATGGATCAGATACGAAGCATAAATCCAAGGATCTGTTTAAACAGTTTTTATTGCAGATATACTGACATATTGTTGCAAATATACTGACAATTCCGATGACCGCGGAATATATGAACAGGTTTTAAAACAGAAAAAACGGGGAAATGTTGAACCCCCGGTTGAAAAAGTTAAGATGATATGGCGGAGTTTACTGCTATCAGAACTCCCCCACCACGTCGGCCAGGTCGATCAAGCCTGTAGGTTGTATACTTATTTGGTAAAACTTCGGTGCTTAAAATATCCGGTTTTAACCAAGTTTCAGTAAACACTAAAACATGGGAGGTAAAAGAAAGGCTGTTTAGGAATAGATTAGATAATTTGCTACATAATCCTCTAACATTTTGGTATGTAAGAAGAAATGTAGCACTTAGTTTTTTGCGTTTTGTTTTTGAGTCGACGTTTCAGGGATTGGCAGTGAAAGAGCAATCGGTTTCCGTTTCTTTTTCGCCTCAAACTCTTTAATGTTGGAGAACATATAATGGCTAGCAGTCCTGCCGGGACACTAATTTTAAAGGACGATATGTCCCTCTCATATGAGAATTTAAATTTTTCCACTTTCAACTTGACAGCTTGTATTTTGGCTTGAATATAAGCCGCTACATCTTGAGATGTAAGATCAGGGGCAAGCCGGGAAACGAAAATTTATTTTCCTTAGTGGAACTCCTAACACCTTTTTAGGCTCCACGGGTATTACACCTGTAGGATAGTTCATAACCGGTAATTGGGAACTTGAACTAGCTTTAGGTATTTCTATAATCTGTGGTACAGGCAAAGAATCTACAGCAGACACATCGGAAATTTTGTGTGACACCATTTGCACACACTCGTTGATGACTTTTTCTGATACCGATGATCTCGTCCCCATAGGAGTAGTGAACGACAAAACCGCTGTGTCACAGGAGTGCATGGCTGAATGAGAGGGGGCGGAATGACAGCAGGCAAAGGCTTCGCTACTTGAGCAGATTTCTTATGCTTGGGCGATCCATTTAACAGCTTTAAACAATTAAACGAGTTTTCCAATGCTTAAAACTGATCGGCAAGTTTACGAAAACTGCCAAACAGTTCCCGATATCCTGCCTCATATCGTTCTCCACCTCCCGACACGTGTTAAAATCAAAGTATATTAAGTTTTTCATCTTTATTAATCCTTGAACTAGGGTTGTGTATGTGAAGTACTTCATAGCATAAACATTTCAGATCGGCAGTTATATCTTTATTTGGTGTGCTGTGATGTAAGTCCCTTACTACAATTCTGTGTTCTTTTTCTGTCAGCATTTGGTAAGTGGGAAACTGCATACCAATCTCATCCATATAGCTTACAATTTTTCTGTAAGTGTCACTGACTTTGGGAAATATTCTGTTTCCCCTTGGTTAGCTTTGACGACAACATTATCCAAATTTGCACTTTCTTTTATAAGCTCAAATAAATTACTTAAGTTGCTAATATTAACAACAATTTGCGGTGGTTTTTAGGACCTTTAAGTTGATTGATAGTGTTAGATGTTTCCTGGGATTTACTGTCATTATTGACTTCTTCAGATTGAAGTTCATCCATGTGGGCACTAACATCATCATCATCCTCAATCACCATGTCTTCCACGTTCTCTTCATTAGTGAAGGTATCCATGTCGAGAATAGCAAACCTATTACTAGATTTTACTTTCTGGTTAATTGTGGGGGCCAAGTGCAGATCCTGGCTACTGCTCACTTTTTTCGGGTTAGAGATGGGGGACAGTGGCTTTGCATTTTTCCTCTTGCCCATTTTCCGATTTTGATCATCCAGTAATCTTTTGGCAATATCGCTTAGGTTTTTTGCTGCAATGTCGGGGCTTGTCAATTGGGAACTTTCGTGGTTTTTTGCAATTGTACCAGAACTGATGCTGCTTATTGTGGCTTTTGCCATTGTGTAAATGGTGCTTCTACTGGCACTGGTAAATGTCACTATGTTGTGGTGAGACAACTTTTATGAATCTCATTGCATGTAATGCGTGAAATTTCTGATCGGCACTCATCTCTACTCTTATTAGATAATTTTACAGCAAATGAAAATATTTTTTCATGATCAATCTGCTTCTTTATGAGCTGAGAGTCATCAAAACTGTTTTCATTCATTGTTTTTGTAATAAGTCTTAATATTTAGCAAATTATTTGCAGACATAAATGTTTACAAACAGGACAAAAACATATCAGTTTTACTGATAAGCAAAGTTTTTATTGCCCCTCTTTTGCAATTCTGCGCGGGGTGAGGTGGACGACTTGCCCGAAGGGGTGACACCGCCCGAAGCAGCGCCCGAATATGTGAGTTGTGCTATTTTTTAGCATACGAGAGAATGCACTGATAAGCAATTAGCAAAAAAGAAAATCACTTTTGCATGCGCGAGTTACCATGCCCAGCATTAACCCCCCTCAACAATCATCTCCACCTATGAAGCCGGCCCGGTCAATAACATCAACAAAGTGCCAACGCTGTTCGTATGAATCACACAGCGACCCATACTTTGTTGCAATATCGCAGACGTTGCGACGGTTGCGGTAAACAAATCGCCAACTGCAAGATCACCACATTCCATTTTCCAATTCCACTTCCCATTCCATTCTCATTCATTCCTACTCATAAGCTAGGCATTGTTTTATTGAAGTAAGACCATTTAATTTACTCTTAAAGCTACCACTCAACAGTACAGACGTACTTTTCACTTATTGTGCAAAAGGAGGACCCCCTACAAAGGAGGCCCGCGTATCGTAACTGACCTGAACTAAAAAGATTGATAATGCCTTTTGCGTTCCTTGTTCCACTACTTTAAGCAAAAAAAAAAAATAATTTAAAAAAAATGCATATGTCGGGGATTGAGTAGATCTAACGTATCATTTTTGAATGTAACCGAAGCTATGTTAATATTATGTTATGTTAAGAATAAACAGCGACCGTTCTGTTAATGAAAAAAAAACATTATTTGTGTGTGTATTCAAATGTGCACTGTTGCTGTTATGTAGAGTTTCGTGGAGACTAAGAAAGGATGATGAAATTATTGAGTGAAGTTGAGCAATAGAAGAAAAGCATAGAGAGAAGCGACGCTCAAGTAGTTAGTCTGGTGAGAACGAACAAGCGAACAACAAGCAGGCGACTTGCTGTGCTGTAAAACATGGACGCTGAAGAAGAAGAAAAGATGCGCGCTGTATCTCCGTTATCAGAAGTGGGATCGGCCTGCTCCCAAGACCTCTCGAGCGATCAGTGGCGTGCATTATTGGAATCTCAAAGCAAAAAATTCATGGAGCTAATTAAATCCATGCAGACTTCCAAAATGAAGACGCAATCCAGCAAAGTGACGTTACCAAAGTTTAACCCAGACACTACAAATGCAGATGCAGCTGCATGGCGTAAAACTATCGATATAATCTTGGCAGAAAATATGTTGGAAGGAAGCGCTTTGGTCATGGCACTAAGCAACTCATTAGAAGGAGGAGCATCCTAATGATTATCCCAGATTTGCTACGGTGCAATGAAGTGGCCAGAATTCAGAGAATTGCTTACACAACGATATGATAGTGTAGAGACAGCAGCCGGCAGCCATTTTGTTAAACATAAATAACAGCGGCCCAAGAGCAAATGAGTGTTTGTCTGTGTATGCCAGCAGAAAAGTAACGGCATTGCTCTTGAAGTGGAAAGAAGTGAGCAATGAAGAAATTGCTGTATCGGTCGTGTTGGCACATGTAGCTCAAATAGACCACAGACTGCAGCGTATATTATTCACAACAAATATCCAGACACGAAGCGAATTGGAACAACAACTGCGTGCCTTTGCTTTTGGTAAACGTAATGACAAAAAGTCACCAAACCGTGCTAGTGGTCCAGAACGTAAGAAGCAGAAATTATCATCGCGCATGAAGTGTCACTATTGTAACAACCCTGGCCATAAGATCGCAGAGTGCCGAATCAGAATGACTAAAGAGACGAGGGTGGCGAAGAGTAACCCTACACACAGAAAATCTACTCCAAAGGGGGACATGTCAACCATAAAGTGCTACAAGTGTGGACAGCTCGGGCATATTGCAACAAGATACACAACATCGACAAACCAGGCTGAGAAACGAGTGGATATGTGCGCCGTTGTCGATCCAAGAGGAAATTTGTACCAAATGGGTGAGCCCGTTCCATACTTTTTTGATTCGGGTGCTGAATGTTCCCTATTGAATGAAAAATTAGCAGATAAGTTCATGGGAAAAAGAATTAATAATACTGTACTCAAATGCAAATTCTAGCTACAGTAAATATTTGTAATTTATCCTTAGAAATTCTGTTCCATGTAGTCATGGACAAATATTTGAAATACGATGTGTTGATTGGCCGTGAGATTTTAGGTCAAGGTTTTGATGTGACTATAAGGGCCAACGAATTTGTTTTGTATAAAATTAATACCGTCAATATACTGTCTAGCATTACGAATATGAATTATATGGATTCTATAAATAGGGATAGTAATTTGAGTCAAACCGACAAAGCTGAACTTGCAGAAATATTAAAATCCTATGCATCAAAATTTATAAATGGTATAGCAAATAGCCGAGTTACCACAGGTGAATTAGATATCCGTCTCATTAATGCCAAAAGTTGTTGGTGAGAAGTAAAATTCAGGAAATTTTAGCCTCAAATGTTATACGCCCAAGCTGCTCCCCGTTTGCGAGCCCAATGTTGTTAGTGAAGAAAAAGGATGGCAGTGATCGTTTGTGCATTGATTACCGTGAATTAAATTCAAATACAATTTCCGATAAGTATCCTTTGCCCTTGATATCAGATCAAATTGATAGACTTTGTGGAAGCAAGTATTTTTCTAGCCTCGATATGGCGAGCGGTTTCTATCAGATACCAATAAAGTCAGAATCGATAAAACGCACAGCCTTTGTCACGACAGACGGACAATATGAGTTTGTAGCAATGCCCTTTGGCTTGAAGAACGCTTCATCTGTGTTTCAGCGAGCCATAATGAAAGCATTAGGTGAGGTGGCATACTTGTCTATATAGATGATTTTGTGGTCGTAGCAAGCACAAAGGTGGAGGCTTTTATGAGACTAAAGGACGTGCTGCAAAAGTTATCTAGTGCGGGATTTTCGTTTAACATGAACAAGTGCTCATTTCTAAAAACGAGTGTGGAGTATCTTGGCTATAAAATTGAGATTGGCGCAATAAGGCCAAATCCACACAAGATTCAAGCATTGGCTGCATTGCCGCCGCCACAAACAGTTACACAACTGAGACAGTTTATTGGCTTATCTTCATATTTCATATTTTCTAATGAAACCATTATACTTACATAAAA
This sequence comes from Zaprionus inermis, assembly GCA_018151445.1. Classification (NCBI taxonomy): domain Eukaryota; kingdom Metazoa; phylum Arthropoda; class Insecta; order Diptera; family Drosophilidae; genus Zaprionus; species Zaprionus inermis. The sequence goes on along the minus strand of JAECXD010001369.1, from coordinate 70,766 downwards.
AAATAGTAAATTTGAATGGCATGACAGACATGAGCAAGTGCGACAAGCGATAATATCAACTCTAGTTAGCGACAGTAACAGTGACAACGAACTGCGACACGAACTAGCAAAGACATACGAACTAAGGTCAGCCATGTTGCATAGGAAAATATAAAGAAATGGCCGAAATAGGTGCCTGCCAGTAATACCACGCGCATTCAGGTAAATAATAAACCATATCCACAATGCTATAATGCTCTTGGGCTGGGAAAAGACCTTGGATAAGGTATACACGCAGTATTGGTTTCAAAATATGTCCAAATATGTGAGAAAGTTTGTAGAGAATTGCATCACATATAAATTGTCCAAGTCAACATCGGGCAAACCCCAAATTGAATTTCACTCCATACCTAAAGTCTCCATACCTTGGCATACAGTGCATATAGACATCAGTGGCAAATTAAGTGGTAAAAATGACATCAAAGAATATGTGATAGTTCCAATAGACGTTTTCACTAAATATGTCTATTTGCATCACGCATTAAGCCTTGACACTAACAGCTGCATTGAGGCATTAAAATCTGTTATATGCATGTTTGTTGTACCAAGTCGCTTAATAGCTGATCAGGGCCGCAGTTTTACCAGTAATGATTTTAAACAGTTCTGTTCATTTCAAAAAATTGATTCACATTTAATTGCAACGGGAGATAGCCGCGCAAACGGCCAGGTTGAGCGCGTAATGAGTACTTTGAAGGCTATGCTAACCGCTGTAGAGACGAGTAAGAGATCATGGCTGGAAGCTTTAAAGGATGTTCAGTTGACTATGAATTGCACGGCTAATCGAGTAACAAAAATGAGTCCTTTAGACATGATGCCAATGATTGAAGAAGAAAAGATTGATGTAGAATATGTTAGGGATACGGCCTTGCAAAACATAAAAAGAAATGCTGAATATGATAAGCAAAGATTTGATGAAAATAAAACTAAGATTGTACGATTCAATGTAAGCGACCATGTCTTGCTCAAGTGGGAAGAACGGCATCAAACAAAGCTAGACCCAAAGCTTAAGGGTCCATTTATAATAACGGAAAAGCTTGATTGTGACCGATATATGTTGAGATCTTTGAAAAGAACATATAAGTACGCCCACGAACAGTTACGGTCGATGCCTATAGACCAAAGCGAGAGATCGCCGACTGAGGCACTCGTAGATACCATAGACTTTGGTTAAATCATTCACTAGGCTACAGCTACACCATATGGTTATCTGCGCAGTAACCATGTGACGGGCGCTATGTGGGTCCAGAGGGACCATGACGCAGGCAGATGCGTGAGAGCGTTTCAAGGAGTTCAGCAAGAGCCTGAGAGTGTGAAATGATAGAGACTTGAAGAGAGAGAGAGAGAGTAATGGTGAAGTAATTGATGAGAGACTGAGATGTAGCAAGCGATGCGTTACTGCTTGAAAAAAAAAGAACGAAGTTTGAGAAAGTAAATTGCAAAGAGCTTGAGCAAGGCAAGGGATGCCGATATGTTGTTTTCATAAAATTGAGTTGATATTGATGAAATATTATGTTAGGTTAAAAACTAAACTAAAATGAATGAAGAAAGAAAATGTTATGTTAAATGTAAAGAACTATTTTATTGCGACACAACACACGAGGGCGTGTGCATGTCAGGAAGGCCGTGTCGGGGATTGAGTAGATCTAACGTATCATTTTTGAATGTAACCGAAGCTATGTTAATATTATGTTATGTTAAGAATAAACAGCGACCGTTCTGTTAATGAAAAAAAAACATCATTTGTGTGTGTATTCAAATGAGCATGGCGCCTGTTGTTGTTGTGTAGAGTTTCGTGGAGACTAAGAAATGATGATGAAATAATTGAGTGAAGTGAGCAATAGAAGAAAAGCATAGAGAGAAGCGATGCTCAAGTAGTTAGTCTGGTGAGAACGAACAAGCGAACAACATTCAGGCGACTTGCTGTGCTGTAAAACATAGACGCTGAAGAAGAAGAAAAGATGCACGCTGTATCTCCGTTACATACATAATGTAACAGAACAAGTCCAAAAGTGACATACGTTATAACCACAAACAAATACATATGTCGCAGATCATTTAAATTTAACGACATTTCTAGAAATTTCGTGTTTCTGCTTGGCACGCGCCATGCAGGCGCCTTTTCTATTCTTTTAATGCGCGGCAAACAACCGTTAGAGTTTCTGCCAAACGTAGTCTGCTCGCGGGTAGGAGCGGGAAAAAGTAGATGTCTGTACGAAAACGAAAAGCATACAGAAAAATGCAGTGTGCATTAGTATTGGTGTATGCGGACTAGAATAAGTTTCCAAAATGTGTTGGTATTGCATGTAGAGTTAAGAACTACGCATAATTCTGATTTTGTGAAAAAGAGATTTGGTCAGTCAGTTTTCGATCATTGCGCATAACAGACATGCCTCGCTCACATACTAGAAAACGTTACGCAGACAAAGACTTAAGTAGAGAAGAGGAAGAAGGGCATCCTGATGACTCTTCGACATCAGAAGTGGGATCGTCTATACCTACTTTGAACAATGAAAATAGTTTGCTGGCAATTTTGAAGAATCGTCTGCTGTGGTATTGCCCAGGTTTAATCCTGAACGTGCGGGATCAGACGCGCAATCCTGGTGTTCAACGGTGGACTACATCTTGTCTGAAAACTAAATGGAAGGCAGCGCTCTTGTGATGACCCTCAGCAAATCACTGGAAGAAAGCGCGTCTCATTGGCTGTCACAGTTCCGAGAATTGTTTCTGCAACATTTTGCAGAAACATTAGCGGCAGCAGTTATGAGTCTGCTTAATGGACGCCCTGCGGAAGGCGAGTTCCTTTCGTTATATGGAAGCCGAATGGTTACTTCGCTTATGGCCAAATGGAAGACGTTGAGTGCGGAGCAAATCGCAGTGTCCATTACACTGGCGCATGTGGCTGGAATTGACAAGCGTTTCCGGCGTTTAGTTTTCACTTCCGACATCAACACTCGGAACCAGCTGCACCAAGAACTAAAGGCCTATTCATTTGACGCTAGACCGAGCCACCTTCCAAACGATGGTACATCAGAGCCGCCAGGAAAACGAGCTAAGCCCTACTTCAAGTGTCACAACTGCGGAAAGCCTGGTCACAAAAAGGCCGATTGTCGATAAAAAACAGTGGCAGTGCACGTTCAGCAACCCGGCAAGCAACCATCAGGGAAAGACCGGTCTACTTTGACTTGTTTCAACTGCGGAAAAGCTGGACACCTCTCTACAGTATGTCCTGATCGTCAGGAGCGTTCGTCGTCTAGCAAAAACAACATTGTTAAAGATGTTAACATCTGTACGGTTTTTGGGCCTGAACGTTTTCACAATCTGGTGATTCGTTCCAATTTTGTTTTGAATCTGGAGCCGAGTGTTCTCTCATAAAGGAGGCTACTTCGCAGAGACTATCTGGATCCAGAATGGGCAACGTAGTTATTTTAAGGGGTCTTTGTAGCAATACTATTTGTAGCACTTTGCAGATATTGGCCAATGTTTTAATATGTGAACGTTCATATGAAATATTGTTTCATGTAGTGTTAGACAATTATATTAAGTATGACGCTCTGATTGGTCGAGATATTTTGAGCCAGGGAGTCGGTGTGACAATAACATCAAAATGTCTTACTATGTTTAACGAAAAATCTATATTGTCCGTTGAAGTTTCCGAAAAAAATCCTGATCTGGCTAATGTTGACACTGATCTGCATGGACCTGATAGAGACCAATTGTTGTCAATACTACAAGAATATTCAGGGTCATTTATAAATGGAATTCCACAAAGCCGTGTGACTACGGCACAGTTGGATATTCGCTTGATCGATGAAAATAAGACGGTTCAAAGGCGCCCATATAGGTTGAGTGTAGAGGAAAAAGTTCGGAATTTAATTCAACAGCTGTTGGAATCAAACATTATTAGACCCAGTTCCTCCCCCTTACGAGCCCAATGTTACTTGTCCGAAAAAAAATGGTACTTTTTTTTTTTTTTTTTTTGGACGTTGATACAATGAATGTATAATCAAGTGGTCCTTGCAAAACCAAGCCGATGCTTGTTACGCGCGGAACCCAGACACAGCGAATGTCCACCTCCCGCCCAACCGACCGAGGGGCACAGTCGTCTGACGTACGACTCGAAACGCGAAACGCGAAATAGAGAACGCGGGCATGCAAAGATACCGAGATAGAAAAGATTTTCGAGGAAAGATTACTTAATTTCTAGATAGGTAGGACAAGATTTCAAATTTTAGGCATGCAACAGAGGAAGCGTTAGAAGAAAGAAAGTAAAGATTATTATAGTCAGAACATAATACTCTAAACGGATCATGAAGGGCATAGTTCGACCTACAATTAGGAAGAGTTAGTGGTAAGTAATTACGTGTTAATCTACAAGGGACAGAAAAGTGTAGCTGGCTAACCAGGTCAACACTGTCAATGTCACCTTGGATGAGGTTATTAATAAATACTACACCCAGCATGGTTCTACGATTAGCTAGAGAAGGTAAGTTAAGTAGTAGAAGTCTACTGCCATAGGAAGGAAGTCTTAAATTTACGTCCCAGTTAAGGCCTCGTAAGGCGAAAATTAAAAAATTTTTTTGTACAGATTCAATGCGGTTTTTGTGAGTAGTGTACTGGGGACACCATACGCATGATCCATATTCCAGAATTGGACGAACAAGTGAGGTGTAGAGGGTCTTTGTTACATAAGGATCGTCAAACTCCTTAGACCATCTCTTAATAAAGCCAAGCACACCCATGGCTTTATTGACCATATGGGAAATATGTTCGGAAAACTTTAGTTTTCGGTCCAAACGGACCCCAAGATCATCAACTAGAGTAATTCTTTCTAAGACACAACCACAAAGAGTGTAGGAAACGTACTTTGGACTGGCTCGATAGAATGTCATCAACTTGCATTTGGAGCTGTTCAGGTTTAAGAAATTTGCACAACACCAGGAATGAAAACTATCTAGGTCGGCTTGTAAGTGCGAGTGGCAGTAGTCATCTTTAAATCGATAACAAAGCTTTACATCATCCGCATACAAGTTAACTACAGTTAATACAAAACAATATAAACAGCTTACTAATCAATAAATAATAAAATCTAATAACAATAAATACGAAACAATATTTAACCAGAATTGCCTAAATAGTAAATAACAAAATATTTAACAAGAATTGCAACATTGTTCAGTTCAATAATCTAAACATCCGCTCAAACGTCGCAAATGCCACCAACAGCGTCCGTTGTTTGTCTTGCGTGCGCACTTTCGGCCCTTGACGACAAATTGCTTACTTTGCAGATCATGGTCAGTTCAAACCAGATCTGCAGAACTCTGCCGCGTCGCTGCCTGACACCCACAGCTAGCTTAGGGAATTCTAAAAACCCTTCTGTTCAGTCACAAATTGGAGTTGAATAAAACCACAACGAAATAAAGTTTCTGAGTTTTTAATTAAACGGGAAATTAATTGGCGCCCGAGCAGGGACCAGTGAGAGGAAAAGTGATTAAGTTCAGTTTAGTGCAAAAAACTAAAAGTTATTGTGCGACTCCACTGGCCCAAGAACAAAACCCAGTTGTAATCCGAAGTGGCTCTTTTCATTAATTTGGAAATCGGAAAGCAACACAGGATTGGCAAATTAAATTTTGCTGATTTATCGGTGGTCTACAAGTCTTGTCAGGTACGCCCGCAGGACACCCTCTTTTTTGTGTGCGTCGCAGGATCCCAAGTAGAAACCGAACAGGACAACATCCGGACCATCAGGAGGAGTAGCCGCATCATTCAAATAATGTAAGCTAGTGAATAAGTAAAAACAGAAAAAAGGAACACACTAACCAAATCGAAATAAGTTTTAAGTAAAAACAAACCAAAACAATTTTAATTAAAAACAAAAGTGGAAGTGAGTGCTAAAAGGAAACAATAACTAAAAAAAAATCCTTATAAAAAAGGGAATCAAAATTAATACAAATTCCCTACTATAACAAAATAAAAAGGCGTAAAGCGATAACTAAATAAACTCCACCACTCAGTCTGCAGCTGAACAAATAAAATAAAAAAAAATCTTTCCAACGAGTGGTATAACAAAACCCAATCTTGCGAATCCTAATCAAAGGACCCTCCAAGGTAAAAGGGTAAAACCAGCTACTGGTTTTCATTGCATTCTCTTCAGTCACTCAAATATAAAAAATTTTTTAACTAAATCTCACCAACGAACAAAATATTTTAAAAAAAAAAAAAAAAAAAAACCTTTTTAATACCAATTCCTTTTCGCACCAATCTTTCATAATAATTTTAAGTCAAACACAAATTAATAACACAAAACACACTCTAATTCTAAGTAAATTTAAACACCGAATCAAACCTAATTTTTCTCCAACATCGATAAACGTATTAGTTTAAGTTAATTCAAATATCAAACCAAATCAAATTCCCCAACATCGACAAATTCCCTTACAAAATTCATTCGTATGGCTAATCAAAACAACCTTCTCAGGCCACCCATTCTCAACTTAGAACAGCCAGTTATACCAGCAATAGAGAACATAGAACAGCAGCTAATCGAAGAAAATTCACGCCATAGACAAAGACAAGAATTATTTCAACAAAATAGAAATATGGAGCAAGAACAATTACAAACTACAATTCGCCAAGTTTTAGCCGAACAATTTCCAACTTTACTACTTAAAGCCCAAAATCCAATACATGACTTTACAAACGCAGAAAACCAAGAAATTTTACCACAATTCCGAGCAAATTTAGCTGATCTTGATAAGATCCCTGACATAGTAAAAAGTCTTCGCGAATTTTCTGGCAATCCGGCCGAATTCAGTTCGTGGAAGAAAGGCATTGATAGAATACTAAAAACGTATGAACACACCGTAGGTACCCCAAAATATTTTGGAATTTTACATACTATTAGGAATAAAATTACCGGTAACGCAGATACAGCCCTCGAAGCATACAATGTTCCCCTTAATTGGAATGCTATCTCCAAATGTCTTACACTACACTATGCCGACAAGAGAGATTTAGGTACACTTGAATACCAAATGACAACAATAACCCAAGCTGCAAACCAAACTGTTGAAGAATTCCACCAAGCAGTATACAAACATTTATCCCTGATTTTAAATAAAATTGGTTGCATGGAATTATGCGCCGAATCAGAACAACTTATGACCAAGTTGTATAGGGATAAAGCACTAGACACCTTCGTTCGAGGACTTCGTGGAGACTTGCCACGACTTCTGGGCATTAAAGAGCCCACTGACTTACCCTCAGCCCTCCATCTGTGCTTGAAACAACAGGACAACCTATTGCACATAGAAATACACCACCAAAGCATATTACAGTTCCTCAACAAACGCATTTTCAACAAAACCCAAATTTCCAACAAAGACCAATGGTTCCACCAAAAAATCAGTATGCCATGATCAGACCTAATAATAACTTTGGACAGCCACCAACAAGACCATTCTTCCCTCAGACCGCACAAAATACTAATCCACAGTTTCTAATGTACCAACCAAAGCCACAACCAAAACCAGAACCTATGGACGTTGACAGAAGTATTCAAACAAGACAAATAAATTATATGAATAGGCCACCCCAGATGGAAGTAGGAAAAAGACCGCCAGCATTAAGCACAACACAAAACGACGCTAATAAAAGGCAAAGAAATTTTAACATTCAAACAAGCACAGACGAACAAACAGACACAGACTACTCTAATAGCACACTTGACGAATATGAACAGTTAATTGCAAGCCAAGACGAACAGCAAGACCAAGAAGAAAGTTTGACAGACTATACGGAACGTGTTGAGGAAAATGACCAAGAATATCAATACGACTATACTTATCTTAATTTTTTAGAGTAACCGACTCCTCATTACCATACTTCCAATGTAAGGTGAGGAGTGGCCAAGTGCTTAACATATTAATAGACACCGGTTCAAATAGAAATTATATCCAACCCAAATTCGTCCCAAATCCATTAAAAAACAAAAATCCATTTCAAGCAGTCTCTGTAGGAGGCAACATTAAAATAACCCATTACAAGTTGGCAAACCTATTCAACGACCCAAACACTATAGTTAAGTTTTTCCTACTCCCTACACTAAAGACGTTTGACGCTATACTGGGAAGCGACAGCTTAAAAGAACTAGGTGCTGTAATTGACATCAAAAACAAACTAATGTTATTAAAAAATGGCATGAGTGTCCCAATACAAGAAAAGAAATTTGAATCCGTAAACGTAATAATTCCGAGAACAGAACACCTGACTGAATCTCAAAAAACAAACTTAAGCCAACTCGTGAAAAAATATCCCAACCTTTTTGCTGAGCCCAACGAAAAACTGACCTACATCACTAGAGTCAAAGCAGAAATCCGCACAAACACAGACACTCCGGTTTATTCGAAATTTTACCCATTCCCATTTGCCTTAAAAGACGAAGTCAACAAGCAAATCAATGAACTTTTAGAAAATGAAATAATTCGTCCGTCCCGTTCTCCCTACAATTCACCAGTGTGGATTGTACCTAAAAAGCTAGACGCGTCAAATATAAAGAAATATAGAATGGTAATTGACTACCGAAAATTAAATAGCGTTACAATAGCAGACAAATACCCCATACCAGATATCAACACAGTACTAGCACAACTAGGTAATAATAAATTGTATTCTGTCCTTGACCTCAAGAGTGGATTTCACCAAATACAGCTAAAAGAGAGTGACATAGAAAAAACAGCATTTTCCATAAATAACGGAAAATACGAATTTACCAGACTACCTTTCGGACTAAAAAACGCACCCTCTATATTCCAACGCGCCCTCGACGATATTCTTAGAGAGCACATAGGCAAAATCTGTTACATTTACATTGACGACATAATAGTCTTTAGCCAGGACGAAGAAACACACTGCAAAAATCTTGACTTAATTTTTGATACCTTAAATGCAGCTAATATAAAATGTCAACTAGATAAATGCGAATTTTTTAAAAACAAAGTAGAGTTTCTGGGATTTGTTATATCCGATAAAGGAATAGAAACAAATCCAGCAAAAGTAGAAGCAATAGCCAACTATCCCCAACCAAAAACAGTTAAAGAATTAAGAGCATTTCTTGGATTATCAAGTTACTATAGAAGATTTATAATGGGTTACGCAGCGCTAGCTAGACCGCTCACAGCATTGCTCAGAGGAGAAGACGGTCGTATTTCCAAATCAGCTTCAGCTAGAAAACAAATTCAATTCAATGATGAAGCCATAAAGGCGTTCGAAAAAATCAAAAGTACCCTAATTTCCGATGATGTCATTTTACAATATCCCGACTTTAATAAAGAATTTGTCCTAACTACAGATGCATCAGACTATGCAATAGGGGCAGTACTTTCCCAAAACGACAGACCAATATCATTCATATCTAGAACCCTATCCGAAACAGAAGAAAATTACGAAACAGCCAAAAAAGAAATGTTAGCCATATGTTGGGCAGTAAAAACATTCAAAGGCTATTTGTATGGAGGGACAAAGGTGAAAATTTATACAGACCATGAACCGCTTACGCACGACTGTAACTGGAAAGGCGGTATAGCAATTAGGAGATGGAAGACATACCTTGACGAATATAACAAAGAACTTCTTTATAAACCAGGAAAGGAAAATGTAGTGGCAGATGCTCTTTCTAGGGCCCCTAAAAGAAATCAAATAAATTCAATTGCCTCAACACAACATAGCGCTCAAAGCTCAAACCAAAATCTCATCCCTAGTATCGAGGTCCCGATTAACGCATTTAAAAATCAAATATTTATTCATAAAGAACATCCACCTGACTACAAATTCATAATTCCATTCCCCACATTCCACAGACATATAATTTCACAACAAACATTTTCTGAAGTTGACTTATTAAAATTACTGCAAAGGTACTTAAACCCAACAGTAATAAATGGAATTTATACGACGGAAGACATAATGGGACAGATTCAAAAACTATATCCGGAACACTTCCAATCCCTTAAAATTAGATTCACACAAACTAAAGTAATTGACCTAAATTCAGAAGCCGAACAAGATGAAAAAATATTGCAAACCCATAATAGAGCTCACAGAAACGCGCAGGAAAATAAAATTCAAATAGCCCAAAAATATTACTTTCCTAAAATGAAACAAAAAATAGCTACTCTCATAAAACAATGTCAAGTATGCAAAGAAGTGAAATATGATAGGCACCCACCTAATCCAGAAATAGCAGAAACACCAATTCCAGAATATCCGGGTCATACAATTCATATTGACATATTCTCCACAGAAAGAAAATTAGTCCTGACAGCAATCGATAAATTTTCCAAACTAGCTTGTGCAAAAATTATTAATTCAAAATCAATAGAAGATATAAAAAAAACCCTTGCATGACATTTTGTTTTACTACGGCGTACCCAAATTTATAGTAATGGATAATGAAAAATCATTTAACTCAGCTAGCATTACATTCATGTTAAAAGATCAATTAGGCATCGAAATCTATAAAGCTCCCCCCTACAAAAGTTCAGTAAACGGACAAATAGAAAGATTCCATTCCACTCTTGCCGAAACCATGAGATGTTTAAAAGCAAAACAGGTTCACCGAACATTTGAAGAACTACTAGACAGATCCGTTTATGAATATAATTACTCAATACACTCCGTAACAAAGCAACGACCACTAGACGTGTTTTTTGGCAGACACCTGACCACTGACCCCGAACAATATGAAAAAAGCAGACAAAACAACATAGAAAAACTTAAACAAAAACAAATGGCAGATTTACAAAACCATAATAAAGAACGAAATGAAATAATAAATTACCAACCAGGGCAGGAGATATTTGTCAAACAAAATACCAGACTAGGCTCAAAATTAACCCCCCGATTTAAAAAAGAAATAGTGAAAGAAAACAGAAACACAACTATCGTCACCGATGCCGGACGAGTTGTCCATAAAAGTAATATCAAAAGCCACTAGTAAATTTTTTATATCAAAAAAAAAAGTCCGGAACACTCCTAGAAACTAAAACCTAAATCCGTTCAGTCTGAAAAAAGAAAAAATATGAAGACCAATCGCATTTACCAGCTGTCGTCTGATTGCGGGTATCAATCCGATCATGAAGGGATCGGCCCATACCCGCCAAAAAACTTGGTTGTTTAAAAAGAAAAAAAATAAATAAAATTTTTTTTTCTTTCATAGGTATTTTCTAATTTTAATGATGTTGCCATTGGTAATGGCAACCATGGATATCACAAATTATACTGACGCGCATACTATAACAATCTACAAAGGAGAAGGAAAAATAAAAATATCATCCATAAACCTTATTCATATTATAAATATACAACAAATCGAAAACGAACTTCTGAAAATACGCGAGCACACAGTTACTGACCTAAGAAATAGCTACTTGTACCATACCTTAACCCACGAAATAGTCCAAACACTCTCAGCATTAGGCACTCTTACTTTATCGTTTAAAAATAGACAGGCCAGATCAATCAATTGGATTGGATCAGCCTGGAAATATATTGCAGGAAACCCCGATCATGCTGACTTAGTAATGATTGAAAATAATCTAAACGACCTTATTTCAAATAATAACGATCAAATAATTATAAATAACGAACTACAGAACAGGATAAACAATTTAACCAAAGTATCAAATATGTTGGCAAATTCGATAAAACGTGACGAGTCTTTTAATAATGAAATAGCGACAAGTTTACAGAATCAAGTTAGATTAATGAAGGAAGAAATAGTAAATGTTAAATACGCCATTCAATGGGCAAAACTAAATATTATAAACACATTACTTCTAAATGAAATAGAAATTGCAGAAGTCCGTAATATATTCCATAAAGGCAACTTAACTTTCTTGTCTGTTGAAGAAATGTTAGAATTTGTCGATGTCTCGGTCCTCCACAATAAAACTTCAATTATCTATATTGTCAAAATCCCAGAACTAGAAACAACAACATATAAAAACCTTTTAATCAAACCTGTAATAAAAAATCATTCCATTGTACAACTAGAAAGCAACGAAATATTTCAACACAAAGAACAAATGTTTAAAATACCAACAAATTGTAAATTAGCTAATAATCTCAAAATTTGTAATAAGGACAAAATTGTAAATCTAAACAAAACAAAATGTATTTTTAAGCTAGTTCAGGGAAAGGAATCGCTGTGTGACTTTAGTAACGCGGAACATATTGAAGAAATAGAAGAGATCGACAAGAGCATAATTCTTCTTAATAATTTTAATGGCAATATAACCAATAACAACATAACTCAACATCTAATGGGCACATATTTAGTGCACTTTTGGAATGACAAAATTTACATAAAAGGCAGAGAATTCAATAACAAAGAAACAACAATTATGAAACCGGGAATACCACTAATACAAATAACTCCAAAATTAGCCGAGCGACTACAAATCCTATCCTTAAAAGCATTAGAAACTCTCCATATTAAAAATACAAAGCATCTAAACGAATTGGCAACGCATTCTACGGCTAATCGCATAGCCATATTCACCCTTATTTGCATCATAATCATCATCATTTTTACTACAAAATTCTTTTGTCGACCAAAAGAAAAAGTTATTCTACAAATACAAGAAAAAGCTCCACAAAAATTAAATAACACAATACCGATGAAAACAATATCACAGCCCAAAAAGATCTATCCGGAATTTAACAATATTCCATATTTTTGACAAAAAAAGAAAAAAAAAAAAAAAAACTGCTCGAGGACTAGCAGGATTTTGAGGAGGGAGAGTTAACTACAGTTAATACAAAACAATATAAACAGCTTACTAATCAATAAATAATAAAATCTAATAACAATAAATACGAAACAATATTTAACCAGAATTGCCTAAATAGTAAATAACAAAATATTTAACAAGAATTGCAACATTGTTCAGTTCAATAATCTAAACATCCGCTCAAACGTCGCAAATGCCACCAACAGCGTCCGTTGTTTGTCTTGCGTGCGCACTTTCGGCCCTTGACGACAAATTGCTTACTTTGCAGATCATGGTCAGTTCAAACCAGATCTGCAGAACTCTGCCGCGTCGCTGCCTGACACCCACAGCTAGCTTAGGGAATTCTAAAAACCCTTCTGTTCAGTCACAAATTGGAGTTGAATAAAACCACAACGAAATAAAGTTTCTGAGTTTTTAATTAAACGGGAAATTAATTTACATGAGAGTACGGGAGTTATGTATGACCAAAGGTAGGTCATTGATGAAAAGCGTAAAAAGGAGGGGGCCTAGATGGCTACCCTGAGGAACGCCAGATGTGGCATGAAGAAGGTGTGAAAGTACATTTTTAAAGAGAACTCTTTGGGTTCTGCCATTCAGATAACTCACAATCCAATTAAGAAGTTTTGGTGTGAAGCCTAAGAGGCTGAGTTTATGTGCAAGAAGGGAATGATTTACTGAGTCAAAAGCCTTACTGAAATCAGTGTATATAACATCAGTTTGAAGATTTCCCTGAAAACCTTTTATAACAAAGGATGTCAGCTCCAGTAAGTTTGTCGTAGTTGATCGACGTTTTATAAATCCGTGCTGAGAAGGCGATATGACGGATCTACAGAAATGTTGCAAGTGAGGAGTTAATACATTCTCGAAGAATTTAGGTATAGCCGACAATTTAGAGATACCTCTATAATTGCTTGCTTCAGACTTACTGCCCTTCTTAAAGAAGGGGATGATAAAAGATTCCTTCCAAATGGAAGGAAAGGATGAAGTATCTAAGGACAGCGAAAATAGTTTGAGCAATGGCTTACTTAGGGAGTTGGCACAGAACCGAAGTACACAAGCGGGAACACCGTCGGGACCTGGCGACCTGACCGCCTCTTCGTGGATTATAGAGAGCTAAATGCAAATACCGTTTCTGAAAAGTACCCTTTGCCGCTAATTTCTGATCAAATAGCTAGGCTGAGTGGTGCTAGATTTTTCAGCTGTATAGACATGGCAATCGGATTTCACCAGATCCCAGTTTGAGCCGAATTCAGTCGAGCGAACGGTATTTGTCACCCCAGAAGGCCAGTACGAACACTTGACTATGCCAGTCGGGCTTAAAAATGCACCTTCCGTATTCCAAAAAGCTATTAATCGTGCCTTAGGTGATCTTATCAATTCGTATGCCATTGTTTATATGGATGACGTAATGATAATTGCACAGACAAAAGAATAAGCTTTTGATAGATTGCGAATAATATTGCAAACACTTACGCATGCTGGATTTTCTTTTAGTATTACAAAATATTCCTTTCTTAAGTCTTGTGTTGAATATTTGGGTTTCGAGATTAAGGCAGGTGAGATTCGACCAAATTCCGGGAAAATTCGAGCCATTTTGAAATTGCCACCCCCGCAGTCCGTCACTCAGCTGAGACAATTTATTGGGCTAGTCTCATATTTTCGACAATTTGTACCCAAGTTTTCACAACAGATGAAACCTCTTTACGCCCTTACTTCAAAGAGCAAGTCATTTTTGTGGGAATTGGAACATGAGCAAATACGGCAAAATGTAATATCTATTTTAACTAATGAACCCGTCCTTACTATATTCGACCCACAATTTTCTATTGAGCTCCACACAGACGCGAGTTCTGTCGGCTACGGCGCTATTTTGCTGCACCGAATTGAACAGAAGCCTCGAGTTATCGAATATTTTAGCAAGATGACATCTTCAGCAGAATCACGTTACCATTCATATGAACAGGAGACACTTGCTGTCTTCAATTCTATAAAACACTTTCGCCATTACTTGCATGGCCGTCATTTTGTTGTGTTTACTGACTGCAATTCGCTTAAAGCCTCTCGTACAAAGGAATAACTGACCCCTAGAGTTCATAGGTGGTGGTCGTACTTGCAATCTTTTGAATTTGATATTCAGTATAGACCAGGTGAGCGTATGGCTCATGTTGACTTTCTGTCTCGGAATCCGGTTCCAAAAATTGTCAAGAATTCCATAGGCGTAGTCGAAAGACATATTAATCTGACAGAAATATCCGATAACTGGTTGTTGGCTGAACAGCAAAGAAACGAAGAAACTACTTCTATCATCTCTAAATTGCGTAATGATGAATTGTCCGAGGATGTGGCCAAAACTTATGAAATACGGTCTGGAACTCTATACCGAAAAATTCAAAGAAATGGCAAGACTCGATGTCTGCCCATAATCCCAAAGCAGTTTAGGTGGTCCGCTGTCAATAACGTACACGAGTCAATTATGCATCTCGGGTGGGAGAAAACTCTTGAGAAAATGTACGAGTTCTATTGGTTCGATAAAATGTCTAAATATGTTCGCAAATTTGTTGACAACTGTATCACTTGTAGATTGTCAAAACCTCCGTCCGGCAAAAAACAATCCGAACTCCATCCCATTCCTGAAATCGACATCCCGTGGCACACGGTTCATGTGGATATTACAGGTAAACTTAGCGGAAAAAGCGACCAGAAGGAGTATATAATTGTGTTGATAGACGCATTTACCAAATTTGTCTATCTCTCTCATAGTACGAAGTTAGACACTGATAGTTGCATTAAGGCAGTGAGGTCTGTCATATCATTATTCGGTGTCCCCTCCCGACTTATCTCTGAACAAGGTCGTAGTTTTGCTAGTTCAGCATTCCGTGATTTCTGCTCAGCACAGAAAATGGATTTACATCTAATTGCTACAGGTGCTAGTCGTGCCAATGGCCAAGTGGAGCGAGTCATGAGTACTCTAAAGTCCTTGCTGACTGCGGTTGAAACTGGCCCAGGATCTTGGCAGGATTCTTTATATGAGATTCAGCTGGCTCTTAATAGCAGACCCAATAGAGTTACTAAAATCAGCCCATTAGAGATACTTATTGGCAATGAAGCAAGGCCATTTGGTCTTACACCTGTTGTAAATGAAGAAAAAATTGTCGATGTTGGCTTAGTTAGAGAAATGGCAAAACGTAACATGGAAAAGAATGCCAAAATTGATAAACTTAGATTCGATAAAAATAAAGCTACTATTGTAAGACACAAGGTAGGAGACCATGTTTTGCTTAAAAATGAAGAGCGTCACCAGACCAAATTAGATCCTAAGTCTAAAGGTCCATTTGTAGTGGCCGAAGTATTACCAGGAGATCGATATAAACTCAAAGCATTAAATAATAACCGAACTTATAAATATTCTCATGAATCTTTGCGATGTGTGCCTGAGAAGAGGATTACCACAGTGTTTGAAGATGAAAGCGCAAAAGACGCCAGTGATCAAGCCAGTGAGGGCTGTGATCTTGAGAATAACTAAGAATTTGTAAACCTCCGGACCTATTCCAAATTCGGCTTTCTGTACCTCATGGGTGCCCGAGTTATGTGGTTCGCCATTTTGTTGCAGTTTAGTTCAAATTTGGTAACGGTTGGTGGTGTGAGTTAGTTGGCCGGCTTATAGATTGCGTCAACTGACAGCCATGTATGCTGGCCGGTTTGAAAAACTGTGCGCTAGTAGAAAAATGTATTGGAAATCGAGAACGTTAACGATTTATGTGTGAAGATAAAATTATGATTGATTGATTGAAAGCCGATGGTAATCCGGATCTTATGGCTCAAATGTAATAAATGAAATGTTTAAAATATTTGTATTGGTTTGCTTTAAAGTAATAAAGAATGAAGAATAACCTTATATTTTGAGAAAAAAATGAGAATAAGCCTTTGAAAGATTCTGTTTAACTTTTGTTCGAAAAGAGAAAAAAAGGTTATAGTAAAATAATAACGATGATCGATATTTAGGGATTGTAAGCAAACAAGGACGTGTGATAGGTCAGGAAAGCCGTGTCGCAGATCATTTAAATTTAACGACATTTCTAGCAATTTCGTGTTTCTGCTTGGCACGCGCCATGCAGGCGCCTTTTCTATTCTTTTAATGCGCGGCAGACAACCGTTAGAGTTTCTGCCGAACGTAGTCTGGTCGCGGGTAGGAGCGGGGAAAAGTAGATGTCTGTACGAAAACGAGAAGCATACAGAAAAATGCAGTGTGCATTAGTATTGGTGTATGCGGACTAGAATAGGTCTCCAAAATGTGTTGGTATTGCATGTAGAGTTAAGAACTACGCATAATTCTGATTTTGTGAAAAAGAGATTTGGTCAGTCAGTTTTCGATCATTGCGCATAACAGACATGCCTCGCTCACGCGCTAGAAAATGTTACGCAGACAAAGACTTAAGTAGAGAAGAGGAAGAAGGGCATCCTGATGACTCTTCGACAGATAAATAAAAAGTTAAAATCGTTTAGTGCTATGGCCGTATATGTGTACATCAATCGCTGATAATGCACCGGGACCATACATAAATAAGAAAAAATGAAACAAATCTTGTTCGATATTGTGGCCGAATATGTGTATGTCGCATTATGAATGTATTTTGAGCACTGTACGTGTCTGTCACATTATTAACATAGTTTGACCACTGCGCTTGCTAGACGCAGCCGCGCATTGAGTTTTGTATATTGTGAAATCATTCTTAGAATTTGACTACAACGCAGAATATTAATGGCGCAAAAATACCGAGAAGAGTTAGGCGACGGCGTTGTCGCGCTGTCGCCGAGTGTAGTCCAGCTGGCATGTGTAAAGCATAGACCGATGCGTGAGAAGAAGATGCGAAATTGTTCTGTGCGACGAAGAAAAAACAAGAAAGCAAGGCTACCTTCGGCTTGCCGAAGGTTTCATACCCTTGCAGTTATACAAAATATAAAATATATTTGCATTGCTGCTGGTTTCTGTGGTATTTATTGAACAATTATAACAGTACAGGAAGTCAAGATTTTTACCTGATGTAGGCTATGAATCAAACACCTGCTTCAAAAAAAAATAATTCTACCTTTTTAATGCTTTTGTATATACCTGGATTTCTTATATACTTAACACAAAATGTTATGAGGAAATGTCTTTGTAAAGGATCTTTTGGTCATAAAATCTAAATTTGGAAAGTTCTCATTAAAAAATGCGTTTGAATAACAGCTTCATGATTTTTTGTTTAACAGCTACATGTAATAGTACTCAGATTTCCATAAAATTGCAACATGAACCTTCATTAGGCCGATCGTTGATCGTTATAAGTTATAAAAGTTCGATTTCGAATTTTATTATTAGGTACACACTTAGATTTGGATGTGGTAAGCCTGATAGCTATATCTTGGAATATAACGAAAATCGGCCGATAGGCTCCATGACAGCTATACGATATATCAGTCCGATCTGGCCCGTTCCGACTTATTTAAAGAGGGCAGAAATAAGAAGCTTGTGAGCAAAGTTTCATGAAGATAGCTCAATAACTGGGGGACTAATTTGCGTTGCAACAGACAGACGGACTGACTGATTGTTCCTATAACAGCTATAGAATATAAACGTCTGAGATATTTAAATGGAAAAACTAAGGGCGGGTTACTGTATAACATTAAAAAGTATTGATAATGTGCGGTATTTCCAAAAACAAAACAGGTTTGCATACAAAAACACTGATTTCAGCCGATTGTTCCTATGGCAGCTATTTGTTATAGTGGTCCGATTTTGATACAATTTTGACAGCACATTAAGAACGTAATATGAATAGGATTTGCCAAATCTTGTTGCAATATCTTGAAATATAACGAAAATCGGCCGATAGGCTTCATGACAGCTATACGATATATCAGTCCGATCTGGCCCGTTCCGACTTATTAAAAGTGGGCAGAAATAAGAAGCTTGGGAGAAAAGTTTCATGTAGATAGCTCAATAACTGGGGGACTAATTTGAGTTCCAACATACAGACGGACTGACTGATTGTTCCTATAACAGCTATGTATATAATATAAACGTCAGAGATATTTAAATGGAAAAACTAAGGGCGGGTTACTGTATAACATTAAAAAGTATTGATAATGTGCGGTATTTCCAAAAACAAAACAGGTTTGCATACAAAAACCCTGATTTCAGCCGATTGTTCCTATGGCAGCTATATGTTATAGTGCTCCGATTTTGATACAATTTTGACAGCACATTAAGAACGTAATAATAATAGGATTTGCCAGATCTTGTTGCAATATCTTGAAAAACAACAAAAATCGGCCGATAGCTTCTATGACAGCTATACGATATATCGGTCCGATCTGGCTCGTTCCGACTTATTTACAGCCTACAGCAATAATAAGCTTGTGTGCCAAGTTTCATGAAGATAGCTCAATAACTGGGGGACTAATTTGATTTGCAACAGACAGACGGACTGACTGATTGTTCCTATAACAGCTATAGAATATAAACGTCTGAGATATTTAAATGGAAAAACTAAGGGCGGGTTACTGTATAACATTAACAAGTATTGATAATGTGCGGTATTTCCAAAAACAAAACAGGTTTGCATACAAAAACCCTGATTTCAGCCGATTGTTCCTATGGCAGTTATATGTTATAGTGGTCCGATTTTGATACAATTTTGACAGCACATTAAGAACGTAATATGAATAGGATTTGCCAAATCTTGTTGCAATATCTTGAAAAACAACAAAAATCGGCCGATAGCTTCTATGACAGCTATACGATATATCGGTCCGATCTGGCTCGTTCCGACTTATTTACAGCCTACAGCAATAATAAGCTTGTGTGCCAAGTTTCATGAAGATAGCTCAAAAACTGAGAGACTAGTTTGCGTTGCAACAGACGGACGGACGGACGGACGGACGGACGGACGGACGGACGGACGGACGGACAGACGGACATCCATTTTTCGACTCCTCTGGTGATGCTGATTCAGAATATATATACTTTATAGGGTCGGAGATGTCTCCTAAGGTGCGTTGCAAACTTCTGGCTAAAATTAATATACCCTCTGCAAGGGTATAAAAAAATAAATAAAACATCGACCACTTAGTATAGCGCTTATTTTAAGATCACCTATAAATTATAAAAGATTACACTTACACAACTACACTTTACTATTTAAGCTAAAAACAACACTTTACTATTTAAGCTAAAAACATATTACATTTAAAATATATACAACATTGCTATTAACTTAAGAATACTTATAAACACTATGACCACACTTTTAAGTTTAGACAGACACAGACTACGCAATACAAAAACACCATCATGTCAAAGGGAATTCAGTTTAGTGCCCAAATTAAAAGAAGACTTGGACTTATAAGTGGAAACAGCCAGTCAGCAGCAAGAGGTTAGTTTTGTTGAGGAGACAGACCAAGTAGAACAATCTATCAACAGCACCAACATGGACTCGGGAAACGCATCAGTCCCCTTAAGTCCGACATTGAGTGCCACTTCCACAATTATTAATACCAACCTTAACCCAACCGACATTTTGGCTTTTGTCGAACAACTACCCATTTTTGAAGGTCACTCTAGCAATCTTGACATAACTACCGCTGAAGAACTACTTTTCCTCATTAAATCAATTGACAAGACCCCTTATGGGCAAAAACTTCTAAGAGCCGTCCGCAACAAAGTCCTGACCCTTTACGACACTCGATTGAACTGGGACATCATCAAGACAAATATCAAACGACTTTACACCAGCAAGAGAACCGAAGCCATGATACTTAGAGAAATACAGACCCTCCCAAATGACCTTACAATGGGAAAGTTATTTTTCAGTATAATAACAAGTCGGAAAGGCTACAGTCGAGCGGACTTGACTATGATATACCCGCTACAATTCTTCGGAAAAACACGTGCCAAATGTGAACATTGCGTTCTTACATTTTATTTCTTTCCGTTTCTAATTTGTTTTGTCTATGCAAGTTCCACTCGATTCTTATTGGTTGTTGCCATTTGCTTTTATTACTTTGCAGTTATAACTCAGCAGAGGGCTTTAAATTATGCATGTGTGAAAGAGACGCCTATACAAACATACATGTATGGTGCCTCACAAAACATCTCAACATATCTAATTAGATTTGTCGTTTGTGTTTCCGTTGCTGCTCAATGTCTCTTTCGATTCTAAATGGCTTTAAATATACTAAAACTTATTTTGAATATTGCAACACACTGTAAAATAAAAAATATATAAGATACGAAAAAAAAATAAATATAAGTCGCCGCGGCACCCAGGAGTTGAACTCCGGACCTCTCGCTTAACAGTCAACTACCATCACCACTCGACCACTGCACTTCTTACGCAATGGCCGATAAAATTGCAATATGAATATTTTCGGTGCACATAATTAAAAAAAAAAGTTGCCTGCTGCTGGAGTTGAAATCGGGAACTAACATTAGGAAAAACCGACATAAGCACATGTCCACAGTGCAATACTTCTTGAATATCTTCCTTATTTATCGGCCGATCTTATGGAAACTTACGCAACACGCCCGCATGGTGGTTTTTATCACATGTATAAAAAATGATTGCTGTAGAGCTATATTTGCAGCTACAATCGATTTTTTTCGATGTAAGGGGGCGGATGGAGGCGTGGCAAAAATCCAAAGTTAACTTGATCTGCGGGCAGAATTAACACATATTGTCCCCAAATTTGGTAGCTCTAGCTCTTATAATAGCTGAGATCTAGGTTTTCATACGGACAGACAGACGGGCATGGCTATATCGACTCGGCTGTTCATGCTGATTCAGAATATATATACTTTATGGGGTCGGAGACTTCTCCTTCTGCCTGTTACAAACATTTTCGGTTGGCACAACGCTATAATACCCTTATACTCTTCGAGTAGCGAGTATAAAAACGGCCAACAAACGCTACGCTATTTTCACCGCAGTTTCCCATAATCTGCTAAAGTGCGGAAAGCGAAGGGGAGAAAACCGCCTGATTCCAGCTGCAAAGGATGAACTGTTTCTATGTAAGGTTCGCTAAGTGCAAGATTTTTTAAACCATTCTTGGCTCCAACGAAATTAGTAGCGTTGTCAGACTAAATTTGAGAAATTCAGGCATTTAATTCAAGTGAAAAGTTTGCGAGCCGTCCACCCATTATCTTTAATAAAGGCGCACAAAGAGCTTGGCTTCCCAATAACTCCATAAGATGGAAATTCCATAATGCCATTCCGAAGATTAACAAGGTGGAATACACGAAAAAGCAACTGAGTACCATAAAGAACAAACCATACTGTTAGCCCCTTAGGTCTCACATAATTCCAAAGTCTTAAGCATTTTATTGCCATCTCGACAGGATGACCTTTTTGAGAGTCTGTTTGATTTGTGGAATGTCAATCATGTCAAAAACTTTAGGAACACATCCTTGGATTTATGCTTCATATCTTATCCATCTAGGGTGTCTCAACCATTTTCATAACCAGAAGATTCTTATCATCCTACTTTTGATTTGTTTTGTTAAATATGAAAGAATGTGTAAGCGTATTAGAAAAGCAGACTTTGTATTATTGAACTTTTTAATTTCCAACTGGCTATATCATCCTACTTTTGATTTGTTTAGTTATCTATGAAGGAATGTGTAAGCGTATTAGAAAAGCAGACTTTGTATTATTGAACTTTTTAATTTCCAACTACGACTGGTCAGAGCATTACTCGACTACTGATATTTCAGTAGCGGTTAAAATATTTTAAAAGACCATTGACTCATTCTTTAATATTTGTGTACCGCATTTTTATCTGACATGCTCGAGTAAGCCACCATGGTTTACAAAAAAGCTGTCACGCCCTAAAAATTTAAAATCTAGTTTATTTAAAAACAAGAAAGCAAGGCTACCTTCGGCTTGCCGAACGTTTCATACTTGGATTGCTGCTGGTTTCTGTGGTATTTATTGAACAATTATAACAGTACAGGAAGTCAAGATTTTTACCTGATGTAGGCTATGAATCAAACACCTGCTTCGAAAAAAAATAATTCTACCTTTTTAATGCTTTTGTATATACCTGGATTTCTTATATACTTAACACAAAATTATGAGGAAATGTCTTTGTGTTGTAAAGGATCTGTTGGTCATAAAATCTAAATTTGGAAAGTTTTCATTCAAAAATGCGTTTGACAGCTATATGATTTTTTGTTTAACAGCTACGTGTAATAGTACTCAGATTTCCATAAAATTGCAACATGAACCTTCATTAGGCCGATCGTTGATCGTTATAAGTTATAAAAGTTCGATTTCGAACTTTATTATTAGGGACACACTTAGATTTGGATGTGGTAAGCCTGATAGCTATATCTTGAAATATAACGAAAATCGGCCGATAGGCTCCATGACAGCTATACGATATATCAGTCCGATCTGGCCCGTTCCGACTTATTTAAAGAGGGTAGAAATAAGAAGCTTGTAAGTAAAGTTTCATGAAGATAGCTCAATAACTGGGGGACTAATTTGCGTTGCAAAAGACAGACGGACTGACTGATTGTTCCTATAACAGCTATAGAATATAAACGTCTGAGATATTTAAATGGAAAAACTAAGGGCGGGTTACTGTATAACATTAAAAAGTATTGATAATGTGCGGTATTTCCAAAAACAAAACAGGTTTGCATACAAAAACCCTGATTTCAGCCGATTGTTCCTATGGCAGCTATATGTTATAGTGGTCCGATTTTGATACAATTTTGACAGCACATTAGGAACGTAATAAGAATAGGATTTGCCAAATCTTGTTGCAATATCTTGAAAAACAACAAAAACCGGCCGATAGCTAATATGACAGCTATACGATATATCGGTCCGATCTGGCTCGTTCCGACTTATTTACAGCCTACAGCAATAATAAGCTTGTTTGCCAAGTTTAATGAAGATAGCTCAAAAACTGAGAGACTAGTTTGCGTTGCAACAGACGGACGGACGGACGGACGTACAGACGGACATCCATTTTTCGACTCCTCTGGTGATTCAGAATATATATACTTTATAGGGTCGGAGATATCTCCTAAGGTGCGTTGCAAACTTCTGGCTAAAATTAAAATACCCTCTGCAAGGGTATAAATATAATATTAATTGAAAATTATTATTATTGAAGTTTAACTTTGTGCCGTTTTTAGCTGCTCGATTAAATTTCTCGGTCCTTAACGCGAAATGTTATAAAAACTATTTAGCTCGTTGTAGGTCTCAGTTCCTTGAGAACCCAAAACAGTTTTAAAGTTTTGTTAACATGAAGCGTATATCTTCTGTCTTTCCCTCGAAATTGTCATTTGAACATTCCACTACAGATACCGACCAAGCCATGGCCGATATGTTTGCTAAGTTTTTTCAAACCACGTATTCGCCTACTACACAAACTATTCATTTTATCCGTACAACATTCTTTGCTCGAATGGTATCTTCACCCCTATTCTGAACAAAAGTTCACTTGCTTAGGATCATCATATGGTTAAACCAGTTGTTTCACCAGGTCACGACGGTGTTCCCGCATGTATACTTCGGTTCTGTGCCAACTCATTAATCATTCATTTTCATTTCATTTCATTTCATTCTTTATAATTATTTGCTTGAGAAGAGCAGTACGATAAGTCTGATGCAAGCAATTACAGTATATCTAAAATTTCGCCTGTACCAAAATTATTTTAGAACGTTTTCACTGCACGGATTTCTGAAATGTCGCTCAATTACGACAAATTTGCTTGAGCTGACGTCCTTTCCCTTAAAAGGTTTTCAGGAAAAACCTTTAAACTGATGTTATTTATACAGATTTCAGTAAGGCTTTTGACTATGTAAATAATTCCCTTCTTGCACATAAACTCAGCCTCTTAGGCTTCACACCAAAACTTCTTAATTGGATTATGATTATCTGAATTCTGAATGGTAGAACTCAAAGAGTTCTCTTTAAAAATGTATTATCAAACCTTCTTTAAGCCACATCTGGCTTTCCTCAGGGTAGCCAATTACCATCCTT
Source organism: Zaprionus inermis (assembly GCA_018151445.1). NCBI lineage: Eukaryota > Metazoa > Arthropoda > Insecta > Diptera > Drosophilidae > Zaprionus > Zaprionus inermis. The sequence continues at coordinate 45,903 of JAECXD010001369.1, read as the reverse complement.
TGGTCATACATAACTCCCGTACTCTAATGTATGCGGATGATATAAAGCATTGTTACCAATTTAAAGACGACCACTCTTATCTACAAGCCGACCTAAATAGTTTTCATTCTTGGTGTTTTGCAAATTTTATTCAAATGACATTCCCGCTCGTGAGTCCAAAGTAATTTTCTTACACTCTTTGTGGTTGTGTCTTAGAAAGAATTACTCTAGTTGATGATCTTGGGGTCCGTTTGGACCGAAAACTAAAGATGTCTGAACATATTTCCCAATAAAATTTTTAATTTTCGCCTGACGAGGCCTTAACTGGGATGTAAATTTTAGACTTCCTTCCTATGGCAGTTGACTTATCCTACTTAACTTACCTTTGGTGCGGAGACCGGCTTATATTTATTTCTTTTTCGTATCTTATAGTTTTATAGCTTTGTGCCAACCGAAAATATTTGTAACAGGCAGAAGAAGACATATCCGATATAAAGTATATATATTCTGAATCAGCATGAACAGCCGAGTCGATATAGGAGGCATGGAAAAAATCCAAAATAAACTTGATCTGGCTGCCAACCCAAATTTGGTAGCTCTAGCTCTTATAACAGCTGAGATTTAGGTTTTCATACGGTCGGACAGACAGACAGACGGACAGACGGACATGGCAATATCGACTTGACTGTTCATACTGATTCAGAATATATATACTTTATGGAGTCGGAGATGTCTCTCTCATCACATTTAGGATTTTCGCTTTATCTTCCTCAGGAATTTTCGTAAGGACTTCTAGATGGCAAGAGCATCATTTTCTAAGACTGAATCCTTCTCGAGAGTAGCTGAATAAAAAGGAAAGAATTCCCTCTCAATGTCCAACTTATATATATTAGGGTCCAAGTTTCTCCATAGAATACACTGCAAATATTTATCAGCAAAACTTACTCGTACACAGCGCAGAATTTTGCAAATATCAATGATACCTTGAATGAACGAAAGCTAATCAGAATGTGGAACAGCTTGGGTTTGAAAGTAGAGCGGTAGAGGGAGTATTCAGTTGTTGCAGCTGAGCTGTCTTCCACAACCATGCAGTAATGCTGAAGTATGTTAGAGCTGTACTCCCCCAGTAGACTAGCGTATAGGTTTTAACCTAATACTGGCCAGAGGGTCACCAAGAATGGTAATTAACACAATGAGTCTCGCACACCAACTCTTCCCTTTCAATGCCTTATTCATAGTTGTAAATTTTCTAAAAAAGTCGCAACAATTCATCAAGACGGATTTGTATCAATAAGAAAGTCTTCACGTTTTGGCTTGCTTAAATCAGTCATTTTCAATTGCTGATGTTTGCTCCGAATTTCCGAAGCTCCAAAGTGCGCGCACGACTCCATTTGACAACCCACGTACTTTTTAAGCAGACGAACAATCGACCCCCTTGAGACCAAGAATTTCTCTAATATATGTCTGAAACGCAGCATGATAATTGATAAAGAAAAACTCTAACGACTGGCCCATTTCATGTTTGGGATCAGTCAAACAAATACACAGTTCAAATTTCTCTACATTTGAAGGTCAGAGACCTCATCGATAATTGAATCAAACATGCAGATGGAATCAGCGTCCATCGTATATCACTGACTCTTGGATTCACTGACTCAATGCGCCTTGATCTCTTTGAGTGTCTTTCTGTCTGTTACCAAATTTGTCATGAAAATATACTTTATTTTATTATACTTTATTTTTAGTACTATTATTTTTTAATTTTTTAGCAAGGTCCAGATGCCAAGCCCATCGTCCTGCAAATTAGTTATTTACGACTATTAAGCAACGTATTGAAATCTGCTTTCATTAATAGCAGTTTTTTGATTTTTATATGAATATATCCTCAAAATTACAATCTGATCTTACCACGTGTTGACACGTCGCTTTACTTTTGCGCGTGTGTCTGTAAGTGATATCGAGAAAGCAATAGGTGGTCGAATTATTTCTGCAAAGTTCTCGGATTGAAATTATTATGTTTGTAGCGGATTTTGAAAATTGAATGAAGAGTATATAACTGTTGGGCGTGCTTTTTGTGACAAAAAAATTGGAAATAAATTATTTGGTTTCTCGGCCATTGTGTATGGGTGGCTGAGTGGTTACGGTGGACAAATGAATGAAGATATCCTAAGTTATCTATCAATTTCTTACGATATGAAGGTATTTATATATTTTCCTTTGTTTAATGAAGTTAAAGCTTAATACAAATAACTTACAGTAAAGTGAATTTAAATGGAAGTGGAGTATTGTTGAATGAATGTGGTAGCATAAACAAACAGATAACTGCTGTTATAACTGCTGTTATAACTGCTGGAAAAAACAATTTTGTCTGTATACCGTAGACAAAACGAGTGTATTTCAAATTTCAAATGGCACTTTCATCGCCCATCGCAAAATTAATAAAGTCATGTCATATTGCATTTTTATACATATATATGAAAACCATTTTAGCTCATCTTCATATATATGTTTATCTAAGAGAGAATGCAATAAAGTTGCAGTCTTTTTTTTGGGAATTTTAAGTACGCAGACATGTTTTTAACGAAATCTCTAAATTGTGAAAAGCGTATCTTACTGTCGGCCGTGCATGATGTGTTTTTAAGTTCAAGATATTATAAGATTTTACCCCTTCAAATTGCAACAAAATCGTACCAATAACGTAGATGTTATTCCAGTTAAAGTTTTTAGCACAAATTTTCGATAGAAGCAGTAGAATGAGTAGTTATGTTAAAGTTAGTGTCATTGGATAGGATTATAATTTAAAGGATAGGCCCATATATCTGTATGTATTCCAAAGCAGGACGCTATGACTTTTATACTTTTCATAATAATCTAAAATTACCGATTTAAACAGGCGGTGGGTGTATTTTTATTATGTGAAAATAAACACAATCTTCCCATGATATACATAAAAGCTCATACTTTGTTGGGACTACCCCGTCTTCTTATGCTTGTTACATATATTCGAACAAAGTCAGTATACCTTTTTGTACCCATATTTTATGGTCACGCCTCATTATGCCTGTTACCTACATATGCACAAAGTAGTAAGGGTATACTTAACCATTTTTAATGGTGAAAGTATACATTAAAAAGTCTTTGGTAAATTGGTGTTCAGCAATATACGCATGTATAACATTGTAACTTTTTGACCCACTGACCAAATAACTTAATTTAACAAGTCGGAAAGGCTACAGTCGAGCGGACTCGACTGTGATATACCCGCTACAACTCTTCCTAAAAACACGTGCCAAATGTGAACAATGCGTTCTTGCTTTTTATTTCTTTCCGTCTCTAATTTTTAAGCCTATGCACGTTCCACTCGATTCTTATTGGTTCTTGCTCTTTGCTTTTATTACTTTGCAGTTATAAATTATGCATGTGTGATAGAGACGCCTATACATACATGCATATATGCTGCCTCACAATACATCTCAACATATCTAATTAGATTTGTCGTTTGTTTTTTTGTGTTGCTGCTCAATGTCTCTTTCAATTCTAAGTGGCTTTAAATATACTAAAAATTTATTTTGAATTTTGCAACACACTATAAAATAAAAAAAGAATATAAGATACAAAAAAAAATAAATATAAGTCGCCGCGGCACCCAGGAGTTGAACTACGGACCTCTCGCTTAACAGTCAACTACCATCACCAATCGACCACTGCATTTCTTACGCAATGACCGATAAAATTGCACTATGAATATTTTCGGTGCACATAATTAAAAAAAAGAGTTGCCACATAATTAAAAAAAACTAGGGAGTTGGAGTTGAACTCGGGTACTAACATTAGGAACAAGTCGGAAAGGCTACAGTCGAGCTGACTCGACTGTGATATACCCGCTACAATTCTTCGGAAAAACACGTGCCAAATGTGAACAATGCGTTCTGGCTTTTTATTTCTTTCCGTCTCTAATTTGTTTTGCCTATGCAAGTTCCACTCGATTCTTATTGGATGTTACCCTTTGCTTTTATTACCTTGCAGTTATAAATTATGCATGTGTGAAAGAGACGCCTATACATACATACATGTAATATTTATTGAAATATTAGGTAATGGTACATATAAGAAAGTACAATTATTAAGTTTAGTTTAGTTTAGTTCTTCTAAGTTCTCCTTAGTTCTTCAAAAAACGACATTGACCGACCGACGTCTTTGCTACAACAATTCTTTATTAAAAGACAAACCGACTTACTTGCCTTTTACAACAACTTAACTTCCGACTTTATCTTGCGACTTCTTGACTTCAACTTCAACAACTGACTCCTCGATTATTCTTTACTGCAACTCTGCTTCTTTCGATAGGCCCTGCAGCGTTGCCACCCGTAGTACCCTCACGCTGCCATCACCTCTATTGTTTACATTCGGCCATCCTGCTCATCATCGTCTGTCCCAGACGATAAGTCATCCTCGTTGTTTTCAGCATACTTCCATAGCTTCATGTTATCAGCACTCGTATGCGTTTTGTTGGGACCTTCTCCTTGGGCTGCTTTTCGAACTTCATATCTGTCATTACGCTTTGCCTTTGTTACTTCATATGGTCCAAGAAAAGTGCTTGCTAACTTCTTTCCCGCAACGAACTGAGTACGCTTTACTGCCACCAGATCACCTTCCTTGTATATGACATCTCCTTTGCGCTTTTTATTGTAGTTTTTCTTATAAAGATCTTGAGCCTTTTGTATTTGCTCCTTAGCCGTCTGTCGTAATGCCTCTCTCTCTTTGTCGAATTCTTCAAGCATTTCAATTTCTAAAAGTTCCAATAATCTATCACTCAATTTAGTTTTCATTTTTAGTCCAAACATTATCTCGAAAGGTGATTTCTTTGTAGAGCAACTTATATGGGAATTCATAGCTTTTTGCACCTGCGAGGTAAACTTATACCACTTTGACAAATCTTCGGCCGACAATTTACAGATAATTGACAAGATAGATCTATTAATTCTCTCTACCTGCCCGTTTCCTCTGGGCACACCAGTTGTTGTTAAAACATGCTCTATTCCATTTGTTTTGGCGTAATCGTGAAACGCATCTGATGTAAAAGCAACTCCTCTGTCTGTTATTATTCTGGTCGGATTACCAAAGACTTTTGACCACTCTTCCATTTTTTTCACGACTTCGTCAGCTCCAGTTGATTTTGTTGTAAAAATCCACACGAATTTTGAAAATCCATCAACAAGTGCTAAGATGTACTTATACTGTTTCGACGACGCGTCCATCGGTCCTAAGTGATCAGCATGCAAAGTGTGTAACGGTTTGTCACCTTTCTCAATACAGCATAAAAGTCCGTCCTGTTTACCCAGCTTCTTGTTGGAAATAATACACGGAATACATGTCCTAATAAATTTTGTGACCTTGCTCTACAAATGTGGAATCCAAAACTGCTGTTCTATAGAATGAATGGTCTTCTGACTCGAAAAATGTCCAACTCCGTGAGCTTCACTTATGATTTCACGTTCCATTAGTTTAGGTACAACAAGCAAATCATTTCCTTTGATAATGATAATGATTCTTCCAAAACTGTGCATATAGCCTGAATATATTCATCTTTTTGTTGGGCAGCTTTCAACCGACATGATATCTCAGCTGATACAAAGAAGACGTCGCTGGCATACCGACTAAGACAATCCACATGACGCATTTTCTCACCCGCTCGATGCTCCGCCTTGAAGTCGAAGTCTGCCATGTATAAAATCCATTCTGCTACCTCCCGTGGAACGTCTCTCTTTCGTATGGTTTGTGTGAGAGCTATGTTGTCCGTAACCAGCTTAAAGGGAACGCCAAGCAAATAATGCCGAAACTTTTTCATAGCCAGATAGGCTGCTTTTGCTTCCAAAATGTAGCTATTTCGTCCTGATTCACTTTTACTAGTCTTCTTACTCCAATAAAATATGGGGTGCAATTGATCCTCAAAATATTGTAACAAAGTGGCACCAAAACCGTCCTTCGAAGCGTCTGTGTGCAATTCCGTCAATGCACCTCAACAATAAATCCTTAAAACTGGGCCGTCGCACAATGCACTCCTCAGATTTTCAATGGCTGCATATTCCTTGGACTCCAACTTAAAAGTAGCATCCTTCTTTAAAAGATTGGTCAAGGGTCGTGCAATAATGGAATAGTCTTTCACAAACTTTCTGAAGAATCCTGTTAGACCCAAAAAGGATTGGACTGCTTTTACATTCTTAGGTACTGCAAAGTGCTTCACGGCAACTGTTTTCTCTTTGCCAGGCCAAATCTTTCCATCTTGTACTGTGTGTCCCAAAAAGTTGATTTTGTGTTCAAGAAAATGGCATTTCTTCCACTTTATACGCAAACCGAACTTAGCCGACTCAGAAAGCACCAACTTGAGTTTCTCAATACATTCGTTGTTCGTCTGGCCATATATTATTATATCATCCATATAAATTTGTAGAATGTCCCGTGATACAAAATCTTGAAAAATGTGGTTTATAAATCTTATAAATGCCGCAGGAGAATTGCAGAATCCGAACGGCGTCCTATTAAACTCATATAATCCTTCTTTTGTGATGAACGCAGTGGATTTTCGACTTGATTCTTCTACAGGGACGTGAAAATAGCCGTTCTCCAATGATACAAACACCTTTGCGGCTTGCAGCTTTTCAAGTACATCCTCTATTATTGGCACAGGAAAACAATCCTTGAGCACCATGCTGTTTAACTGACGATAGTCAACACAGATTCTGTTTGTTCCGTCTTTTTTCTTCACAACGACAGTTCGGCTGGCGAAGCTTGATGTAGATGGACGAACGATTTCTCCTTTCAAACACTCGTCGACTTGCTTCTTAATGGCTTCGGCTTCGACTGGAGGATGACGACTTGGTTGATGACGAAATGGTTTAATTTTCTCATCAGGTACTCATCAGCGAGCGGCAATGTTGGCTGATATTCCTCTATCAGATTCCGTATCATGGGTGCATACTGCGGAGGAGCATTCACATTACTTTCAGCACAACCATAATTCTGAATACTTATCTGATTTATGTCAGCTATTTCCGGGCAAGCTGACAACAACGCAAACTTGAATCCATTTGCATCCAGTGTAAATTTAAATTTTGTGAGAAAGTCATATCCAAGTAGAGCATCATTTTCTATTTTTTCGTCCGCCACCACGATAAAACTTTGCATAGTCTCCATGTCGTCTATTTGAACAGCTCCGGTAAACACACCCAGCGGTACAGTGCCCGTATTGCCCAAGCCACGCAACACAGAATGACATGGACTCAGCATAACATCCACTAGCTTCTTGTACAGCGAATGCTTTACGATCGAGACATCAGCACCCGTGTCAACCAGGCACGTAACTTCAACTCCATTAATTAAAATGCTTTTCAACCGTTTGTCATCCTTGCCAACTTGCACTAAATTCACTGACTGCGGGCAACTCGTTGAAATATGGCCAGTAGCACCACACTTGAAGCACTTCACTCCAACATCACAATCTTTCTTCATATGTTGCGACGATCCACAATTGAAGCACCGAGCTGCCTTCTTATTGTTGTTGTGATTTTGCTGGCCGCCACTATAATTCTGTTTCTCTTTCGTGCTCTTATCAACCAGTTCAAAATTTTCATACCGCTCTTTAAGTTCATCATAAGTTGTACAAGCATGCATTATGAACTTATATTCGTTTTTGATGCTCAATCCTTTAACAATATAACGTATTACAGACTTTGTTTCAACATTACCCAGTGCGGCTATTTTTTTCATTTGCAAAATATATTCATGAAAACTCTCTGATTGCAGTTTCTTCCTATTTGCCAGTTTTTCATGTACTTCTGCACTTCCCATTATTTGTTTAAATTCTTTCAACAGTGCTGCTTTTAATTCATCATACGATCCTACCAACTCTGATTCGAAGAATAACTGTGCTGTTTTTGTCATCTTTGACCGTGCTTGAGAATATTTTTTCCTCTCGTTTAATCCATACGCGTCAGCATTCCACTCGAAATTTTCAATCCAATTTTTGACCGGCACCGTCTCGCCGTCAAAATCTTCTACAACATTGCCAAAACATTCAATTGAGACTTTTGGCGTATTTGCGCCACCTCATCAGCTTGAATTTTTAGGCTTAATAGTTGAATAATTTGCTGCAACTGTACTTGATTCTCCATCTCTTCTGTTTCTTCTTCTTGTGCTTGTCTTCGTGTATTCATTTGTCGCGACGGTTTTGGTGTTTCACCGTTATCTACTGTTGTCTCTTTCACACCCTTTCTGGCATTCGCTTTCGAGCGCGGCGCACTTGGCATTTGTCTCGCCGTTTTTAACCGTTACTTTTCTTGAAATTGCGCTTTGCGGCGCCAACACATACACACAAACGAAATTTTAGTTTTTTGACGCTATTTCACCACGACGTCAATTTTTGCACAGATAGTTGAGTTTATATGAATTGTTTGTTCAGCGGTTGAGCCCCCAAATGTAATATTTATTGAAATATTAGGTAATTGTACATATAAGAAAGTACAAATATTAAGTTTAGTTTAATTTAGTTCTTCTAAGTTCTCCTTAGTTCTTCAAAAAACGACATTGACCGACCGACGTCTTTGCTACAACAATTCTTTATTAAAAGACAAACCGACTTGCTTGCCTTTTACAACAACTTAACTTCCGACTTTATCTAGCGACTTCTTGACTTCAACTTCAACAACTGACTCCTCGATTATTCTTTACTGCAACTCTGCTTCTATCGATAGGCCCTGCAGCGTTGCCACCCGTAGTACCCTCACGCTGCCATCACCTCTATTGTTTACATTCGGCCATCCTGCTCATCATCGTCTGTCCCAGACGATAAGTCATCCTCGTTGTTTTCAGCATACTTCCATAGCTACATGTTATCAGCACTCGTATGCGTTTTGTTGGTTGTCTGTCATTACGCGTTGCCTTTGTTACTTCATATGGTCCAAGAAAAGTGCTTGCTAACTTCTTTCCCGCAACGAACTGAGTACGCTTTACTGCCACCAGATCACCTTCCTTGTATATGACATCTCCTTTGCGCTTTTTATCGTAGTTTTTCTTATAAAGATCTTGAGCCTTTTGTATTTGCTCCTTAGCCGTCTGTAGTAATTCAGCATTTCAATTTCTAAAAGTTCCAATAATCTATCACTCAATTTAGTTTTCATTTTTAGTCCAAACATTATCTCGAAAGGTGATTTCTTTGTAGAGCAACTTATATGGGAATTCATAGCTTTTTGCACCTGCGAGGTAAACTTATACCACTTTGACGAATCTTCGGCCGACAATTTACAGATAATTGACAAGATAGATCTATTAATTCTCTCTACCTGCCCGTTTCCTCTGGGCACACCAGTTGTTGTTAAAACATGCTCTATTCCATTTGTTTTGGCGTAATCGTGAAACGCATCTGATGTAAAAGCAACTCCTCTGTCTGTTATTATTCTGGTCGGATTACCAAAGACTTTTGACCACTCTTCCATTTTTTTCACGACTTCGTCAGCTCCAGTTGATTTTGTTGTAAAAATCCACACGAATTTTGAAAATCCATCAACAAGTGCTAAGATGTACTTATACTGTTTCGACGACGCGTCCATCGGTCCTAAGTGATCAGCATGCAAAGTGTGTAACGGTTTGTCACCTTTCTCAATACAGCATAAAAGTCCGTCCTGTTTACCCAGCTTCTTGTTGGAAATAATACACGGAATACATGTCCTAATAAATTTTGTGACCTTGCTCTCCAAATGTGGAATCCAAAACTGCTGTTCTATAGAATGAATGGTCTTCTGACTCGAAAAATGTCCAACTCCGTGAGCTTCACTTATGATTTCACGTTCCATTAGTTTAGGTACAACAAGCAAATCATTTCCTTTGATAATGATAATGATTCTTCCAAAACTGTGCATATAGCCTGAATATATTCATCTTTTTGTTGGGCAGCTTTCAACCGACATGATATCTCAGCTGATACAAACAAGACGTCGCTGGCATACCGACTAAGACAATCCACATGACGCATTTTCTCACCCGCTCGATGCTCCGCCTTGAAGTCGAAGTCTGCCATGTATAAAATCCATTCTGCTACCTCCCGTGGAACGTCTCTCTTTCGTATGGTTTGTGTGAGAGCTATGTTGTCCGTAACCAGCTTAAAGGGAACGCCAAGCAAATAATGCCGAAACTTTTTCATAGCCAGATAGGCTGCTTTTGCTTCCAAAATGTAGCTATTTCGTCCTGATTCACTTTTACTAGTCTTCTTACTCCAATAAAATATGGGGTGCAATTGATCCTCAAAATATTGTAACAAAGTGGCACCAAAACCGTCCTTCGAAGCGTCTGTGTGCAATTCCGTCAATTCACCTCTACAATAAATCCTTAAAACTGGGCCGTCGCACAATGCACTCTTCAGATTTTCAATGGCTGCATATTCCTTGGACTCCAACTTAAAAGTAGCATCCTTCTTTAAAAGATTGGTCAAGGGTCGTGCAATAATGGAATAGTCTTTCACAAACTTTCTGAAGAATCCTGTTAGACCCAAAAAGGATTGGACTGCTTTTACATTCTTAGGTACTGCAAAGTGCTTCACGGCAACTGTTTTCTCTTTGCCAGGCCAAATCTTTCCATCTTGTACTGTGTGTCCCAAAAAGTTGATTTTGTGTTCAAGAAAATGGCATTTCTTCCACTTTATACGCAAACCGAACTTAGCCGACTCAGAAAGCACCAACTTGAGTTTCTCAATACATTCGTTGTTCGTCTGGCCATATATTATTATATCATCCATATAAATTTGTAGAATGTCCCGTGATACAAAATCTTGAAAAATGTGGTTTATAAATCTTACAAATGCCGCAGGAGAATTGCAGAATCCGAACGGCGTCCTATTAAACTCATATAATCCTTCTTTTGTGATGAACGCAGTGGATTTTCGACTTGATTCTTCTACAGGGACGTGAAAATAGCCGTTCTCCAATGATACAAACACCTTTGCGGCTTGCAGCTTTTCAAGTACATCCTCTATTATTGGCACAGGAAAACAATCCTTGAGCACCATGCTGTTTAACTGACGATAGTCAACACAGATTCTGTTTGTTCCGTCTTTTTTTTTTCACAACGACGGTTCGGCTGGCGAAGCTTGATGTAGATGGACGAACGATTTCTCCTTTCAAACACTCGTCGACTTGCTTCTTAATGGCTTCGGCTTCGACTGGAGGATGACGACTTGGTTGATGACGAAATGGTTTAATTTTCTCATCAGGTACTCATCAGCGAGCGGCAATGTTGGCTGATATTCCTCTATCAGATTCCGTATCATGGGTGCATACTGCGGAGGAGCATTCACATTACTTTCAGCACAACCATAATTCTGATACTTATCTGATTTATGTCAGCTATTTCCGGGCAAGCTGACAACAACGCAAACTTGAATCCATTTGCATCCAGTGTAAATTTAAATCTTGTGAGAAAGTCATATCCAAGTAGAGCATCATTTTCTATTTTTTCGTCCGCCACCACGATAAAATTTTGCATAGTCTCCATGTCGTCTATTTGAACAGCTCCGGTAAACACACCCAGCGGTACAGTGCCCGTATTGCCCAAGCCACGCAACACAGAATGACATGGACTCAGCATAACATCCACTAGCTTCTTGTACAGCGAATGCTTTACGATCGAGACATCAGCACCCGTGTCAACCAGGCACGTAACTTCAACTCCATTAATTAAAATGCTTTTCAACCGTTTGTCATCCTTGCCAACTTGCACTAAATTCACTGACTGCGGGCAACTCGTTGAAATATGGCCAGTAGCACCACACTTGAAGCACTTCACTCCAACATCACAATCTTTCTTCATATGTTGCGACGATCCACAATTGAAGCACCGAGCTGCCTTCTTATTGTTGTTGTGATTTTGCTGGCCGCCACTATAATTCTAATTTTCAATCCAATTTTTGACCGGCACCGTCTCGCCGTCAAAATCTTCTACAACATTGCCAAAACATTCAATTGAGACTTTTGGCGTATTTTGCGCCACCTCATCAGCTTGAATTTTTAGGCTTAATAGTTGAATAATTTGCTGCAACTGTACTTGATTCTCCATCTCTTCTGTTTCTTCTTCTTGTGCTTGTCTTCGTGTATTCATTTGTCGCGACGTTTTTGGTGTTTCACCGTTATCTACTGTTGTCTCTTTCACACCCTTTCTGGCATTCGCTTTCGAGCGCGGCGCACTTGGCATTTGTCTCGCCGTTTTTAACCGTTACTTTTCTTGAAATTGCGCTTTGCGGCGCCAACACATACACACAAACGAAATTTTAGTTTTTTGACGCTATTTCACCACGACGTCAATTTTTGCACAGATAGTTGAGTTTATATGAATTGTTTGTTCAGCGGTTGAGCCCCCAAATGTAATATTTATTGAAATATTAGGTAATTGTACATATAAGAAAGTACAAATATTAAGTTTAGTTTAATTTAGTTCTTCTAAGTTCTCCTTAGTTCTTCAAAAAACGACATTGACCGACCGACGTCTTTGCTACAACAATTCTTTATTAAAAGACAAACCGACTTGCTTGCCTTTTACAACAACTTAACTTCCGACTTTATCTTGCGACTTCTTGACTTCAACTTCAACAACTGACTCCTCGATTATTCTTTACTGCAACTCTGCTTCTATCGATAGGCCCTGCAGCGTTGCCACCCGTAGTACCCTCACGCTGCCATCACCTCTATTGTTTACATACATATATGCTGTCTCACAATACATATCAACATATCTAATTAGATTTGTCGTTTGTTGTTTGTGTTGCTGCTCAATGTCTCTTTCGATTCTAAGTGGCTTTAAATATACTAACAATTTATTTTGAATTTTGCAACACACTATAAAATAAAACAAGAAAGCGAGGCTATCTTCGGCTTGCCGAAGGTTTCATACCATTGCAGTTATACAAAATATAAAATATATTTGGATTGCTGCTGGTTTCTGTGGTATTAATTGAACAATTATAACAGTACAGGAAGTCGAGATTTTTACCTGATTAAGGCCATGAATCAAACACCTGCTTCGAAAAAAAAATAATTCTACCTTTTTAATGCTTTTGTATATACCTGGATTTCTTATATACTTAACACAAAATGTTATGAGGAAATGTCTTTGTGTTGTAAAGGATCTGTTGGTCATAAAATCTAAGTTTGGAAAGTTCTCATTCAAAAATGCGTTTGAATAACAGCTATATGATTTTTTGTTTAACAGCTACATGTAATAGTACTTAGATTTCCATAAAATTGCAACATGAACCTTCATTAGGCCGATCGTTGATCGTTATAAGCTATAAAAGTTCGATTTCCAACTTTATTATTAGGGACACACTTAGATTTGGATGTGGTAAGCCTGATAGCTATATCTTGAAAAACAACAAAAATCGGCCGATAGCTTCTATGACAGCTATACGATATATCGGTCCGATCTGGCTCGTTTCGACTTATTTACAGCCTACAGCAATAAGAAGCTTGTGTGCCAAGTTTCATGAAGATAGCTCAAAAACTGAGAGACTAGTTTGCGATGCAACAGACGGACGGACGGACGGACGGACGGACGGACGGACGGACGGACGGACGGACGGACGGACGGACGGACGGACGGACGGACGGACGGACGGACGGACGGACGGACGGACGGACGGACGGACGGACGGACGGACGGACGGACGGACGGACGGACGGACGGACGGACGGACGGACGGACGGACGGACGGACGGACGGACGGACGGACGGACGGACGGACGGACGGACGGACGGACAGACGGACAGACGGACGGACGGACGGACGGACAGACGGACGGACGGACGGACAGACGGACGGACGGACGGACAGACGGACGGACAGACGGACGAACGGACAGACGGACATCCATTTTTCGACTCCTCTGGTGATGCTGATTCAGAATATATATACTTTATAGGGTCGGAGATTGCAAACTTCTGGCTAAAATTAATATACCCTCTGCAAGGGTATAAAAAAATATAAGATACAAAAAAAATAAATGTAAGGCGCCGCGGCACCCAGGAGTTGAACTCCGGACCTCTCGCTTAACAGTCAACTACCATCACCACTCGACCACTGCATTTCTTACGCAATGGCCGATAAAATTGCACTATGAATATTTTGAGCATTTGAGAACCCACGTACTTTTTAAGCAGACGAAGAATCGACCCCCTTGAGACCAAGAATTTCTCTAATATATGTCTGAAACGCAGCATGATAATTGATAAAGAAAAACTCTAACGACTGGCCCATTTCATGTTTGGGATCAGTCAAACAAATACACAGTTCAAATTTCTCTACATTTGAAGGTCAGAGACCTCATCGATAATTGAATCAAACATGCAGATGGAATCAGCGTCCATCGTATATCACTGACTCTTGGATTCACTGACTCAATGCGCCTTGATCTCTTTGAGTGTCTTTCTGTCTGTTACCAAATTTGTCATGAAAATATACTTTATTTTATTATACTTTATTTTTAGTACTATTATTTTTTAATTTTTTAGCAAGGTCCAGATGCCAAGCCCATCGTCCTGCAAATTAGTTATTTACGACTATTAAGCAACGTATTGAAATCTGCTTTCATTAATAGCAGTTTTTTGATTTTTATATGAATATATCCTCAAAATTACAATCTGATCTTACCACGTGTTGACACGTCGCTTTACTTTTGCGCGTGTGTCTGTAAGTGATATCGAGAAAGCAATAGGTGGTCGAATTATTTCTGCAAAGTTCTCGGATTGAAATTATTATTTTTGTAGCGGATTTTGAAAATTGAATGAAGAGTATATAACTGTTGGGCGTGCTTTTTGTGACAAAAATATTTGAAATAAATTATTTGGTTTCTCGGCCATTGTGTATGGCTGAGTGGTTACGGTGGACAAATGAATGAAGATATCCTAAGTTATCTATCAATTTCTTACGATATGAAGGTATTTATATATTTTCCTTTGTTTAATGAAGTTAAAGCTTAATACAAATAACTTACAGTAAAGTGAATTTAAATGGAAGTGGAGTATTGTTGAATGAATGTGGTAGCATAAACAAACAGATAACTGCTGTTATAACTGCTGTTATAACTGCTGGAAAAAACAATTTTGTCTGTATACCGTAGACAAAACGAGTGTATTTCAAATTTCAAATGGCACTTTCATCGCCCATCGCAAAATTAATAAAGTCATGTCATATTGCATTTTTATACATATATATGAAAACCATTTTAGCTCATCTTCATATATATGTTTATCTAAGAGAGAATGCAATAAAGTTGCAGTCTTTTTTTTGGGAATTTTAAGTACGCAGACATGTTTTTAACGAAATCTCTAAATTGTGAAAAGCGTATCTTACTGTCGGCCGTGCATGATGTGTTTTTAAGTTCAAGATATTATAAGATTTTACCCCTTCAAATTGCAACAAAATCGTACCAATAACGTAGATGTTATTCCAGTTAAAGTTTTTAGCACAAATTTTCGATAGAAGCAGTAGAATGAGTAGTTATGTTAAAGTTAGTGTCATTGGATAGGATTATAATTTAAAGGATAGGCCCATATATCTGTATGTATTCCAAAGCAGGACGCTATGACTTTTATACTTTTCATAATAATCTAAAATTACCGATTTAAACAGGCGGTGGGTGTATTTTTATTATGTGAAAATAAACACAATCTTCCCATGATATACATAAAAGCTCATACTTTGTTGGGACTACCCCGTCTTCTTATGCTTGTTACATATATTCGAACAAAGTCAGTATACCTTTTTGTACCCATATTTTATGGTCACGCCTCATTATGCCTGTTACCTACATATGCACAAAGTAGTAAGGGTATACTTAACCATTTTTAATGGTGAAAGTATACATTAAAAAAGTCTTTGGTAAATTGGTGTTCAGCAATATACGCATGTATAACATTGTAACTTTTTGACCCACTGACCAAATAACTTAATTTAACAAGTCGGAAAGGCTACAGTCGAGCGGACTCGACTGTGATATACCCGCTACAACTCTTCCTAAAAACACGTGCCAAATGTGAACAATGCGTTCTTGCTTTTTATTTCTTTCCGTCTCTAATTTTTAAGCCTATGCACGTTCCACTCGATTCTTATTGGTTCTTGCTCTTTGCTTTTATTACTTTGCAGTTATAAATTATGCATGTGTGATAGAGACGCCTATACATACATGCATATATGCTGCCTCACAATACATCTCAACATATCTAATTAGATTTGTCGTTTGTTTTTTTGTGTTGCTGCTCAATGTCTCTTTCAATTCTAAGTGGCTTTAAATATACTAAAAATTTATTTTGAATTTTGCAACACACTATAAAATAAAAAAAGAATATAAGATACAAAAAAAAATAAATATAAGTCGCCGCGGCACCCAGGAGTTGAACTACGGACCTCTCGCTTAACAGTCAACTACCATCACCAATCGACCACTGCATTTCTTACGCAATGACCGATAAAATTGCACTATGAATATTTTCGGTGCACATAATTAAAAAAAAGAGTTGCCACATAATTAAAAAAAACTAGGGAGTTGGAGTTGAACTCGGGTACTAACATTAGGAACAAGTCGGAAAGGCTACAGTCGAGCTGACTCGACTGTGATATACCCGCTACAATTCTTCGGAAAAACACGTGCCAAATGTGAACAATGCGTTCTTGCTTTTTATTTCTTTCCGTCTCTAATTTTTAAGCCTATGCACGTTCCACTCGATTCTTATTGGTTCTTGCTCTTTGCTTTTATTACTTTGCAGTTATAAATTATGCATGTGTGATAGAGACGCCTATACATACATGCATATATGCTGCCTCACAATACATCTCAACATATCTAATTAGATTTGTCGTTTGTTTTTTGTGTTGCTGCTCAATGTCTCTTTCGATTCTAAGTGGCTTTAAATATACTAAACATTTATTTTGAATTTTTCAACACACCATAAAAAAAAAAAAAAAGATAAAAAAAAATAAATATATGGCGCCGCGGCACCCAAGAGTTGAACTCCGGACCTCTCGCTTAACTGTCAACTACCATCACCACTCGACCACATTGCATTTCTTACGCAATGACCAATAAAATTGCACTATGAATATTTTCGGTGCACATAATTAAAGAAAAAAGTTGCCACATAATTAAAAAAAACTCGGGTACTCGGGTACTAACATTAGGAAAAACCGACATAAGCACATGGCGACAGGGTAATACTATTTCTTGTATATCTTCTTTATTTATCAGCCGATCTTATTGAAATTTTGCCAACACGCCCGCATGGTGGTTTTTATCACATGTATAAAAATGATTGCTGTAGAGCTATATTTCCAGCTACAGTCGACTTTTTTCGATTTATGGGGGCGGATGGAGGCGTGGCAAAAATCCAAAATAAACTTGATCTGCG
Source organism: Zaprionus inermis (assembly GCA_018151445.1). Classification (NCBI taxonomy): domain Eukaryota; kingdom Metazoa; phylum Arthropoda; class Insecta; order Diptera; family Drosophilidae; genus Zaprionus; species Zaprionus inermis. The sequence goes on along the minus strand of JAECXD010001369.1, from coordinate 28,482 downwards.
TGCAGAATTAACACATATGGCACACATATAGCACACATCTAGCTCTTATAATAGCTGAGATCTAGGTTTTCACACGGACGGACAGACAGACAGACGGACAGACGGTCAGACGGACAGACGGACATGGCTATATCGAATCGGCTGTTCATGCTGATTCAGAATATATATACTTTATGGGGTCGGAGATTTCTCCTTCTGCCTGTTACAAACATTTTCGGTTGGCACAAAGCTATACTCTTCGAGTAGCGGGTATAAAAATATATAATAAATAAAAAACAAGAAAGCAAGGCTACTTTCGGCTTGCTGAAGGTTTCATACCCTTGCAGTTATACAAAATATAAAATATATTTGGATTGCTGCTGGTTTCTGTGGTATTTATTGAACAATTATTACAGTACAGGAAGTCAAAATTTTTACCTGATTAAGGCTATGAATCAAACACCTGCTTCGAAAAAAAATAATTCTACCTTTTTAATGCTTTTGTATATACCTGGATTTCTTATATACTTAACACAAAATGTTATGAGGAAATGTCTTTGTGTTATAAAGGATCTGTTGGTCATAAAATATAAATAAATTTGGAAAGTTCTCATTCAAAAATGCGTTTGAATAACAGCTACAGGATTTTTTGTTTAACAGCTACATGTAATAGTACTCAGGTTTCCATAAAATTGCAACATGAACCTTCATTAGGCCGATCGTTGATCGTTATAAGTTATAAAAGTTCGATTTCGAACTTAGATTTGGATGTGGTAAGCCTGATAGCTATATCTTGAAATATAACGAAAATCGGCCGGAAAATAGGCTCCATGACAGCTATACGATATATCAGTCCGATCTGGCCCGTTCCGACTTATTTAAAGAGGGCAGAAATAAGAAGCTTGTGAGCAAAGTTTCATGAAGATAGCTCAATAAATGGGGGCCTAATTTGAGTTGCAACAGACAGACGGACTGACTGATTGTTCCTATAACAGCTATAGAATATAAACGTCTGAGATATTTAAATGGAAAAACTAAGGGCGGGTTACTGTATAACATTAAAAAGTATTGATAATGTGCGGTATTTCCAAAAACAAAACAGGTTTGCATACGAAAACCCTGATTTCAGCCGATTGTTCCTATGGCAGCTATATGTTTTAGTGGTCCGATTTTGATATAATTTTGACAGCACATTAAGAACGTAATAAGAATAGGATTTGCCAAATCTTGTTGCAATATCTTGAAAAACAACCAAAATCGGCCGATAGCTTCTATGACAGCTATACGATATATCGGTCCGATCTGGCTCGTTCCGACTTATTTACAGCCTACAGCAATAAGAAGCTTGTATGTCAAGTTTCATGAAGATAGCTTAATAACTGGGGGACTAATTTGAGTTGCAACAGACAGACGGAGTGACTGATTGTTCCTATAACAGCTATAGAATATAAACGTCTGAGATATTTAAATGGAATAACTAAGGGCGGGTTACTGTATAACATTAAAAAGTATTGATAATGTGCGGTATTTCCAAAAACAAAACAGGTTGGCATACAAAAACCCTGATTTCAGCCGCTTGTTCCTATGGCAGCTATATGTTATAGTAATACGATTTTGATACAATTTTTACAGCAAATTAAAAAAGTAATAAGAATAAGATTTGCCAAATCTTGTTGCAATATGTTGAAAAACAACAAAAATCGGCCGATAGCTTCTATGACAGCTATACGATATATCGGTCCGATCTGGCTCGTTCCGACTTATTTCCAGCCTACAGCAATAAGAAGCTTGTATGCCAAGTTTCATGAAGATAGCTCAAAAACTGAGAGACTAGTTTGCGTTGCAACAGACGGACGGACGGACGGACGGACGGACAGACGGACATCCATTTTTCGACTCCTCTGGTGATGCTGATTCAGAATATATATACTTTATAGGGTCGGAGATGTCTCCTAAGGTGCGTTGCAAACTTCTGGCTAAAATTAATATACCCTCTGCAAGGGTATAAATATAAGATACAAAAAAAATAAATATAAGGCGCCGCGGCACCCAGGAGTTGAACTACGGACCTCTCGCTTAACAGTCAACTACCATCACCACTCGACCACTGCATTTCTTACGCAATGAACGATAAAAGTGCACTATGAATATTTTCGGTGCACATAATTAAAAAAAAAGTTGCCACATAATTCAAAAAAAAAGGTTGCCACATAATTAAAAAAAGTTGTCTGCTGCTGGAGTTGAACTCGGGTACTGACATTAGGAAAAACCGACATAAGCACATGGCCACAGGGCAATACTATTTCTTGAATATCTTCCTTATTTATCGGCCGATCTTATTGAAACTTACGCAACACGCCCGCATGGTGGTTTTTATCACGATGATTGCTGTAGAGCTATATTTGCAGCTACAATCGACTTTTTTTCGATTTATGGGGGCGGATGGAGGCGTGGCAAAAATCCAAAATAAACTTGATCTGCGTGCAGAATGAACACATATTGTCTCCAAATTTGGTAGCTCTAACTCTTATAATAGCTGAGATCTAGGTTTTCATACGGACGGACAGACAGACAGACGGACAGACGGACATGGCTATATCGACTCGGCTGTTCATGCTGATTCAGAAAATATATACTTTATGGGGTCGGAGACTTCTCCTTCTGCCTGGTACAAACATTTTCGGCTGGCACAAAGCTATAATACCCTTATACTCTTCGAGTAGCGGGTATAAGAACATACATAAGCACGTGGTCACAGGGTAATACTTTTTCTTGTATATCTTTTTAATTTATCAGCCGATCTTATTGAAACTTGGCCAACACGCCCGCATGGTGGTTTTTATCACATGTATATTGCTGTAGAATTATATTTGCAGCTACAATCGACTTTTTTCGATTTATGGGGGCGGATGGAGGCGTGGAAAAAATTCCAAAATAAACTTGATCTGCGTGCAGAATTAACACATATTGTCTCCAAATTTGGCAGCTCTAGCTCTTATAATAGCTGAGATCTAGGTTTTCACACGGACGGACAGACAGACGGACATGGCTATATCTACTCAGCTGTTCATGCTGATTCAGAATATTTATACTTTATTGGGTCGGAGATTTCTCATTTTGCCTGTTACAAACATTTTCGGTTGGCACAAAGCTATAATACCCTTATACTCTTCGAGTAGCGGGTATAAAAATAAAATAATGTTACATAAATATGTACAAATCATAGGCATATAAGCTGTCGATGAATACTTTTATTTCAAAGGTATCTTTTTGATAATTCGAATACGGGTGGACAACCCGTATCACTTAGGGGTATGAACATTGATGACTTATTTTCAGAACAACTGAATATTCTTATAACATTTTATAGAAATCAGTCAATTTTATTACAAGGAGTTTTTATGGAACGATAATTTTATATATATATTACCGTCCTTATAAGAAAAACAAACAAAATGTAAATGAAGAAATTACAAAGTATGTGCGGCAATGTTCTTATTTCTTATTCTTTTGCCTCCGCCTTTTGTTTACCGTTGCTGTAAGTCTTGCAGAGTTCTGTTTTGCGTAGCCTAGGCGTGAATATGAGTAAGAGTAAGATAGACAGCTATATCAGCATATATGAATAGTTTGTATGTGTGAGTACTTTGCGAAAAGATTGTGCAATTAGGACAGATGGTAAATTCACAGTCAGTTGACAACAAGAAGTGAACAGGAGAAGTCAAAATGTCTCAACCTAAAAAACGCACGACTCGCCATAACGAAGCAGAAGCACCGGATGGTGAAATTATAGATGATGAAAGTCATATTCCGACATATATAATATTACATTTACAGACAAATAAGTATTTTCAAAAGAAAAATTGAATATAATCGAACTATTTTAGTCGATTTACTTACCTGATATAATTTATTAAAAGAGAAGTTCTCCTAACTACAAATTATTTAATTGCGGAAATGCAATATACGGTACAGCGTATTGACTTATGTATTTTGGCAATTCGAATTATCAAACAGTTACCTTTGACAAAAAAAAAAATGGAAAAAAGTATTCATCGACAGCTTATATGCCTATGATTTGTACATATTTATGTAACATTATTGTATTTGTAAATTAAGCTATTTGGTACAGAATGCCAGTGGGTCACATATTTTCTCTAGCAGCCTTAGTAGAACTGTAATTTTAGCCTGAAAGTTACTATTGTCATATATTCTGCTCACACGTATTGCTCCCCGTATATAGTATTGCAAACATTCACCTAAACAACTTTTATATGTGTACTATGGCATAACATTTGCGAAGGGCTTAGCTCTATGTGTATTCAGTTCAAAAAGTTACAATGTTATACATGCGTTTATTGCTGAACACCAATTTACCAAAGACATATTAATGTATACTTTCACTATTAAAAATGGTTAATTATACGCTTTATACTTTGTGCAGATGTAGGTAACAGGCATAAGGAGGCGTGCCAGACACAATGTATATATATTCTTGCTCAGGATCACTAACCGAGTCGTTTGAGCCGTGTTCATCTTTCTGTCCATCTATCTGTTTTACAAACAGATCTCAGCTATTTTAAAAGCTAGAGACACAAAATTTGGCATGAAGGTTCCTGTATATCATTGACAGATGAAATTTATTTCAAAGTTCAGATGCCACGCCCACTGTTCTCGTAATTTGTAAGCAAACTATTGAAGTCTAAATCTTTTGCATATTGATGGATACTATATGAATATAACTTCTATATCATAACGTTAATACAATGCATGAATAGCCAAGTGGTCCATGCGAAACCAAGTCGATGCTTGTTACGCGCGTATCCCAGTCACTGCGAATGTCCACCTCCCGCCAAACCGACCAAGAAGCACAATCGCCTGATGTAGGACTTGAAACGCAAAATAGAGAACGCGGGCATACAAAAGATAAAGGATAGGATAGAATTCCGAGGAAAGATTTAGAAAGACTTCCAGATAGGTAAGACAGGAGTTCAAATTTTAGGCATGCAACAGAGGAAGCGTTAGAGACAAGAAAGTATAGATTATTATAGTCCGAACATAAGACCCTAAACGCATCGTGAAGGGCATTGTTCGACCTACAATTAGGAAAATTTAGTGGTAAATAATTACGGGTTATTCTGCAAAGGACTGAGAAGTGTAACTTGCTAGCCCGGTTAACACTATCTATGACTCCTTGGTTGAGGTTATTAATAAATACTATACTCAGCATGGTTGTACGATTAGATAGAGAAGATAGATAAGTAGGAGAAGTCTACTGCTATAGGAAGTCTTAAATTTAAGGCCTCGTAAGGCGAAAATTCAAAATTATTTTTGGACAGATTCAATGCGGTTTTTTGTGAGTGGTGTACTGGGGACACCATATGCATGATCCGTATTCCAGAATTGGGCGAATAAGTGAGGTGAAGAGGATCTTTGTTACATAAAAAGAGCCTGAGTTTATGTGAAAAAGGGAATGATTTTCTGAGTCAAATGCTTTACTGAAATCAGTATAAATAACATCAGTTTGAAGATTTTCCTGAAAACCTTTTATAACAAAGGATGCCAGCTCAAGTAAATTGGTCGTAGTTGAGCGACGTATCAGAAATTCGTGCAGAGAAAACATTCTAAACAAATTTTGGTACAGCCGAAAATTTAGATATACCAATTGCTTGTATCAGACTTACCGCTTTTCTCAAGCAAGGGAATGATAAAAGATGCCTTATAAATGGAAGGAAAGGATGAAGTATCTAAGGACAGCGAAAACAGTTTGAGCAATGGCTTACTTAAGGAATTACATAAGTGGGAACACCGTCGGGACCTGGTGAAACATCTGGTTTAACCAAATGATGATCCTTAGCAAGTGAAGAAACCATTTGAACAGAGAATGTTGTATGGATAAAAATGAATATTTTGTGTAGTAGGCGAATACGTGGTATGAAAAAACTTAGCAAACATATCGGCCTTGGCCGTAGTGGAATGTTCAAATGACAACTTTGAATGAAAGACTGAAGATTAACGCTTCCTGTTCACGAAAATATTAAAATGTTTAAGCCTTTCAAGGAACTGACCCCTACAATGTGCAAAATAGTTTTTATAACATTTCGCGGTAAGGCCCGAAAACTTTAAGCGAGCAGCTAAAAAACTGGAAAAGGATGAAGTGCAATTATTAATTTTATATTTTATTATATATATAAATAGGCTAGACCTTAAGTTTTTAAGGAGTGACAACTATTTTGTAAATTCGAGGATTTCGGATGAAAACACGGAGCACAAATGTTATAAAAGCTGTTAATGGTCTTATATAATATATTTAGCGATACTGTCATATCACTAGAGTCAAGCTCTGATCAGTCGCAGTTAGAAATTAAACTGTCTAACAAAGTCTACTTTTCTAAAGCAACGTACATGCTTACACAGTTTTTAATGTTTAACAATAATTCGATAAGATGAGTCAACGGAGTGCATGACTGGTCAGTGAGAGGGCCTAAAATTACAGCAGGCAAAGACTTCTCTACGTGTGCAGATTTCTTACGTTTGGGCGACTCATTTAATAGCCAGAGGCTATTAAACGAGTTGTCCAACGCTGAGAACTGATCGGCAAGTTTACGAAAACTGCCAAACAGTTCCCGAAATCCTGCCTTTGTCTGCCGTATGAATGACATTATCTCGTTCTCCGCCACCCGACACATGTCACAACAATAGCGTAGAGACGGTGTAGCCGGCACATTTTATGTGCACAACTTTGTCACAGAGCCTGCATGAGATGCTTGGCTGAGCGACAGTCACCTGCTTTAAGTAGGATTTTTTGTAGCAGATAACACCTTCCATTTTACGGGGTCACTACTCTACAATAAAAACAATTGCGCTCGGAAATTGAAGAGTAGAAAAACAAATTGGCAGTAGAATGTTATAATAGATTCAAAGTTTAATTAATTAAAGACAAACTAATGTGTAAAGTAGCAGGCATGCACTCACGAATGTGAACAAATATCTTTAGAAGTTAGTACATTTTAAATATATGATGAACAAACGCCGATTGTTTGCTAAGAATTAAGTAAAAGCGGGGACCAGAAAAAACCTGTCCGTTTTAAATAAAAATCGGAATGGACCAATAACGCAGAAGTTAGTCAAGTTAACGTTTTCGGTACACCTGTTCGATACGGGCAGCAGCCTGCGCGAGTTATCAGTCAGTGCCTGAGCGTTGAAGCTATATGTTTCCTTTCTCTCCCTCTGGTTAGTCGACGTCAGTTAAATATATGTACATATATGTACGGTGACGAGTTGTAATGACACGACTGGTTGGATTGAGGTCCAAGATTAGTTGGTAACTCCTCCCTCCCCAGTTCGAAGCGACGGCCATAGCGGAGGTATGGATGGTGCGTAGATTGATAGGTGGTGATTTTCACGGGCATGAATAATGTGTTTTGTACGCCGATGCAACCATAAGATGATTGTTAAGACCACTACTAGGCCGAGTAGGGTGTAAAGTTTCCAGGTGTGTCGCGAAGTATTGTGGTGGGCAGCTATGACCCTGTTCATTGTTGCAGTTGCTTCCAGGTGTAGTTTTTTAGTACCATAATTGTAGGGAGTTCAAGATCCAGTTGTTCTGAGGATGTGTCGACCATGTTATCATAATCGATGCCATTAATGAGTAATGCTTCGTTGACATAGTTTATTATAACTCCATTTAGAAGATGTGCCACACATGTGTTGTTTAGTGGTGTGTTGGTGTAATGGTCACAGGAATATATCATCCAGCCTGGAGTATTTATGAGTCATCTGATATGTTGTTAACATTATAAGCTAGGTAATTTGAAGTTATTACAAAGTATGAATTGTTTACTGGTAGTAGAATTAATCTGGCAAAGGTGTATGTAGGTTGGATTTATTAGTTTGATCGCCATTATTGTTCGGCTGCGAAGTACAATTGTACGAATTGGATGACCTATTTTGATTGGGGTACGGTGCCCTACGGTCATTACGATCATTTCCTCCTTTTCGGTTGTTGTTGTTGTTGCTATTTTGATAGTTCCTACCATTTGATTCGTTAGGTCTCTGTCCTGTTCTGTTGGGTCCGTTATGTTGCGCCCTATATGAAGTTTATTCTATTTGGCATTATTCATATGCTTGTTCAATTGTAGTCGGAGACTTTCGCCTATAGCGAACAGCTGACTCTTCACCTTCGATATACTAAAGAACAACTGCCTTAAAGACTGATTATCCGGGAGGTTCCTAAGCTCGCCTAACAGACCGGCTTCATTCTTTTTACTCGAATATAAGCGGATGATATTGCTTTTTATCTCAGCCCAAACCAAGGGAGTGCTAGCTAATTCCAAATAGTTCTCACAGTAAATGTAGTTGAAATTACGGAGCTAAAGCCACTGATAGTGGGTGCCAAGGGAGATGGAGAGGAATGAGCCGTATCATTTCCTGAATCCATTGTATGTGTATGTATATATGTGTTTTGTGTATTCTAAATTTAATATGAGTACTTATCTCTGAATGTATGTATGTATATGTGTATGTATGTATGGGTTTTGTGTTTTCTAAACTTAATAGCTGAATGTATGTATGTGTTTTTTTTTATACCCGCTACTCGAAGAGTATAAGGGTATTATAACTTTGTGCCAACCGAAAATGTTTGTAACAGGCAGAAGGAGACATCTCCGACCCCATAAAGTATATATATTATGAATCAGCATGAACAGCCGAGTCGATATAGCCATGTCCGTCTGTCCGTCTGTCCGTCTGTCTGTCTGTCCGTCCGTGTGAAAACCTAGATCTCAGCTATTATAAGAGCTAGAGCTACCAAATTTGGAGACAATATGTGTTAATTCTGCACGCAAATCAAGTTTATTTTGGATTTTTGCCACGCCTCCATCCGCCCCCAAAAATCGAAAAAAAAATCGATTGTAGCTGCAAATATAAATCTACAGCAATCATTTTTTATACATGTGATAAAAACCACCATGCGGGTGTGTTGGCAATATGTTTCAATAAGATCGGCCGATAAATAAGGAAGATATTCAGGAAATAGTATTGCACTGTGGCTATGTGCTTATGTCGGTTTTTCCTAATGTCAGAACCCTAGTTCAACTCCAGCAGCAGACAACTTTTTTTAATTATGTGGCAACCTTTTTTTTTTTTTTAATTATGTGGCAACTTTTTTTTTAATTATGTGCACCGAAAATATTCATAGTGCAATTTTATCGGTCATTGCGTAAGAAATGCAGTGGTCGAGTGGTGATGGTAGTTGACTGTTAAGCGAGAGGTCCGGAGTTCAACTCTTGGGTGCCGCGGCGCCATATATTTATTTTTTTTTATCTTTTTTTTTTTTTATGGTGTGTTGCAAAATTCAAAATAAATGTTTAGTATATTTAAAGCCACTTAGAATCGAAAGAGACATTGAGCAGCAACACAAAAAACAAACGACAAATCTAATTAGATATGTTGAGATGTATTGTGAGGCAGCATATAATTTATAACTGCAAAGTAATAAAAGCAATGGGCAACATCCAATAAGAATCGAGTGGAACTTGCATAGGCAAAACAAATTAGAGATAGAAAGAAATAAAAAGCAAGAACGCATTGTTCACATTTGCCACGTGTTTTTCCGAAGAATTGTAGCGGGTATATCACAGTCGAGTCAGCTCGACTGTAGCCTTTCCGACTTGTTTTAATTATGTGGCAACCTTTTTTTTTTTTAATTATGTGGCAACTTTTTTTTTAATTATGTGCACCGAAAATATTCATAGTGCAATTGTATCGATCATTGCGTAAGAAATGCAGTGGTCGAGTGGTGATGGTAGTTGACTGTTAAGCAAGAGGTCCGGAGTTCAACTCCTGGGTGCCGCGGCGACTTATATTTATTTTTTTTGTATCTTATATTTTTTTTTATTTTATGGTGTGTTGCAAAATTCAAAATAAATTTTTAGTATATCTAAAGCCACTTAGAATCGAAAGAGACATTGAGTAGCAACATATATAATTTATAACTTCAAAGTAATAAAAGCAATGGGCAACATCCAATAAGAATCGAGTGGAACTTGCACAGGCAAAACAAATTAAAGACAGAAAGAAATAAAAAGCAAGAACGCATTGTTCACATTTGGCACGTGTTTTTCCGAAGAATTGTAGCGGGTATATCACAGTCGAGTCAGCTCGACTGTAGCCTTTCCGACTTTTTTTTGTTTAATTCGTTACAGAGGGAAATAAAATCTTCGAAATATACCATCTACCGTCCGTAGATGGCATGCACGATTCATAACCCTCCAAGTAGGGTTATGCCTACGTACTAAACAAAAACCTCCATACGCTCTCCAGTCCTTGTCGCGCTCACCGGGACTGCCAGTCAAGGTATGACTTCGGTGAGCAGGATGTGATGCCATGTCGCAGTCCCATTCTTGATAGCCGACTAAGTTGTCACCTCCTTCTGCTCATTACTTTGCCTTTTACGACAAGCCGAGCTGGCTGAGTTAGTATTCTCGTCCCGCCACCACACGGGAATTTGCATCCTCATTCAGCTTCCATCTCTGTTGGCTATCTCATCGGCTCGGACCCGCTTCATAATATTAATTATGGTACGGTGCCCTAATTCCCATTACTCTCTGTCGGCCATCATTTTTGACAAAAGCCCTCTTGGGCTGAGAGGGTCTTCGGACAGCGCCACAAGCTGTTCCCTTTCCGCATGAAACCTCGAGCAGTGCAGATGGACGTGTTCTGCTGATTCTACCGCGTCAGTGCAGAAGAGGCACTGTGGTGTTTCCACGTGGCGGAACCGAGAGAGGTACGCACGGAAACAGCCATGATCCGTGAGGAACTGGGTCAGGTGGTAGTCAAGGACTTTGTGTTGACACTCTGCCCATACCGAGAGCTCAGGGACGAGCTGGTAGGTCCATCTCCCACGTTCCGATGATTGCCATCTGGTCTGCCATTCTCCAAGCAGCCACCTTTGGGCTTCATCACGAGTAATGTTATGAAGTGTTAGGCCAAGTGACCTGATCTCCAGGTCAATTGGAAGCATGCCTGACAGGGCTAGAGCTGCGTCCTCGGTATTGTTCGAGCCGAAGGGCCATAGTCCGAACCACTGATCGTGCACTTTTGGTGTACGAACGTTTGATGGAGACACTGCTCCAGATTGGCGCGGCATAGAGAAGCGTTGCCTTTGCCACTGCCACCAGCAGGCATTTTGCGTCCTCCCACGTTGGGCATAAATCTCGCTGAAGCAGCTGATGCGAGTGCTGCCTTTCTGCTTGCATAGCTTGCGTGTTCCATGAACGTGATCCTGCGGTCTATCAGTACTCCCAGGTATTTAAGTGAATCACTTGAGACCACTTGTATTCCGTTAACGGAGACCTGCATTGTCTCCACGGCTTTCGTGCTGCTCAGGAGAACTGCCTCGGTTTTGTGTGCCGCGATCTTAAGGCCGGCCTTCTCGAGCCAGTCGATGGTCGATCGGATCGTTGCATTGCACTTGCTCTGTAGTTCAAACAATGTTTTTGCGACTGCTGTGATAGCCACGTCGTCCGCAGTGTAGCTCAGCTCCTTCTGGTTTGCTGATGCCCAGGATCCCATTGTACATAATATTCCATAGGATCGGACCAAGCACCGAGCCTTGTGGAACACCTGACGAGACTCTGTAATATCTCGGACCAGCTGCCGTATCGTAGCAAAGGATACGATCCCTGAAATAGATGCCTACAGCGATCCTTAGGTAATCCGGAATACCCATATTCCTCATTGCGTTGAGAATTACTGGCCATCTTGCCGTGTTGAAGGCGTTCTTCACGTCCAGAGTGACGATTGCGCAGTACTCCTTTCTGCCACTTAACCATCTGTCGCCGTTGAGTGCGTCCCTCGCTATGTTCTCTACCGCAGAGAGTGCATCTAGGGTACTTCTTCCCTTTCGGAAGCCGTATTGATGCATCCCTAGCCCATACGGGCTCTCGGTTGTGATTTCTATCTATGTATACAGTAGGCGTTCGAAGAGCTTTTCCAGAATATCCAAAATGCATAGGGGTCGGTAGTCGCCTGCAGGATGCGCTCGGGTTCCTCCGAAGTACTCTCTCTCCTGCTCAGCTTTTTCGTTACGAGCTTATAAACTAGACCCCAAGGATCGTCGTCTATACAATCCAGCAGATCCTTATAGGCACGCGCTTTGGCAGCCGTAGTAGTTCCGCGTGATGAGGGGCTCCTCTGGCTCGTTGCGCGAGTCTTCTCGCCTTCAAACAATCCGCCCGTAACTGGTGTAAGGAGGCGCTCCACCAATAGACCGGCGGCTTACGCCTGGCCTTCTTCCTCCTTGGCATCGTTGCATCACACGATGCTACTAGAAGCTTCGTTAGCACATCCGCCATTATCTCAGCCTGGCCGTTTGCTATTTGCAGAGGGCGCAGGCAGATAGTCATAGCTGGTGACTTCAATGCCTGGGCAACCGAATAGGGTAGCAGAATCTCCAACGCCAGGGGGCGTGCAGTAGTTGACATTCAACCAAGGAGCACGATACACCACCAGCGGAAAGGCGCACATCGACAAGCATGGGATGTCAAGAAACTGGACCACGATATGCTGTCGTACCAAATGGACTCCCATGCAGCGCTGCTACAACTGTGGCGCACAAGATGAGGTCTGCTTGATTTGAAATGTGATATTTGTTTACGTGTTTTCTCTTTCTTTTCTTCTTTATTGATATAAGTCATTGTGCGTTTGAGTATTTGGCGATGTACATATGAGCATACCGATGGCGTGATGATCAGCGATTGATTCCACGTTGCAAAGATACTTTATGTTTGCATTTGTGTGTTTGATAGTATTTGGCGATGCACATATGAGCATACAGATGGCGTGATGATCAGCGATTGATTCCACATTACAGCGATACTTTATGTTTGCATTTGTGTTTGATAGTATTTGAAAATGCATAAATAAGCATACAGATGGCGTGATGATCAGCGATTGATTCTACGTTACAGTGATACTTTATGTTTGCATTTGTGTGTTTGATAGTATTTGGCGATGCACATGAAGTTGTGGTTTTGTTGTACAATAATAATAACAGAGCATCACTTTTTTTTTTACGTGCAAGATAATCTGCATGATTTCATAATACAACTTTGTTGACCATGCTAAGAGTGTATTAGCATAAGCACACAGATTGCATTACATTCAGCGAGAATGCAATCATTGACAGAAGAAATACCCGCTATTGGTAGAGTAGCTATGTGCCATCCGAAAAATTTTTTGAAACAGGCAGAAGGAGACATTTCCATAAAGTAGTCGATATAGCCATGTCCGTTTGTCCGTCAGTCAGTCTGTCAGTCCGTATGATAACCTAGATCTCAGCTATTATAAGAGCTAGAGCTACCAAATTTGCAGACAATTTGTGTTAATATTGTACGCTTATCAAGTATATTTTGGATTTTCGCCACGCCTCCATTCGCCCTCATAAATCGAAAAAAAATGTAGCTACAAATATAACTCTACAGCAATCTTTGCAAAAGTTTCGATAAGATCGGCCGTTTTTGTCTGTTTTTTCTAATGTTAATTCATTAATCGAGGAGACCCGAGTTCAACTTCAGCAGCAAGCAATCTATTTCTTTCAATTATTTGAACCGAAAATATTTGGAATTATTCACAATGCAATTTTCTCGGTTAATGCTGACTGTTAAGCGAGTGTCCGGAGTTTAACTCCTAGGTGTGACTAAATGTGAGGTTTTTTTTTTTTTTAATTTTAAAAATTTTGTATGATTAATTCAAATTAGTTTGATGAAACAGAAATTGATAGGGAGAGAAAGAAGAAAAAATAATGAAATAAATACATAACATGTTTCTATTGTCATGCAAGGTAATCTAAATAGTCTCATAATCTAAATAGTCTCATCGTTAAAAGCAAAGTGGAAGTGGTGGCTGCTTGCGCAGTTTTCGTGTTTTTGTGCTTTTTTGGTATTTTAATTTTATTGTTTATTTTTATTTTTTGTACCAACCGAAAATGTTTGTAACAGGCAGAAGGAGACATCTCCGACCCCATAAAGTATATATATTCTGAATCAACATGAACAGCCGAGTCGATATAGCCATGTCCGTTTGTCCGTCTGTCTGTCTGTCTGTCCGTATAAAAACCTAGATCTCAGCTATTATAAGAGCTAGAGCTACCAAATTTTGGGACAATATGTGTTAATTCTGCACGCAGATCAAGTTTATTTATTTCAATTTTAGCTGCAAATATAGCTCTACAGCAATCATTTCTTATACATGTGATAAAAACCACCCTACGGGCGTTTCAAAAAGATCGGCAGATAAATAAGGAAGATATTCAGGAAATAATAGTGCCTTGTGACCATGTGTTTATGTCGGTTTTTTTCTAAAGTTTGTTCCCGAGTTCAACTCCAGCAGCAGGCAACTTTTTTTTTAATTATGTGCGCCGAAAATATTCACAATGCAATTTTATCGGTCATTGCGTAAGAAATGTGATGGTAGTCGACTGTTATGCGAGGGGTCTGGAGTTCAACTCCTAGGTGCGACGACCGACTTATCGACCGACTTATTTTTTTATCGTATCCTAGGTTTTTTTTTTCTTTACAGTGTGTTGGAAAATACAAAATAAGTTTTTGGTATATTTAAAGCCACATAAAATCGAAAGAGACATTGAGCATTAATACAAAAAACAATCGGCAAATCTGATTAGATATGTTGGGATGTATTGTGAGGCACCATATATAGTAGCGTATATACTCACAATATATTTCATACAAAAGTATAGGTACACTATGTATGTACGCATATATTCTCGCACATAAGTGTAAACAATATTCTCGCACATTGTATAAATTCCCAAAAAACTCTCATTGCAAAGTCGCCTTATCCAAATTGTATAAGGTCTCATATACCAAATTCCCTTAACATAAACAAACAAGAAAATAACCAACTCAAGTACACAGCGACAGCGACATGTAAATTGCCCACTCAGCATAAGTGACCACATACAAGATTATGTAAATCCTTTGTTCTAAGTCGATAAGCCACAAACAGGAAACTCAAATAGTCCGTCTTAAACTGGAGCTCAAAATAAAAACAACACACCAAATTTGTGTCGCGTTCTTTATTACGATAATTCAGGGTCTACCTCAGTCTATTGACGGGTAGTTTGTTGGACTCAAACCTTATAAAAGGTAATATTTTACTGGCGCAGTCGGTAGGATAACAATAGTGCAGTGATGCGAAAGCCAGACTTACCAATTCTCGAATCTTTGTTATCCGCCAAACAACGTACGCTAAGACAACCCGCGACGGTTAATATCGCGTTAAGTTTAAATTAACCAAGACAGTAACGTGAAACCGTGAAACGCATTTGTCATATAAAAAACTAATACAGACTCTCAAGAATTCGTTGGAAAAATAAATCCAAGTCAATTGGTTATTCCGAAAAAAAACAACGAAATAGCTAGGGTGCATTTTAACAAGAAAAGTAAAATTAAAATTAAAACTGCTCCCCGCTTTTTACTTTATAATTGCAAACAATCGGCGTTTGGCTCTAAAATTATAATTTAAAAGTTACTTCAACATATCCGTTCATAATCGTGAGTGCATGCCTGCTGTTTTTACCCAATGGTTTGTAATTTACTAATTACACTTATTCTAAACTTTATTCCACTGCCATTTCGTTGTTTCTGTTTGCTCTTCGCTTTTCAGAGTGCAATTGTTTATATTGTGATCTTCTTTTTCGTCTGTTGTTGTTGCATTCTCGTTGCAGCTATAATAGTAACAACTTAACTCTCTCACATCTTTTGGCGTGTGTGTGCCTAACACTCTCTCGCGCACACTCGCCTACTCTCATTATCTGCATGCGCTCTTGACTCACAATCCTCTCTAATTTATTTTATTTTTTCTCTCTTCTTTCATTTTTGCTTTTGTTATTGCGGTAGTTTTTCTTGGCTACGGTAGAGACCCCGTATAATGGAAGGCGTAATCTGCTATAAGAAATCCTGTCTAAAGCAGGTGTCTGTTGCTCAGCCAAGCATCTCTTGCTGGCTTTGCGACAACGTCGTGCACATAAAATGTGCCGGCTGTGGTTTGCGCTACTGTTGTGACATGTGTCGGGAGGCGGAGAACGATATGATGTCATTCATGTGGCAGACAAAGACTGGATTTCGGGAATTGTTTGGCAGTTTTCGTAAACTTGCCGATCAGTTCTCAGCGTTGGACAACTCGTTTAATAGTTTATAGCTATTAAATGAGTCGCCCAAGCGTAAGAAATCTGTTCACGTAGCGAAGCCTTTGCCTGCTGTCATTCCTCCCCCTCTCATTGACCAGCCATGCACTCCTGTGATGTCGTTCACTACTCCTATGGTAACTAGCCAAAATACAAGCTGTCGAGTATAAAGTGGAAAAATTTAAATTCTCATATGAGAGGGACATATCGTCCTTTAAATTTAGTGTCCCCGCGAACTGCTAGCCATTATATGTTCTCCAACATTTTGGCCAAAACATGTAATGGTTAAAGAGTTTGAGGCGAAGAAGAAAAAGAATCGGAAACCGATTGTTCTTTCACTGTTAATCCCAGAAACGTCCACCCAAAAATAAAACGCAAAAAACTATGTGCTACATTTCTTCTTACATACCAAAATGTTAGAGGATTATGTAGCAAATTATCTTATCTATTCCTAAACAGCCTTTCTTCGGAATTGTCAGTCTATTTGCAACACTTGTCTGCAATAAAGACTGTCTTCAACCTGTTATCAGACAGGGATCATTTTATAGTCCTTGGTGACTTTAATGTTCCTGAATGTGACTGGACACCAAGTGTTGGTGAGACTTATTTATTGCCTTCTCGGCAGCATGACCTATTTGACGGTCTGTTTGATATGTCATTGTCGCAGGTCAATCATATCAAAAACTTTAGAAACAGATCCTTGGATTTATGCTTCGTATCTGATCCTTCTACGGTGTCTCTGAAAAGGACTCAACCACTTTCTTTACCAGAAAATTCTTATCATCCCACTTTTGAAGCTACTTTTGATCTAGGTAAATGTTTTGTTAAATATGAAAAACTGTGCAAACGTATACGCAGCTTTAGAAAAGCAGATTTTGTATTATTGAACTCTTTACTTTCCAACTGCGACTGGTCAGAGCTTTACTCGACTACTGATATTTCAATGGCGGTAAGCATATTTTATAAGACCATTGACTCTTTCTTTGATATTTGTGTACCGCATTTCTATCAGACATGCTCGAGTAAGCCACCTTGGTTTACAAAAGAGCTGTCTCACCTTAAAAATGTAAAATCTAGCTTATTTAAAAAATATAAAATTAATAATTGCAGTTTAGCTTTTTCCCGTTTTTTAACACGATTAAATTTCTCGGTCCTTAACGCGAAATGTTATAAAAACTATCTAGCTCGTTGTAGGTCTCAGTTCCTTGAGAACCCTAAACAGTTTTATAGTTTTGTTAATATGAAGCGTAAATCTTCTGTCTTTCCCTCAAAGTTGTCGTTTGAAAATACCACTGCAGATACCGACCAAGCCATGGCCTATATGTTTGCTAGTTTTTTTCAAACCAGGTATTCGCCTACTACACAAAAGATTCATGTTTATCTATACAATATTCCCTGGTCAAATGGTATCTTCACCCCTATTCTAAACGAGAATTCACTTGTTAAGGATCTTCACTTGGTTAAACCAGTTTTTTCACCAGGCCCAGGCAGTGTTCCCGCTTGTGTACTTTGGTTCTGTGCCAACTCCCTAAGTAAGCCATTGCTCAAACTGTTTTCGCTGTCCTTAGATACTTCATCCTTTACTTCCATTTGGAAGGAATCTTTTATCATTCCCTTGTTTAAGAAGGGCAGTAAGTCTGAAGCAAGCAATTATAGAATTATCTCCAAATTGTCGGCTATACCTAAATTCTTCGAGAATGCTTTAACTCCTCACTTGCAACATTTCTGTAGATCCGTCATATCGCCTTCTCAGCACGGATTTATAAAACGTCGCTCAACTACGACAAACTTACTGGAGCTGACATCCTTTGTTATAAAAGGTTTTCAGGAAAATCTTCAAACTGATTGTACGATTTACATATCTGCAGAAAATCGTACGCTGCAGATGATACGCAGGCACACTGCTATCTTAAGCAGATAGGCGACAGAGCACGGTTCACACGTACCTAAATCAAAAGTGACCCTTTACTGATATGCACTGACCGTCGCTGGTAGGCATACACATATAACAACTACTGACGCTGATAGGCAGGCGGACTTAGTAAACAAAGACCCTATCGTTTTGCATGCAGATGCACTATTTTCGCACCATCTGCATGCCATAAATCAGCAGATATCATTAGACTTAGATAATTAACATTTGTCTTTTATCATGTATTTAGAACCTAAGTAAATACCTAGCTTGTAAGAAACGTGTATATAAACCCTACAACGAGGAAAATTAAACCAGTATGAAAAGTAACTCTCACTTGACTACTCATTCTTACTCCGCAGCCCAATTTGTTTTGTACTTATTGCGGCGACCTCTGCCACATGGTTATGCACCTGGGGCAAGCAAATTAATTATAATACAATAAAATACAGTTGATATTACTCCGACGTTGAGTGATATCATTTCAAATCTTTACATTTGGTGACCCCTGACTACGACCACGAGAAGTTGTCAACCAGGCGACAAAGGATTAATAACCTCTGACTCTGGAATTATAGAAGTTAATAAATTAAAATGGCCACATCAAGCATCAATGATTTGCTGGCACAGCATTCACAAATCGGCGAGGAGATCCAGAAAGTTATACGTAACTTCAAGAAGGATCCCGCCGAAAGAAAAACACATCCAAAGTACTTTAGCGATAAAATCGCATCGCTGGAGTCCCACCAACAACTTTTCGAGTTAAATGATGGAAAGATTCGCTCGATTTTGCAAGGAAGAACGGTGGAACATGAGTACTTCAGTGGGAAGTACTTTGAAATAATAAAAAGCGCGACGAATGAACATATAAATATATTCCAGAAACAAATGCGTGTTCTGGAAATGGACGCTGAATCTATGACATCAACGGACGAAAGCGAGATCCAGCCCATGATTCGAGAACAGCGGGTTTTGCTTGAAAGTCTGTATCGCATAATGAAAATGATGTCAGACGAAACTCAAGCTGGATTCAAACCCATAATTGAACAATATTGCAAGAATATCAAGGATATCCATGTTCAAATGTACAAACGGTTTGCCGATCCAGTCTCTCTCGGCTATAATTTACAACACTTCTTATCGGCCGAGATTGCTGTGATTAAAAACCAAGCAGCATGCAATGTAAATGTCCCACAAATAGTGACATCTACACTACCTACAGCACCACCATTACCATTACCTAAGGTCTCCATCCCGAAGTTTGATGGAGACTACCTTAAATGGCAGCAATTTCATGACATGTTTAAGAAAATGATTCATGAAGCCACTTCAATACCCATTATTCAAAAAATGTGGTATCTAAAAAATCATGTAATTGGCGATGCAGAAAGACTCATACGCCATCTTTCACTGACTGAAAGTAATAACACCACAGCATGGAATATGCTTGAAGAAAGATTCAATAACAAGCGAGTGCTCAGTACAGCACTAATACAGAGGGTACTAGATCAACCCACAACGACTGGTAACGATGCAAACTCTGTAAAGGCAATGCATGATAACATTAAAGAAACGTTATCAGCGCTTAACAACATTGGGATACCGACAAACCAATGGGACCCACTTCTGCTATGCATTCTTACAAAGAAGATGGATAGACAGAATCATGTTTTGTATGAACAATCCATACAAAATACACGGAAAAACCAATCGATTAATGAATTCCTCGCATTCTTGGAGCAAAGGTTCCTAACATTGGAAGCCATTAATTCAGAATAATATAAAGTCAAACACAACACGTGTGCTTCAGTAGGAGCTGAACACAACTTTATATGTTACTTCTGTAAAAAACCGAATCATAGCATTTTTAAATGTAATGATTTCTTAAAACGAACAGCAGCAGAACGTTTTAATTGGATACAGAGACAGAAACTCTGTGCAAAATGCTTCCGTTCAGAACATCCAACAAGTTCATGTTTAAAAACGGACTGTTTTAAGTGTAACAAGAAACATAACACATTGTTACACTTAGAATTAAAACCTGAAAGCACAACAGCTGCTACCGCAAGTGGACAACAATCAAGCTATATTTTGTTAGCCACAGCCCGAGTTACGATTCAGGGCAACAATGGACAAAAGGCTGAATTTCGAGCTCTCCTAGACTGAGGATCTCAAATAAACGCCATATCAGAACGAGCTGTGAAAACAGTGGTTCTTAAATCAACACACACAACCATAAAAATCAATGGCATTGGAGGAAAGGTTCACACCTCCAACGCTCGCATCAATGTCATGCTGAAACCAAATCAGAAAAATTTATATATACAATCAATCATAAAAATTCATATAATAAATTGTTGAGAATAGTTGCATTTATGATGCGTCTTCGAAAACGGAAAGCCAACGAACGTATTGGTTCTTCCCGCGATGATCCATCCAAGTTTGGTGTCTTGAAGCCTGGGTAGTCCTTTTTTTAATGACACTTGTCACTTGTGGCGGGAAGAATTCAAAATAAGACCTCAAAATCATCAACATGTGCGATGCTTACCGAACAGGAAAAGGTGGACGAACAACTAGCCAAATTCTGGGAATCGGACAATCTCCAGACAAAGGGCCCTTGTCTTTCGCCGATGGACAAGGAATGTGAGCGGCAATTTGAGCAAAACCTACAAATTGCCAAAGATAAAAGGTTGATTGTTCGCTTACCACAAATGGAGGATGCATCAGTGTTGGGGGAGTCTCATGACATAGCGTCAAGAAAATTCCTATCATTAGAAAAACGATTACAAAAGGATTCAACGCTAAGGCAAGGGTACATTCAATTCATGAAGGAGTATGAAGATCTGGGACATATGAAACAAGTGCCAACAGAACATATACCCAAACAACATTATTTCATACCCCATCATTGTGTACTCAAGCCAGATAGTCAAACTACAAAGTTGAGAGTAGTATTTGACGCATCAGCGGTAACATCATCTGGGAAATCATTAAACGATATTCTACATAAAGGACCTACAGTTCAGAGCACGCTATTCTCTATACTGTTAAGATTCAGAACACACAAATACGTGTTCACAGCGGATATCGAAAAAATGTATCGTCAAATATGGATGAATCCAGAGGATCAACACCTACCGATGATTATATGGAGAAGTGAACCATCGGAAGAAATAAAATATTACCGACTAAAAACTGTCACATATGGAACAAAGGCAGCTCCGTATCTGGCCACAAAATGTCTGCAATATTTAGCAACAAGGGCGATGCGAGAACATCCTTTAGGAGCGGAAACACTAAAGAACGATTTCTATGTGGATGATTGTATCACAGGCGCAGAAACAATCCCAGAAGCTCTCCAGAAACAAAGGGAATTGAACCAGATTTTATCAAAATCTGGATTCAAGCTACGAAAATGGTGTGCAAACCATAATCAATTATTACTTGGTTTGCCTAAAGAAGACATTACACCCAACGTTCATCTGGAAGATGCAGCATATGAAGAGTGCAGCATCAAAACACTGGGAATCACATGGAACCCAAGTTCGGACAACTTATGCTGCACAATACAAACAAGCAAGAAGGAAATAATAACAAGGAGAGATGTTGTCTCGGAAATTTTTAAAATATTTGACCCACTGGGATTATTTACGCCAGTGGTAATTAAAGCAAAAATCTTCATGCAGGAACTAGACAAGGATATCAATATGATGAAGAATTACCACAACCATTGCAAAAGGAGTGGAAACAATATCAAGAGGATCTCAAGGTTCTTAACGAAATTAAAATGGACAGACATGTCTATAAAAAGCAAGTTCCTGTCCAAAGGGAAATTCACACATTTGTAGACGCATCGGAAAAGGCATATGCGGCGGCAGTGTATATTCGCTCCATTCACAAGGATAAACAAATAAGCGTCCAACTGTTATGCGCTAAATCCCGACTAGCACCGCTCAACGCTATTACACTTCCTCGATTGGAATTAAAGGCTGCCGTTCTAGGAGCAGAAATAACAAGCACGGTTAAGGAACAGCTATCCTTGGAGACCATACCTACGTATTATTGGTCCGATTCAGAAATAGTACTATCCTGGATCAACAATCAGAAAACGATTAAAGACAAATTCGTAGCCACCAGGATAACAACCATTCAAGATACGTCCATACAAAGGGAATGAAGACATACCCCAAGCACACACAACGCTGCTGATGTCGCATCAAGAGGAATAACGGCTTCAAAATTCAAGGATCACAGCCTGTGGTTCTATGGTCCACTATTTCTGCATGGACCTCCATCGACATGGCCATCGCTGTTTGTAGCAAAGGGAACGGAATCATCCAAGGTCGTCCCTGAAGTCGTATTAGCAGCAACCAAATCAGAAAAATTGATATATACAATCAATCATAAAAATTCATATCATAAATTGTTGAGAATAGTTGCATATATGATGCGTCTTCGAAAACGGAAAGCCAACGAACCAATACTACAATTGGAAGAAATAAATGATGCCCAGAAGATAGTCATTCGAAACATTCAACAAAACGGCTTTATGGCAGAATTTAAGGATCTCCAGAGAAATCGTGAAGTGGACAGACACAGCAGCTTAAATGCTCTAACACCATTCCTCGATAATGAAAATATTATTCGAGTAGGTGGAAGACTAGAAGCAGCAGAGATCACATTTGACGCAAAACATCCTATGCTGCTGCCATACAATGATCCGATAACAAAATTGATATTTGAGCAATGTCATAAGGATAACATGCATTGTGGACCTCAAGCTCTTGTAGCAACAATGCGGCAAAGGTACTGGGCCATTAAGGGAAAAACAGTAGCCCGGAATATCGTGCAAAATTGTGTAAGATGCACAAGAGCCAAACCTAGATTAATCCAACAAATCATGGGAAATCTACCACCGTTAAGAGTCACTCAAGCAAGACCATTTCTTAATGCTGTGGTAGACTATTGTGGACCGGTGAAGATTCACTATAAGCTCCTTGGAAAGCAACCACATGTAGCATATATTGTCATATTCTGCTGCTTTGCAACAAAGGCAGTTCATTTGGAACTCGTAAGCGACCTTACGACCGATGCATTTCTAGCGGCTCTTCGAAGATTTATCAGTCGACGTGGGAAGTGTCAGACTCTGCATTGTGACAATGCAACCAACTTCGTGGGAGCCAGCAACAAGCTAAAAAACCTGGAAGAAGCAATTCAGTCAGACAAGGCTAAAAAGGCCATTATCGAGAGCTACAATCAAAGGGGAGTAAATTTTAAATTTATTCCTCCCAGAGCACCTCACTTCGGCGGACTATGGGAAGCAGCAGTTAAATCAGCCAAGCAACTACTACTAAAGAATATCGTCTCTGTTAAACTAACATATGAAGAATTAGAAACAGTAGTAGTCGAGGTTGAAGCAATATTGAATTCTCGACCACTAGTGCCGATGTCAAATGATCACAAACATCCGATAGAAGATGAGGAACAACGCAAAGAGGCAACGAAACCCAAACGCCGCCAATTAAATATGCCACCCCACTAACGAAGGAAGAGTTGATGCAACATTACATCGACTTACAAAAACTACGAAAGAAATTCTTGCCAAGCAACACATTTCAATTACCTCAAGAAATTGAACCGATTAAACATCATCACATCGCGTTATACGGTGGACTCCTGTTCATGATGATCATGTCCATACTCTATATTAAAAACAAATACTACAAAGGAAGGTCATCCAGCAAATCAGATCCACCAGCCGAAGAGAACCTACATCAATTCAGAATCAATATCAACGATGCTTGAACATATGTTCAACGGCCGGGAGGATGTACGATTTACATATCTGCAGAAAATCGTACGCTGCAGATGATACGCAGGCACACTGCTATCTTAAGCAGATAGGCGACAGGGCACGGTTCACACGTACCTAAATCAACAGTGACCCTTTACTGATATGCACTGACCGTCGCTGGTAGGCATACACATATAACAACTACTGACGCTGATAGGCAGGCGGACTTAGTAAACAAAGACCCTATCGTTATGCATGCAGATGCACTATTTTCGCACCATCTGCATGCCATAAATCAGCAGATATCATTAGACTTAGATAATTAACATTTGTCTTTTATCATGTATTTAGAACCTAAGTAAATACCTAGCTTGTAAGAAACGTGTATATAAACCCTACAACGAGGAAAATTAAACCAGTATGAAAAGTAACTCTCACTTGACTACTCATTCTTACTCCGCAGCCCAATTTGTTTTGTACTTATTGCGGCGACCTCTGCCACATGGTTATGCACCTGGGGCAAGCAAATTAATAATAATACAATAAAATACAGTTGATATTACTCCGACGTTGAGTGATATCATTTCAAATCTGTACACTGGTGTTATATACACTGATTTCAGTAAGGCTTTTGACTCAGTAAATCATTCCCTTCTTGCACATAAACTCAGCCTCTTAGGCTTCACACTAAAACTTCTTAATTGGATTGTGAGTTATCAGAATGGCAGAACTCAAAGAGTTCTCTTTAAAAATGTATTTTCACACCTTCTTCATGCCACATCTGGCGTTCCTCAGGGTAGCCATCTAGGCCCCCTCCTTTTTACGCTTTTCATCAATGACCTCCCTTTGGTCATACATAACTCCCGTACTCTCATGTATGCGGACGATGTAAAGCTTTGTTATCAATTTAAAGATGACTACTGCCACTTTTACTTACAAGCCGACCTAAATAGTTTTCATTCCTGGTGTTGTGCAAATTTCTTAAACCTGTACAGCTCCAAATGCAAGCTGATGATATTCTGACTGGCTCGATAGTCCAAAGTACATTTTTTACATTCTTTGTGGTTGTGTCTTAGAAAGAATTACTCTAGTTGATGATCTTGTGGTCCGTTTGGACCGAAAACTAAAGTTTTCCGAACATATTTCCCATATGGTCACAAAAGCCATGTGTGTGCTTGGCTTTATTAAGAGATGGTCTAAAGAGCTTGACGATCCTTATGTAACAAAGACCCTCAAGACCTCACTTGTTCGTCCAATTCTGGAATATGGATCATGCGTATGGTGTCCCCAGTACACTACTCACAAAAACCGCATTGAATCTGTTCAAAAAATTTTTTTAATTTTCGCCTTACGAGGCCTTAACTGGGACGTAAATTTAAGACTTCCTTCCTATGGCAGTAGACTTCTACTACTTAACTTACCTTCTCTAGCTAATCGTAGAACCATGCTGGGTGTAGTATTTATTAATAACCTCATCCAAGGTGACATTGACAGTGTTGACCTGGTTAGCCAGCTACACTTTTCTGTCCTTGTAGATTAACACGTAATTACTTACCACTAACTCTTCCTAATTGTAGGTCGAACTATGCCCTTCACGATCCATTTAGGGTATTATGTTTGGACTACAATAATCTTTACTTTCTTTTTTCTAACGCTTCCTCTGTTGCATGCCTAAAATTTGAAATTTTTTCCTACCTATCTAGAAATTAAGTAATCTTTCCTCGAAATTCTTTTCTATCTCGGTATCTTTGCATGCCCGCATTCTCTATTTCGCGTTTCGCGTTTCGAGTCGTACGTCAGACGACTGTGCCCCTCGGTCGGCTGGGCGGGAGGTGGACATTCGCTGTGTCTGGGATCCGCGCGTAACAAGCATCGGCTTGGTTTTGCAAGGACCACGTGATTATAAATTCATTGTATCATTGTCTACCCCAATTCAAATTCGACTACTTGGCGACAATAGCTAGCCCAAACATTCAAACCAACAGAAATAATAAAACTTCATTGAGTCACTGCTCACGCACTTGTCTCAAATTACTTGGGTTATCAAATTACCCCCTATTTTTAAGAGACTCGCTCTTCACGAGATAATAAAAATGTAAACTCTCTCAATGACTCTTCGCTCTTTAGCGACTTTCTCTCTTAAAGACACTCTTTAGCGACTTCAATTTGCTATTTAAACACCAACGCGTCCCCTTAGGACAGTTCAGTTCAGATACAGTTATTTCCGAGATAGCTGCTGTTCAGCCGCCCCGTTCGTCGAATAGCAACCAAACGGCTTTGGTTCTTCCATTTTAAAGGAAGATAGTGTAATTAAATAAAATTAAAATAAACTTTGTTTTTTTTTTTTAAACCAAATAACCAGTGGACTCATTATTATATACATATGTATAGGCGTCTCTATCACACATGCTCAATTTAAAGCCATCTGCTGAGTTCGAACTGCAAAGTAATAAAAGCAAAGGGAAAGAACCAATAAGAATCGAGTGGAACACTCATAGGCAAAACAAATTAGAGACGGAAAAAAATAAAAAGCAAGAACGCATTGTTCACATTTGGCACGTTTTTTTCCGAAGAGTCTTAGCGGGTATATCACAGTCAAGTCCGCTCGACTGTAGCCTTTCCGACATATTTTAATATAAAACAAGAAAGCAAGGCTACCTTCGGCTTGCCGAAGGTTTCATACCCTTCATATACATACATACATATATGCTGCCTCAAAATACATCTCAACATATCTAATTAGATTTGTCGTTTGTTTTTTATGTTGCTGCTCAATGTCTCTTTCGATTCTAAGTGGCTTTAAATATACTAAAAATTATTTTGAATTTTGCAACACACATAAAATAAAAAAAAAGAAAGCAAGGCTACTTTCGGCTTGCTGAAGGTTTCATACCCTTGCAGTTATACAAAATATAAAATATATTTGGATTGCTGCTGGTTTCTGTGGTATTTATTGAACAATTATAACAGTACAGGAAGTTAAAATTTTTCCCTGATTAAGGCTATGAATCAAACACCTGCTTCGAAAAAAAATAATTCTACCTTTTTAATGCTTTTGTACATACCTGGATTTCTTATATACTTAACACAAAATGTTATGAGGAAATGTCTTTGTGTTGTAAAGGATCTGTTGGTCATAAAATATAAATAAATTTGGAAAGTTCTCATTCAAAAATGCGTTTGAATAACAGCTACAGGATTTTTTGTTTAACAGCTACATGTAATAGTACTCAGGTTTCCATAAAATTGCAACATGAACCTTCATTAGGCCGATCGTTGATCGTTATAAGTTATAAAAGTTCGATTTCGAACTTTATTATTAGGGACACACTTAGATTTGGATGTGATAAGCCTGATAGCTATATCTTGAAATATAACGAAAATCGGCCGATAGGCTCCATGACAGCTATACGATATATCAGTCCGATCTGGCCCATTCCGACTTATTTAAAGAGGGCAGAAATAAGAAGCTTGTGAGCAAAGTTTCATGAAGATAGCTCAATAACTGGGAGACTAATTTGCGTTGCAACAGACAGACGGACTGACTGATTGTTCCTATAACAGCTTTAGAATATAAACGTCTCAGATATTTAAATGGAAAAACTAAGGGCGGGTTACTGTATAACATTAAAAAGTATTGATAATGTGCGGTATTTCCAAAAACAAAACAGGTTTGCATACAAAAACCCTGATTTCAGCCGATTGTTCCTATGGCAGCTATATGTTATAGTGGTCCGATATAATTTTGACAGCACATTAAGAACGTAATAAGAATAGGATTTGCCAAATCTTGTTGCAATATCTTGAAAAACAACAAAAATCGGCCGATAGCTTCTATGACAGCTATACGATATATCGGTCCGATCTGGCTCGTTCCGACTTATTTACAGCCTACAGCAATAAGAAGCTTGTGTGCCAAGTTTCATGAAGATAGCTCAAAAACTGAGAGACTAGTTTGCGTTGCAACAGACGGACGGACAGACGGACATCAATTTTTCGACTCCTCTGGTGATGCTGATTCAGAATATATATAAGGGTCGGAGATGTCTCCTAAGGTGCGTTGCAAACTTCTGGCTAAAATTAATATACCCTCTGCAAGGGTATAACAAGAAAGCAAGGCTAACTTCGGCTTGCCGAAGGTTTCATACCCTTGCAGTTATACAAAATATAAAATATATTTGGATTGCTGCTGGTTTCTGTGGTATTTATTGAACATTTATAACAATACGGGAAGTCAAGATTTTTACCTGATTAAGGCTATGAATCAAACACCTGCTTCGAAAAAAAATAATTCTACCTTTTTAATGCTTTTGTATATACCTGGATTTCTTATATACTTAACACAAAATGTTATGAGGAAATGTCTTTGTGTTGTAAAGGATCTGTTGGTCATAAAATATAAATAATTTTGGAAATTTCAAAAATGCGTTTGAATAACAGCTACATGATTTTTTGTTTAACAGCTACATGTAATAGTACTCAGATTTCCATAAATTTGCAACATGAACCTTTATTAGTCCGATCGTTCATCGTTATAAAATATAAGCTCAATAACTGGGGGACTAATTTGAGTTGCAACAGACAGACGGTGTG
>JAECXD010001367.1:0-140947 GCA_018151445.1 Zaprionus inermis | reverse complement strand
TGCTTTCTTGTTATTTTACAGCGTGTTGCAAAATTCAAAATAAGTTTTTAGTATATTTAAAGCCACTTAGAATCGAAAGAGACGTTGAGCAGCAATGCAAAAAACAAACGACAAATCCAATTAGAAATGTTGAGATGTATTGTGAGGCAGCATATATGTATGTATGTATAGGCGTCCCTTTCACACATGCATAATTTAAAGCCCTCTGCTGAGTTATAACTGCAAAGTAATAAAAGTAAAGGGCCACATCCAATAAGAATAGAGTGGAACTTGCATAGGTAAAACAAATTAGAGACGGAAAGAATAAAAAGCAAGAACGCATTATTCACATTTGACACGTGTTTTTCCGAAGAGTTGTAGCAGGCATATCATAGTAGAGTACACTCGACTGTAGTCTTTCCGACTTGTTGTTTTTGTCAAACTGCCGACACCGCGCGAAGCAGCTCCCGAAAATGTGATTTGTGCTATTTCTAACACAAAAGAGAATGCACTGATAATCAAGTAGCAAAATAGACAATCACCGATCCCTTTGACTCAGCCGGTGATGTCGTTCACTACTCCTATGGTGACGAGATCATCGGTCTCAGAGAAAGTCATCAACGAGTGTGTGCAAATAGTGTCACACAAAATTTCCGATGTGTCCGCTGTGGATTCTTTGCCTGTACTACATATAATAGAAATACCTAAGGCAAGTTCAAGTTCCGGATTACCCGTTATGAACTATCTCACAGGTGTAATACCCGTGGAGCCTAAAATGGAGTTAGGCGTTCCACTAAGGAAACAAATATTCGTTTCCCGACTTGCCCCTGATATTACATCTCAAGATGTAGTGGCTTATATTCAAGCCAAAATACAAGCTATCGAGTTTAAAGTGGAAAAATTAAAATTCTCATATGAGAATTTTACATTTTATATATCGTAAAATTAGAGTCCCGGCTGAACTGCTAGCCATTAAATGTTCTCCAAAATTTTCGCCAGAACATGTAATGGTTAGAGAGTTTGTGGCGAAAAAGAAATAGAATCGGAAACCGATTGATCTTTCACTGCCAATCCCAGATATGTCATTGTCGCAGGTCAATCATGTCAAAAATTTTAGAAGCAGATCGTTGGATTTATGCTTCGTATCTGATCCATCTAGGGTGTCTCTAAAAAATACTCAACCACTTTCTTTACCAGAAGATTCTTATCATCCCACTTTTGAAGCTACTTTTGATTTAAGTGTATGGTTTGTTAAATATGAAAAACTGTGTAAATGTATACGCTGCTTTGGAAAAGCAGATTTTGTATTATTGAACTGCGACTGGTCAGAGCTTTACTCGACTACTGATATTTCAGTAGCAGTAAACATATTTTATAAGACCATTGACTCTTTCATTGATATTTGTGTACCGTGTTTCTATCTGACATGCTCGAGTAAGTCACCATGGTTTACAAAAGAGTTGTCTCGCCTTAAAAATTTAAATTCTAGTTTATTTAAAAAATATAAAATTAATAATTGCAGTTTAGCTTTTTCCCGTTTTTTAGCTGCACGATTAAATTTCTCGGTCCTTAACGCGAAATGTTATAAAAACTATTTACCTCGTTGTAGGTCTAAGTTCCTTGAGAACCCTAAACAGTTTTATAGGTTTGTTAATATGAAGCGTAAATCTTCTGTCTTTCCCTCAAAGTTGTCATTTGAAAACACCACTGCAGATATCGACCAAGCCATGGCCGATATGTTTGCTAGGTTTTTTCAAACCACGTATTCGCCTACTAAACAAAAGATTCATGTTTATCCATACAATATTCCTTGCTCAAATGGTATATTCACCCCTATTCTAAACGAAAATTCACTTGTTAAGGATCTTCACTTGGTTAAACCAGTTTTTTCACCAGGTCCTGACGGTGTTCCCGCATGTGTACTTCGCTTCTGTGCCAACTCCCTAAGTAAGCCATTGCTCAAACTATTTTCGCTGTCCTTAGATACTTCATCCTTTCCTACATTCTTCGAGAATGTTTTAACTCCTCACTTGCAACATTTTTGTCGATCCGTCATATCGCCTTCTCAGCACGGATTTATAAAACGTCGCTCAACTACGGCAAATTTACTGGAGCTGACATCCTTTGTTATAAAAATGTTTTCAGGAAAATCTTCAAACTGATGTTATTTACACTGATTTCAGTAAGGCTTTTGACTCAGTAAATCATTCCCTTTTTGCACATAAACTCAGCCTCTTACTTCTTAATTGGATTGTGAGTTATCTGAATGGCAGAACCCAAAGAGTTCTCTTTATAAATGTATTTTCACACCTTCTTCATGCCACATCTGGTGTTTCTTTCATCAATGACCTCCCTTTGGTCATACATAACTCCCGTACTCTCATCTATGCGGACTCTGTAATGCTTTGTTATCAATTTAAAGATGACTACTGCCACTCTTACATACAAGCCGACCTAAATAGTTTTCGCTCCTGGTGTTGTGCAAATTTCTTAATCCAAATGCAAGCTGATGACATTCTAACGAGTCAGTCCAAAGAACGTTTCCTACACTCTTTGTGGTTGTGTCTTAGAAAGAATTACTCTAGTTGATGATCTTGGGGTCCGTTTCGACCGAAAACTAAAGTTTTCCGAACATATTTCCTATATGGTCAATAAAGCTATGGGTGTGCTTGGCTTTATTAAGAGATGGTCTATGGACTTTGACGATCCTTATATAACAAAGACCCTCTACACCTCACTTGTTCGTCTAATTCTATAATATGGATGATGCGTATGGTGTCCCCAGAACACTATTCGCAAAACCGCATTGAATCTGTAAAAAATATTTTTATTATTGTCATATTACGAGGCCTTAGCTGGAATGTAAACTTAAGACTTCCTTCCTATGGCAGTATAATTCTACTACTTAATTTACTTTTTCTATCTAATCGGAGAACCATGATGAGTGTAGTATTTATTAATAACCTCATCCAAGGTGACAAAGGAAGTGTTGCTTGCCTAAGATATGAAATCCTGTCTTACCTATCTAGAATGCCTAAAATAGTATGTTCTGTTCTTCCTATCTAGAAATTAATTAATCTTTCCTCTCAATGCTGTCCAATCTTTATATCTACAGGTAAAGGTTTAATGTCCTCCTTGAATGCTGTGCAAAGTCCCAGTAAGACGGGCAACAAGTCTGGCTAAAGAATGTTAAAGTTACAAATAAGCGCCGCTTTTAGTGTTCGATGCCATCTTTCAACCATGCCGCTTGATTGGGGATGATACGCGGTTGCTCGAATTCACTGCAGCACCAATGAACTTTGCTATTTCAGCAAACAAAACAGATTCGAATTGGGTACCCTGATCAGTGATGACACTAACGGGTGTGCCAAAAAGACAAATCCATTGCGTATAAAAAGCTGATGCAACTGTTTCCGCCGAAATGTTACTATGTGGGATTGCCAGTGGCCATAGCGCAGATTATTGACACGAGGTAACTCGATGAGATTAAGGTGAAAACGAAGCGCTGATCCGGGATATCAATCTGCTCAAGAGCCCAAGAGTCGGTGGATTTAGCACGCTGACATGGTACACACTATCTGCACCAAGCTACAGCTTTACGATTAGTCCCTGACCAAACGAATCGCTGTTTTAATAAACGTGCAATTGTGCGACCGCTTGGATGGAGTAAGAGTCGTAAGAATTCAGCGATGAATATGAGTTTGTCCAGTTGATATGTCGCACAAGATGTGTTGATCAATGTGCAGTGTCTGGAGTTCCTAAGATGTGTCCTGTGACAGTTGCATTGGCTCATTGTCACCATGTGGAGCCCCAAAAATGGCTTGTGCATCGAGACCACTTGGCATGCTGATGGTATTTATACGTGACAAGGCGTCCGCTACTTTGTTATCTAATCAGTTTGTATGACGAAGGCTCGGCCTTCCAAAATATGTTTGAAAAACAGACTGGCTGCAAATACTGCCAGGAGCTCGCGATCGAAAGTGCTTTAATTTATCTTGGCTAGTGATAATTTTTGTGAGAATAATGAGACTGGCCGCCACAGGTTGCCATCTAGCTGTTCTTGGGCAGCTCCAATCGCAGTGTCGAAAGCGTCAGTCTTTAAGGACAGTTTGCTGATGCAAGAAATGTTGCTCTGACTGCGTTTTCAATATGGTATCCATGGTATCTCGCGCTTATCATTTTTGGTTGCGCCTTTTATGTACCTTATGACTGGAGTTTGCGCTTTTGTAGCACCTGCATTCCCAAGAATCACCGAAACTACAAGATTGTTGTTGGTTTCGGGAAGTTTCTAATCGCTTCCGTTCGCTCGGTAGGTGGTCTGAAACCTTTAGCGTTAACCATAAACCCCAAGAATATAACTACTTCTTTGCCAAATAGCGACTTAGGATTATGTCATTGATGTGGCACCCAGCAAATGACAGGCCATGCAGCTAGAAAATACTTGAGAAGATCCTCGCAATGTGTAAAAGGATATCGATATGGTTTAGTGTGTTGTTTTTTTTTTTTTTGGGAATCAGGTGAATGGGACTGACCCATTGGCTGTTTGAAGATCTGTCTGGGTATATCAAAGATGGGAGCGCCTGTCGTTTCAATGTGATAAGCTACAGCGTTGTTAACGTGAATGTCTGTAGTCTTGCGCGGCCTTAAAATCTCTATGTAGCGACTGAGCAGCTGGGCATATTTTTGCGTGTATCCACTTAGTGCGCAGACTGTTGAAATATTGTGGAGGCTTGTTTGGGATAGTTTACCCCTTTCTTCACATGCTGCCGAAGGATCATAAAGGCATTGTAGATTCATGGTTTGCAAATAAAAAAATCGGTTTCCTATTCTTTCGCCTTAAACTCTTTTAACATACAATTAATAGTTCTGCTGGGACACTGATGTTAAAGGGCATTGATTTTATATGAAAATTAAAATTTCTCCACTTTCAACTCGACAACTTGTATTTTGCATTGAATATAAGCCGTTACCTCTTGAGATGTAACATCAGGGGCAAGTCGGGAACGAAAATTTGTTTCCTTAGTGGAACACCCTTTTAGGCTCCACAGGTATTACACCTGTGGGATAGTTCATAACCGGTAGTCCGAAACTTGAACTTGCCTTAGGTATTTCTATTATCTGTGGAAAAGGCAAAGAAACCACAAGCACATTGGAAATTTTGTGGGACACCATTTGCACACACTCGTCGATGAATTCTAAGACACCGATGATCTCGTCACCATAGGAATAGTGAACGACATCACCGGCTGAATCACGGATTGCATGGCTGGTCAATGACAGCAGGCAACGACTGCGCTATATGAGTAGAGTTCTTATACTTGGGTCACTCATTTTAGCAGTTCTGGAAATCCTGTCATTTCTGCATGAATGAACGACATCATCTCGTTCTCCGCCTTCCGATACAACAATAGCGCAAATCAGTGCGCTTGGCCACGGCGTCAGCCGTAGAGCCAATACATTTTATGTGCAACGTTGTCACAGAGCCAGCATGAAATTTGATTTTTTTTTTTAGCATATGACACTTTCAACTATACGAAGTTACTACTGAAGCCAAGAATATCTAAAGCAAGAACAAAAGCAAAAGTGAAATCAGTCGAGATTTTTACCTGATTAAGGCTATGAATCAAACACCTGCTTCGAAAAAAAAATAATTCTACCTTTTTAATGCTTTTGTATATACCTGGATTTCTTATATACTTAACACAAAATGTTATGAGGAAATGTCTTTGTGTTGTAAAGGATCTGTTGGTCATAAAATATAAATAAATTTGGAAAGTTCTCATTCAAAAATGCGTTTGACAGCTATATGATTTATAGTTTAACAGCTACATGTAATAGTACTCAGATTTCCATAAAATTGCAACATGAACCTTCATTAGGCCGATCGTTGATCGGTTAAAAAAGTTCGATTTCGAACTTTATTATTAGGGACACACTTAGATTTGGATGTGGTAAGCCTGATAGCTATATCTTGAAATATAACGAAAATCGGCCGATAGGCTCCATGACAGCTATACGATATATCAGTTCGATCTGGCCCGTTCCGACTTATTTAAAGAGGGCAGAAATAAG
Source organism: Zaprionus inermis (assembly GCA_018151445.1). Classification (NCBI taxonomy): domain Eukaryota; kingdom Metazoa; phylum Arthropoda; class Insecta; order Diptera; family Drosophilidae; genus Zaprionus; species Zaprionus inermis. The sequence continues at coordinate 134,896 of JAECXD010001367.1, read as the reverse complement.
AAGCTTGTGGGCCAAGTTTCATGACGATAGCTCAAAAACTGGGGACTAATTTGAGTTGCAACAGACAGACGGACTGACTGATTGTTCCTATAACAGCAATAGAATATAAACGTCTGAGATATTTAAATGGAAAAACTAAGGGCGGGTTACTGTATAACATTAAAAAGTATTGATAATGTGCGGTATTTCCAAAAACAAAACAGGTTTGCATACAAAAACCCTGATTTCAGCCGATTGTTCCTATGGCAGCTATATGTTATAGTGGTCCGATTTTTGATACAATGTTGACAGCACATTAAGAACGTAATAAGAATAGGATTTGCCAAATCTTGTTGCAATATCTTGAAAAACAACAAAAATCGGCCGATAGCTTCTATGACAGCTATACGATATATCGGTCTGATCGTTCCGACTTATTTACAGCCTACAGCAATAATAAGCTTGTGTGCCAAGTTTCGTGAAGATAGCTCAAAAACTGAGAGACTAGTTTGCGTTGCAACAGACGGACGGACGGACGGACGGACGGACGGACGGACGGACAGACGGACATCCATTTTTCGACTCCTCTGGTGATGCTGATTCAGAATATATATACTTTATAGGGTCGGAGATGTCTCCTAAGGTGCGTTGCAAACTTCTGGCTAAAATTAATATACCCTCTGCAAGGGTATAAAAAGAGGAGCACAAGAAAAATTAGTTCGCTCTGAAATCGAAGAGCAGAAAAACAAAAGCACGTGACAATAGAATGGTATAAAAGATTCAAAGTTTAATTAATTAAGGACAAACCAGTGGGTAAGACAGCAAGGATGCACTTACGAATGTGAACGAATACTTTTAGAAGTAAGTAAATTTTAAATATATGTTTGCTTGTTAAGAATTAAATAAAAGGGGAGCAGAAAAATAAACGTCTCCGTTCACTTTGAAGTGTTTCCTCGGTCGGAATTTCCGGATCGCCATGATCGCTTCAAAGCACTCCTTCGCGGCCACGGTGTAATTCTGGTGAACTGGTGAACATGTAGTTTCATCTAGAAGAACGCAAGCGGATGTTCCTGTCACTCTTCATTCCGTTAAAAGGCACTCCTAAATGCGAAGCGTCGCACTATATGTGAAAATGTCGCCTTAAGTCTGCATTAACCAACAGGAGCTGTCGTAAGTTCCTCCTTCCAATTTCGCATCGCCGTCTCAGCCATCAAACAAAACGAAAACTTCTTATTCTTTTTTTCAGGCATTCCTTCTGTGCGCTCGCAGGAATGCGCTGGCTTCCTTCAAGGACTTGGGATTCGGGATGTGGTTGATAGCATCGCCTATGTCTGGATCCATTTGCAAGAGCAAACTTGAACACGGCGCTGTAGGTGTAAGCCGTCTGGTCCAGCCTTGAAAGAGTTTCCTCGAAACTGAGTAACGTGTAAGCATCCTTCATTGTCAGTGTGTTTAACTTTCGAGCATTTAAACAAAAACAGTTCTTTCCAGGATTCGCAACTATCGTCGTTTGGTTGCTCCACGAGCTCTTGCTCTCCTCGACGTCTCCGAGCGTTAGCTTCTTGTTGTCCGGAGACAAATCTCACCTCTCGAGGTCTGTATTGTGTTCGTCAGCTGCGTCTTCGACATAGTGCGCCATATCCTGGGGTTTTGCAGCATTTTTTGTCTGGCCTTTCTCTTTATCTCGACCGATGGTTTTAGACGCCAGCTGGAATATTTGCCAGAAATCAATACCTAGGAACGCCTTATGCCTTAAGTATGACCATATGTGAAATACTCCACAGGCAATTCCGCCAGGCCACTTATGGAGCGCCCTTCTCCTGTGGCAATGCGTACAAGTTTCTTCTCATCGGCACGTAGATTTTATGCCGCAGCTCCCACGACCCAACATGTTGACGGATGCTCCGGTGTCAAGCAATCCGAGGACACGTTTGTCGCTTATTTTTATCTCCGCGAACGGTCTGGGGTCGTTCACCTGGTTGCTTATCTCGCCTTTATTATTTTGCACGATACGGGTTGCATGCCTGCTAATTGGTGTTTGCCAAATATCAAATTTCAGCCACCAGGTATTTTTCCATCCGCTTTTCTAAAGATATTATCAAAACATCATTTTCATATATTTTTTACTAACTACATCTCTAAATTTACAGCTCTTCCTAATCCAAGACTGGCGTTTCTTCTGTGGGCCCTGGGATCATCATCACTTTTGCAGCCTCATATCGTAGCTCATCAATGGTTAATATGTTCATTGCGTTGACATAACGTGCAATCATCTTTTTAAGAACCTGGACTGAACCTGGAAGCAAGCCTCCAAATCTGACGGACGTAGTCCTCCACGCACTCTCTGGCTTGTTGTTCCCATTGCAGGAGCTAGTGCATCCGGTCACGTGGATCCTCTTGGTGTGCGCTGGCTCTAGATATGGCTTCACGGATGATTTGCGCTTCTGCTCTCTGCCCCTTGTTTCCCAATACATCTGAAGATCGACGGCGCCGTCACCATCTGTGGACCAAGTTACGTCCCACGCCTCTATAACTGACCCCTTCGACCGCAAGTAATGCCCACCATCTTCCCCTTCGCTCATTTTACTAATTGCTTTAAATATATTTATTTTATTGCAGAGAATATTAAAAAAAATACAAAAATTTAACAATCATCTGATCTATAAATATATGTGTTTGTACAGGCAAAAATGTATATACGGTCTTATTAATAATAATAATTTAAAATTATCAAAATTCAAATTTAATGATATAAGAATACAAAAACAAATTATGAGAGATTTATTAAAGTTAATAATAAGTAAAAATATATGTATATGTATATGAATATATGCAAAATAATTGTAAATAGATAAATGAAACTGAAAATATGTAAATAAATAATAATTATTGTTCTTTAAATATGGACTTTCCTTTTGTTTTATGTATGTTCATACGAGAAAAAAAGGGAGATGGAATGACTAGTCGCCGGTCTACTCTATATTTGACTTTGCGCTCATGGTCGTTGTTGTGTTGGACAAAACAAAACACACTGCCGTTCGTCAATTGGTCTAAGTTTCACACGAGTTGACAGTTGCCAGTAAAGTACGCGCCTGGTGTTCGATCGGCCCTGCTTTCACTGGTAGTGCGTTCTGTTAGTCGTAAGGCGGTGTAGTGTTTATATCCCTAGGCATTTACGGGTCACCAGATCCTCATGAAATCCCGTTGGTCGGGCTACAGGAATTGTACGCCCAGCGAAGGCAGGCTATCTTCTACGTTAAACCAGGAATATAAGAAAAACGGTCACATTTGCATTCAACACATTTAGATATTGGACATGGCTTAGGGTAAGACGTCGGCACAGTGTTTCTACCATCACTGGTAGAATACGACCCTCTTTTTACTGTTGTTTTTCAGCTCGTAACTCCCTATGCAAACGTGAATATAAAAACAAGAAAGCAAGGCTACCTTCGGCTTGCCGAAGGTTTCATACCCTTGCAGTTATACAAAATATAAAATATATTTGGACTGCTGCTGGTTTCTGTGGTATTTATTGAACAATTATAACAGTACAGGAATTCAAGATTTTGACCTGATTAAGGCTATGAATCAAACACCTGCTTCGAAAAAAAATAATTTTACCTTTTAAATGCTTTTGTATATACCTGGATTTCTTATATACTTAACACAAAATGTTATGAGGAAATGTCTTTGTGTTGTAAAGGATCTGTTGGTCATAAAATATAAATAAATTTGGAAAGTTCTCATTCAAAAATGCGTTTGAATAACAGCTACATGATTTTTTGTTCAACAGCTATATGTAATAGTACTCAGATTTCCATAAAATTGCAACATGAACCTTCATTAGGCCGATCGTTGATCGTTATAAGTTATAAAAGTTCGATTTCGAACTTCATTATTAGGGACACACTTAGATTTGGATGTGGTAAGCCTGATAGCTATATCTTGAAATATAACGAAAATCGGCCGATAGGCTCCATGACAGCTATACGATATATCCGTCCGATCTGGCCCGTTCCGACTTATTTGAAGAGGGCAACAATAAGAAGCTTGTGAGCAAAGTTTCATGAAGATAGCTCAATAACGCAATTGCGTTGCAACAGACAGACGGACTGACTGATTGTTCCTATAACAGCTATAGAATATAAACGTCTGAGATATTTAAATGGAAAAACTAAGGGCGGGTTACTGTATAACATTAAAAAGTATTGATAATGTTCGGTTTTTCCAAAAACAAAACAGGTTTGCATACAAAAACCCTGATTTCAGCCGATTGTTCCTATGGCAGCTATATGTTATAGTGGTCCGATTTTGATACAATTTTGACAGCACATTAATCTTTGTGTTGTAAAGGATCTGTTGGTCATAAAATATAAATAAATTTGGAAAGTTCTCATTCAAAAATGCGTTTGAATAACAGCTACATGATTTTTTGTTTAACAGCTATATGTAATAGTACTCAGATTTCCATAAAATTGCAACATGGACCTTCATTAGGCCGATCGTTGATCGTTATAAGTTATAAAAGTTCGATTTCGAACTTTATTATTAGGGACACACTTAGATTTGGATGTGGTAAGCCTGATAGCTATATCTTGAAATATAACGAAAATCGGCCGATAGGCTCCATAATACGATATATCAGTCCGATCTGGCCCGTTCCGACTTATTTAAAGAGGGCAGAAATAAGAAGCTTGTGAGCAAAGTTTCATGAAGATAGCTCAATAACTGGGGGGACTAATTTGCGTTACAACAGACAGACGGACTGACTGATTGTTCCTATAACAGCTATAGAATATAAAGATATTTAAATGGAAAAACTAAGGGCGGGTTACTGTATAACATTAAAAAGTATTTATAATGTGCGGTATTTCCAAAAACAAAACAGGTTTGCATACAAAAACACTGATTTCAGCCGATTGTTCCTATGGCAGCTATATGTTATAATAGTCCGATTTTGATACAATTTTGACAGCACATTAATAACGTAATAAGAATAGGATTTGCCAAATCTTGTTGCAATATCTTGAAAAACAACAAAAATCGGCCGATAGCTTCTATGACAGCTATACGATATATCGGTCCGATCTGGCTCGTTCCGACTTATTTACAGCCTACAGCAATAATAAGCTTGTGTGCCAAGTTTCATGAAGATAGCTCAATAACTGGGGGACTAATTTGAGTTGCAACAGACACGTGGACTCACTGATTGTTCCTATGACAGCTATAGAATATAAACGTCTGAGATATTTAAATGGAAAAACTAAGGGCGGGTTACTGTATAACATTAAAAAGTATTGATAATGTTCGGTTTTTCCAAAAACAAAACAGGTTTGCATACAAAAACCCTGATTTCAGCCGATTGTTCCTATGGCAGCTATATGTTATAGTGGTCCGATTTTGATACAATTTTGACAGCACATTAATCTTTGTGTTGTAAAGGATCTGTTGGTCATAAAATATAAATAAATTTGGAAAGTTCTCATTCAAAAATGCGTTTGAATAACAGCTACATGATTTTTTGTTTAACAGCTATATGTAATAGTACTCAGATTTCCATAAAATTGCAACATGGACCTTCATTAGGCCGATCGTTGATCGTTATAAGTTATAAAAGTTCGATTTCGAACTTTATTATTAGGGACACACTTAGATTTGGATGTGGTAAGCCTGATAGCTATATCTTGAAATATAACGAAAATCGGCCGATAGGCTCCATGACGATATATCAGTCCGATCTGGCCCGTTCCGACTTATTTAAAGAGGGCAGAAATAAGAAGCTTGTGAGCAAAGTTTCATGAAGATAGCTCAATAACTGGGGGACTAATTTGCGTTACAACAGACAGACGGACTGACTGATTGTTCCTATAACAGCTATAGAATATAAAGATATTTAAATGGAAAAACTAAGGGCGGGTAACTGTATAACATTAAAAAGTATTGATAATGTGCGGTATTTCCAAAAACAAAACAGGTTTGCATACAAAAACACTGATTTCAGCCGATTGTTCCTATGGCAGCTATATGTTATAATAGTCCGATTTTGATACAATTTTGACAGCACATTAAGAACGTAATAAGAATAGGATTTGCCAAATCTTGTTGCAATATCTTGAAAAACAACAAAAATCGGCCGATAGCTTCTATGACAGCTATACGATATATCGGTCCGATCTGGCTCGTTCCGACTTATTTACAGCCTACAGCAATAATAAGCTTGTGTGCCAAGTTTCATGAAGATAGCTCAATAACTGGGGGACTAATTTGAGTTGCAACAGACACGTGGACTCACTGATTGTTCCTATGACAGCTATAGAATATAAACGTCTGAGATATTTAAATGGAAAAACTGAGGGCGGGTTACTGTATAACATTAAAAAGTATTTATAATGTGCGGTATTTCCAAAAACAAAACAGGTTTGCATACAAAAACCCTGATTTCAGCCGATTGTTCCTATGGCAGCTATATGTTATAGTGGTCCGATTTTGATACAATTTTGACAGCACATTAAGAACGTAATAAGAATAGGATTTGCCAAATCTTATTGCAATATCTTGAAAAACAACAAAAATCGGCCGATAGCTTCTATGACAGCTATACGATATATCGGTCCGATCTGGCTCGTTCCGACTTATTTACAGCCTACAGCAATAAGAAGCTTGTATGCCAAGTTTCATGAAGATAGCTCAAAAACTGAGAGACTAGTTTGCGTTGCAACAGACGGACGGACGGACGGACGGACGGACGGACGGACAGACGGACATCCATTTTTCGACTCCTCTGGTGATGCTGATTCAGAATATATATACTTTATAGGGTCGGAGATGTCTCCTAAGGTGCGTTGCAAACTTCTGGCTAAAATTAATATACCCTCTGCAAGGGTATAAAAAAACAAGAAAGCAAGGCTACCTTCGGCTTGCCGAAGGTTTCATACCCTTGCAGTTATACAAAATATAAAATATATTTGGACTGCTGCTGGTTTCTGTGGTATTTATTGAACAATTATAACAGTACAGGAATTCAAGATTTTGACCTGATTAAGGCTATGAATCAAACACCTGCTTCGAAAAAAAATAATTTTACCTTTTAAATGCTTTTGTATATACCTGGATTTCTTATATACTTAACACAAAATGTTATGAGGAAATGTCTTTGTGTTGTAAAGGATCTGTTGGTCATAAAATATAAATAAATTTGGAAAGTTCTCATTCAAAAATGCGTTTGAATAACAGCTACATGATTTTTTGTTCAACAGCTATATGTAATAGTACTCAGATTTCCATAAAATTGCAACATGAACCTTCATTAGGCCGATCGTTGATCGTTATAAGTTATAAAAGTTCGATTTCGAACTTCATTATTAGGGACACACTTAGATTTGGATGTGGTAAGCCTGATAGCTATATCTTGAAATATAACGAAAATCGGCCGATAGGCTCCATGACAGCTATACGATATATCCGTCCGATCTGGCCCGTTCCGACTTATTTGAAGAGGGCAACAATAAGAAGCTTGTGAGCAAAGTTTCATGAAGATAGCTCAATAACGCAATTGCGTTGCAACAGACAGACGGACTGACTGATTGTTCCTATAACAGCTATAGAATATAAACGTCTGAGATATTTAAATGGAAAAACTAAGGGCGGGTTACTGTATAACATTAAAAAGTATTGATAATGTTCGGTTTTTCCAAAAACAAAACAGGTTTGCATACAAAAACCCTGATTTCAGCCGATTGTTCCTATGGCAGCTATATGTTATAGTGGTCCGATTTTGATACAATTTTGACAGCACATTAATCTTTGTGTTGTAAAGGATCTGTTGGTCATAAAATATAAATAAATTTGGAAAGTTCTCATTCAAAAATGCGTTTGAATAACAGCTACATGATTTTTTGTTTAACAGCTATATGTAATAGTACTCAGATTTCCATAAAATTGCAACATGGACCTTCATTAGGCCGATCGTTGATCGTTATAAGTTATAAAAGTTCGATTTCGAACTTTATTATTAGGGACACACTTAGATTTGGATGTGGTAAGCCTGATAGCTATATCTTGAAATATAACGAAAATCGGCCGATAGGCTCCATGACGATATATCAGTCCGATCTGGCCCGTTCCGACTTATTTAAAGAGGGCAGAAATAAGAAGCTTGTGAGCAAAGTTTCATGAAGATAGCTCAATAACTGGGGGGACTAATTTGCGTTACAACAGACAGACGGACTGACTGATTGTTCCTATAACAGCTATAGAATATAAAGATATTTAAATGGAAAAACTAAGGGCGGGTAACTGTATAACATTAAAAAGTATTGATAATGTGCGGTATTTCCAAAAACAAAACAGGTTTGCATACAAAAACACTGATTTCAGCCGATTGTTCCTATGGCAGCTATATGTTATAATAGTCCGATTTTGATACAATTTTGACAGCACATTAAGAACGTAATAAGAATAGGATTTGCCAAATCTTGTTGCAATATCTTGAAAAACAACAAAAATCGGCCGATAGCTTCTATGACAGCTATACGATATATCGGTCCGATCTGGCTCGTTCCGACTTATTTACAGCCTACAGCAATAATAAGCTTGTGTGCCAAGTTTCATGAAGATAGCTCAATAACTGGGGGACTAATTTGCGTTGCAACAGACAGACGGACTGACTGATTGTTCCTATAACAGCTATAGAATATAAACGTCTAAGATATTTAAATGGAAAAACTAAGGGCGGGTTACTGTATAACATTAAAAAGTATTTATAATGTGCGGTATTTCCAAAAACAAAACAGGTTTGCATACAAAAACACTGATTTCAGCCGATTGTTCCTATGGCAGCTATATGTTATAATAGTCCGATTTTGATACAATTTTGACAGCACATTAATAACGTAATAAGAATAGGATTTGCCAAATCTTGTTGCAATATCTTGAAAAACAACAAAAATCGGCCGATAGCTTCTATGACAGCTATACGATATATCGGTCCGATCTGGCTCGTTCCGACTTATTTACAGCCTACAGCAATAAGAAGCTTGTATGCCAAGTTTCATGAAGATAGCTCAAAAACTGAGAGACTAGTTTGCGTTGCAACAGACGGACGGACGGACGGACGGACGGACGGACAGACGGACATCCATTTTTCGACTCCTCTGGTGATGCTGATTCAGAATATATATACTTTATAGGGTCGGAGATGTCTCCTAAGGTGCGTTGCAAACTTCTGGCTAAAATTAATATACCCTCTGCAAGGGTATAATTAACATCAGCAAAGAATTCGGCTCAGTATACGCTGGCCTACATCTTTGCTTCTTTTCAAAAATGGGCGCCAGACTCGGTTTTCGTCAGGGCCACGCCGGCTAGATCAGCTTCACTAGATGAGGGATTTTGCCCATGCATTCGCACTTAAATCGATAGACATCGGATAGACAATACACATCACTAACAGAAGGCAAACACAGAAAACAACATAAAACATATTTTGGTAATGGTTTAGAATACTGGCTTTCCGAAAATTCACTAATTTGAACACACACGATTCATGTTGAGTGTTGGGTAAATTGGTAAACAGTGTTGCATGTGCGTGGAAACACATACACGAATTTATGTTAAGTGTTTGGTAGTATTACTAAAAAGTGTGGCTCCATGCATTTTTTTCCCTTGTTTTTAATTAAGACCTTTTAAACCACTTAACAGCAGAATTTTTTACATTTTATAGGTCAAATCGCGAATTTTTTACGTCGCGATTAACTATGAGCCCTTTCTCTAGACAATTACCGAAAATTTTGGTGTTTCGATCTCCTGGTCCATAATTCATTTTCACGACTCAGTTTGGCCCAACGATGTGAGTACCAACGCAGATTACAGTATGCAGCAACTTAAAGTTATGCATAGACAAGTAAAAGTGTTTAAGACATTGCGATTTTAAGGTCTATGTTAACGCACTGTAGAGCTATGGTGCAGACTACGAGCCCACACGCTCATTCGCATATTTTTCTTTTTGCCCGGACCATCGCCTTTTCAGCTGTACTAATGCCGTTTCTGTTTTGGATTCGCTTAACTCCTACATACGCGCAACTTGTGTTGGGCTTGAATTGCCTCGCTATTTTTCGTGGTGCAAACATAGCAGAGTGCTGCTTTGGGTGGCTCGAAAAATGTTCTGACCCAATCAATGAATGAAAATGTACGCCTTTCGGATCATAGCTTTAAGTGCGTATACATGACCATTTTCAATGCTGAAGCGAAAACAGTTCATATTCCCTCATTCCACTGTTTGCTTCCACTTCACTTCGGCTCACCGACGCGAGTAATTTCGTTTTTATGTGTGTCATGATCGTCTAAAAAAATTTCGCTTCGTGCGTATGTATGTATACATTGAGTATAGGTTGCAAGCCATAAAAATCACAAGATGAGCCCTTATGAATTATGCTCATCTTATGTTATTTGCATTTCGTATAAAATTCTTGATATACCCTTCGACCATTGAAAATTATCAAAAAAGAGCATGCTCTTTTTGCAAATGTATATAAGAGGCATAAGGAGGCGTGGCAGACCCGGCAAAGTTATATATTCTTCCTCGGGATCACTAGTCGAGTTGATCGAGCCATGCCCATCTGTCTGTCTACTTGAGACAACAGATCTCAGCTATTATAAAATCTAGACACAAACATTTGACTTAAAGGTTTCTGTATATCATTAAGTTTATTTCAAAGTTTATAAAGCACAGTATTGTAGTCTTAACATTCTGTTATTCTAAATACTCCTATCATTCAGTATATATAAAGATGAATACTAATGGACTTAATTAATTTCAAATTACAAACCGATTAATAACACAGAAGTTATTCAAGTTAACGTCTTCAGTGCAAATGTTCGGTACGAGCAGCAGCCTCCGTTCTGGTGGAAAATATGTAACAAAAAACAAATACGAATTGGATAACGAATTACACACAGTTTATATTTTTCTGTGGGAATGTCTGTTAGCTGCCATCATCATTGATTTTTATACCAGCTACTCGTTGAGTAGAGGGGTTATAGCTTTGTGCCAACTGAAAATGTTATTAACAGGCAGAAGAAGACATCTCCGACAGCATATATATTATAAATCAGCATCAACAGCTAAGTCGGTATAGCCATATCCGTCAGTCCGTTTGTCTGTCTGTCCGTTCGTATGAAAAGCTAGATATTAGCTATTATAATCTCCGACCCCATAAAGTATATATATTGTGAATCAGCATGAACAGCCGAGTCGATATAGCCATGTCCGTCTGTCCGTCTGTTCGTCTGTCTGTCTGTCCGTCCGTATGAAAACCTAGATCTCAGCTATTATAAGAGCTAGAGCTACCAAATTTGGAGACAATATGTGTTAATTCTGCACGCAGATCAAGTTTATTTTGGATTTTTGCCACGCCTCCATCCGCCCCCATAAATCGAAAAAAGTCGATTGTAGCTGCAAATATAGCTCTACAGCAATCATTTTTTATACATGTGATAAAAACCGATAAATAAGGAAGATATTCAAGAAATAGTATTGCACTGTGGCCATGTGCTTATGTCGGTTTTTCCTAATGTTAGTACCCGAGTTGAACACCAGCAGCAGACAACTTTTTTTTAATTATGTGGCAACTTTTTTTTTTTTTTTTTTTTAATTATGTGGCAACTTTTTTTTTAATTATGTGCACCGAAAATATTCATAGTGCAATTTTATCGGTCATCGCGTAAGAAATGCAGTGGTCGAGTGGTGATGGTAGTTGACTGTTAAGCGAGAGGTCCGGAGTTCATTTATTTTGAATTTTGCACACTATAAAATAAAAAAAAATATAAGATACAATAAAAAATAAATATAAGTCGCCGCGGCACTCAGGAGTGGAACTCCGGACCTCTCGCTTAACAGTCAACTACCATTACCACTCGACCACTGCATTTCTTCGGACGCTTCTAGTTTATTTTATATTGAATTTTGGAATTTGTTTATTTTCCATGTATTTCGTTGTTGCATTTTAGTGTGGTACTGTCGAAGGCATGCAACATTTTATGACGTTACAGTGTCATACCAGCCGATTTGATCGAAATGAAAGGAGAAATAATGCGCCGAAGGCAAAACATTTTTGAAAAATTATCGCGAGCGCGATTAATTACATTTTCGAATGCATTAATTGAATAAAATAATTATTTTATTTAAGTAAGGCTTGGTTTTGCAAGGACCACTTGATTATACATTCATTGTATCAACGTCCAAAAAAAACATTAAATTGGCAATAACTACAAATTTATTTTACGTGAAATAATCAGTAGGGCCTATTATTGTAATTATTGCAATCATTAATTTTTAATATATTAATTATATAATTTTTTATTTATATGTTACTGGTAACTTTAAAAACGGACTACCCCAGTTAAGTGCGTATGTGAGGTATTCATAGTGAAGATCAGAAGCATTGACACCAGTCTGTTGACTGCAAGCGTCTTCACATAAATATATACGTGTTAATTCGAATACAAGCGACGATGCATTCATATGCATGCATACACAACAAATGAAACGCGCCAATCTGAGTACCAACGAAAAAGGGTTTCAGCACTTCGTCGGCCATAATACCCTTACGCACAAATTGTATGAAACGCGCTTTGCTGACGCATGCTGCTTTGCATATTCAAAGTACCTACTCAAGAAAAATTAAGCAAGAAATTAAACCGCATGCCAGCGGCAGCGATCAGCGAATGAAGTTTTTTGTTTATAACTTTTAAACCACTTAACTTATGATTTCTCCGCCACTGGATTCGGATTCAGGAGAATTTTGCATTTTATAGACCAAAACGCAAATTTTTTTACGCCGCGATTAACTATGAGCCCTGTCTCTTGACAATTACCCAATGTCTTGATGTCTTGATTGAACATAAATGACAAAAATAATACATATACATAACTATGTTTCTTTTGAGTTATAGAGCTATCCGCTCTTACGCTACCTTGACGAATATAACAGAAATGAAAATATATCTATAAAACCTATTGCACAAACAATTATTGAAAAAAAATCAAGCGTGCGATTTATGTGCAAGCATGGACGCAAAAATTTGCTGGGAATTGACTTATTACGTTGAATTTATTTTTGGCATCATCAAATTCCAAATACACAATTTGTTTTGTCGCCGCTGGAAAGCTATATAGCCCGAAATAAACATAGATTTAAGTTATATAGCCAATTGTTTTAAGTTGTATTCATGGCCCTAAAAACATAGTTGTAAGTTGTATTCTCAATATTTTTATTTTCAACACAATTTTATGAGAAGTAATCAGCTGCAAACACACATCTACATACAATTTCCAGAAAAAACTTTGTATTCACATCGATGGGCCGAAATATAGTCGAAACGCCCAAGTCGTCGAGCCCGTCCTGGCCAATTAAGGCCACCAATTAGATACTTTATCCGGTAATTTGTAAACTACAAATTTATTTATATATTATTATCCTCTTCTAACATTCCCTACCCCACGTGGGCCTAGCAATTAATGGCACTGATGATGGCAGCTAACAGACAATTAAATAATGTATACATGCATATGACTAAAACTAATTGGACATTTTTATTTATTATTACAGCTCTCTGTGTCCGGAAACTGAAGGAGTCTGTTCACGCCGCCTTACGGATGGATATTGCCGATAGAGACGGTATATATTGAATGCTAGAATGCTACCTGCAAGGCAGGTATTTTTTGCCTACATCAGCTGCCTTTTATGGCTGCTTTGTTCGGTGACTGCTGCACTGGAATGGACAAATTCCACGCTCTGGCGCATTGCCTACAATTAGAATAGACTCACCAGGGCAGGTATGGTCCAGATTTCCGTCACTGCACACTCAAATTATTGTTTAAATTAAAATATAAAAAAGGAGAAAGCAACCAAAATACGCACTTTTAAGTATAATTTTATTTTAATTGAACTGTTGTGGACACCCTTGAGAAAAATGTTGGCGGTTACATCAGAGTAGGACGTCCGGGCATCTGCCGATGGTTCGCCGACCGATCTGACTGTTAACGGAGAAGGTTCCTCCGCTCACCACCAGGTGGGGCTGATTCAAGGTATCGCTTGAGCTCGCACTGTTTGCACCGCCAGCACAAGTGGCTCGTGCCAGGGCACATTAAATGAACACAGCTGTTTCGCAGAATGCAACAAATATGTTTTATGTGATTTCCTTTGTTTACCTTTTGCTAGTGATGCGTTTTTAGTCTATCCAATGTCTTCCGATTTATGTGCGGACTGCTCTATTTGCTACTGAGCTAGCCGGTGCGTTTTGTCAAAAACCAGTCCGTTGCAATTTTTAATATAATATTTTTAAGAAAATAGCCTTTGCTTATGCGCGACTGACCGCATTGTTTTTGCTTTATAGCTAATATAAGCGATCAGAAAAACTAATTTTCAATGTTTTTGGGTTTTTTTTTGCTCGCAACTCGTTAATTTTGATATTATCAACATTTGCTTACATATTACGCTACCACATAATATATAACCATCATTTCACGCATTTAGGCTGAATTCTTAAACTATTGTGTTGGCGTGATTCGTGCAAATGAAACGAATTCGCGCTTGTTGTGGTCAGGTGTTATTTTTGTTGTCATCTGTTAAAAGTAGAGAAAAAAATGGATAATGCAAAATCATTGTTTTATAACTAACATAAACGGCCAGAATAATTTAATTCCAATATCGCTGGCTATTTTGTTTGCCCACAACAGGTTAATTTTAATAGATTCCAATTCCAGAAGTCAGTTGTTCAATTGAACGCCGAAATGAACCGTTTTTAGCGAAGCAACAATGAGCATATTTACATACATATATTCGTTCAACTTTGTTTTTCTGGTACTGTAATTAAAGAAAAAATCACAAATAATAATACAATATCTAAATAATTTTATTTCTAATAGCGCCAGTGATCTTATAAACCACTTACTTTAAACCGTTGTGTGGAGATATGTATAAAGAAATTGTACATTAATGTTTGGATGTATCTTCTTAAATACATACTATGTATGTATACAAGGAACTTTTATGAGTTAAAAATATATGTGTTAAATCTTTTTAGTGTAAAGAAATGTAAAACAACAGCTATCATTCACAGTGTTTATATCAATATCTAGTTAAATATGTATTATTATATTCACCTAGCGTTCGCAATGCGCTTAAAATGAATGTCATTATAACTAGATATGAATTGAAATATGATAAACCCTTTAATGCATAACCATAAACGCGTATAACTTTTGCTATCCATTATAAACGAAGATTCGTCTTTTATAAAACATGGATTTACTATGTTCAGAGAGCGTACTAACTGATTCCGAACATTCTTTATATAAATATAAAAAGGCCACATCCAAATACAATGTTAACGGTTCCTTGTCTTGCTGTTCAGCATCCACAATCCATTCAAAAAAGCCTAACATTGCTTTGAATACCAATGATAATTTGGGATGTTCTGCAAACGTGTCCATCGAAGGAAACATGAGTAAATTGATGTATGTTTTTACTTCAGTCGAAGCAGCTGTGTGCTCAACAAACAAAACAAAACAGTTACAACTGGTAAAGTCGGGAAATTACCAACATTTAGACCAGCAAAACCCACCTACATCAAAACTAATTCTCACACCGGCAACCAACTCCGCTGGAGCAAACATACAATTTAAATTTGTTAAAGCTCATTTCGCAGTTACAGATCCTATTTTCATAACTGACCGCTGCTTAGAAAATGCACTTAGTTGTGAAGAAAAACAGAACATTGTCGACACCTATTTTAAAACTGTTCAAAAGGATATAACGCCGCCTATGCGCAAAATTGTTGCTGAATGGATGATTGAGGTAAGCTCCTGGTTATAACATTACTTTATCTTTTATTAAATTTTATTAAATATACTCTCTGAAAATTACAACACATTTCAATACCTTTCTAGGAGATATATTAACTTTGGTTACAAGTTTTCAATTCTTAGTTATAGACCAGAGGGTGCACAAAGCTAAGTACAGTACATAGGCCTTTGCTCTATCGGCACACGTATGTGTATAAATAATGTTAATTCTCCTTTGTTATTGTCTTGCAGAGGATATACTTAATTTAAAAAAGTTGAAACGATCCGGATCGGGCCAATATTTCGTATATCTGTCATAGACGCATTCGTCCGGTTTTTGTTATTTTTCAAGATATCGCAATAAAACTTAACACATCAATCTTACTGATACTTCCCCCAAATTTCATCAAAATCGGATCACTATAACATATAGCTGTCATAGGAA
Organism: Zaprionus inermis; assembly: GCA_018151445.1. Lineage (NCBI taxonomy): Eukaryota > Metazoa > Arthropoda > Insecta > Diptera > Drosophilidae > Zaprionus > Zaprionus inermis. The sequence continues at coordinate 118,631 of JAECXD010001367.1, read as the reverse complement.
CAATCGGACGAAATGAGGCTTCTGGTATAAAAACATGTTTTATTGGGTGAAAAATATTGTCACATTGGTCTCAATTGAAAGTATAATGAAACTCCATTCCATTAATTTCGGCCAACAATTCTTTAAGTTTATAGAAACAAGCAGCTTCGAAAGACTGAATTTGGAGTTGATCACTTTTATGAAATTTGCACAACACCAGGAATGAAAACTATTTAGGTCGGCTTGTAAGTAAGAGTGACAGTAGTCATCTTTAGAGGAGGTGTTTTAAATGGCTACCCTGAGGAACGCCAGATGTGTGTTGGTACTCATGTATGTCACTAATGCCGACAAGCTCGGCCCTTTTGAATGTTCACTTAATTGTTGACAGCTGCTTTGCTTACACGTGTTTTGGATCGTCTTCGATTTTACCTATTCAAAAAAATGGATTAAAGAACCTGTATCAAATTTTGTGTGAAAACCGAAATTAAGTGCGCAGATGCATTCCGAATGTTGACTGTGGCATACAGAGACCGAAGCAACGTTTATCGGTACAAAATGTTCTCAGCAGGCCGAGAAGATGTGAACGACGAAGAGCGTGCCGGACGCCCGAGCACTTCAACAACAGACGAAACAAGTCGGAAACGCTACAGTCGAGAAGACTCGACTGTGATATACCCGCTACAACTCTTCGGAAAAACACGTGCCAAATGTGAACAATGCGTTCTTGCTTTTTATTTCTTTCCGTCTGTAATTTGTTTTGCCTTTGCAAGTTCCACTCGATTGTTATTGGATGTTGCCCTTTGCTTTAATTACTTTACAGTTATAACTCAGCAGAGGCCTTTAAATTATGCATGTGTGAAAGAGACGCCTATACATACATACATATATGCTGCCTTACAATACTTCTCAACATATCTAATTAGATTTTTCTGGTTTTCGATTCTAAATGGCTTTAAATATACTAAAAACTTATTTTGAATATTGCAACACACTGTAAAATAAAAAAAAAATATAAGATACGAAAAAAAAATAAATATAAGTCGGTCGCTGCACCCAGGATTTGAACTCCGGACCTCCCGCTTAACAGTCAGCTACCATCACCACTCGGCCACTGCATTTCTTTCGCGATGACTGATAAAATTGCATTATGAATATTTTCGGTGCACATAATTAAAAAAAAAAGTTGCATGCTACTGGAGTTGAACTCGGGAACTAACATTAGAAAAAACCGACAAAAGCACATGCCCACAGGGCAGTACTATTTCTTGAATATCTTCCTTATTTATCGGCCGATCTTATTGAAACTTTCGCAGCACGCCCGCATGGTTGTTTTTATCACATGTATAAAATGATGATGATAAAATGATTGCTCTAGAGCAATCAATAATTTTGGGCGGATGGAGGCGTGGCAAAAATCCAAAATAAACTTTATCTGCGCGCAGAATTAACACATATTGTCCCCAAATTTGGTAGCTCTAGCTCTTATAATAGCTGAGATCTAGGTTTTCATACGGACAGACGGACATGGCTATATCAACTCGGCTGTTCATGCTGATTCAGAATATATATACTTTGTGGGGTCGGAGATTTCTCCTTCTGCCTGTTACAAACATTTTCGGTTGGCATAAATCTATAATACCCTTATACTCTTCGAGTAGCGGGTATAAAAATTAATGAAGTGGATAAAATGGTATGGGCCAATCGTCAAATTACCGTTAGAGAAGTTGCTGAGGACCAAAACATATCGATTGGCTCGTGCTATTCGATTCTTATCAATGATTTGGGCATGAGATGGGTCGCCGCGAAATTCGTACCAAAATTGCTCAATTGCGACTAAAAACAGCATCGCATGAATATTGGTAAAGAGATGTTGGAATCTGTCCGCGACGACCCAAATTTGATCCAGAGGGTCATAACTGGTGACGAATCGTGGGTTTATGGTTATGACGTGGAAATCAAAGCACAATCATCTTGATGGAAGCTTCCGCACGAACCAAGACCGAAAAAAGCGGTCCAAGTTCGGTGGAATGTGAAAGTTTTGCTGACAGTTTTCTTCGATTGCAGGGGCATGGTGCATCATGAGTTCTTGCCACAGGGTAGAACGGTCAATAAGGAATATTACCTGCAAGTTATGCGCAATTTGCGCGAAGCAATCCGCCAGAAACGCCTGGATTTTTGGAAGAACAAAAATTGGCTTTTGCACCACGATAACGCCCCTGCTCACACGTCCTTGCTTGTGCGCGAGTTTTTGGGCAAAAACAACACACTAATGATGCCGCTGCCACCGCATTTCCCAGATCTGGTCCGCTGTCACGTTTTCTTGTTCCCTAAACTGAAAAAGTCCATGAAAGGACGACGTTTCGCTACAATTGACGAGATATAGACGGCGTCGAAGGAGGAGCTGAACAAGACAAAAACAAAAAAGCAAGGCTACCTTCGGCTTGCCGAAAGTTTCATACCCTTGCAGTTATACAAAATATAAAATATATGGTTTTCTTCTTGTCGGTTAAAGTGACAAAAATCAACTGTGGTGTGAGATCTTTATGAAGAACATATATACCTATGTGCCTGTTTTATTTATTTATATTTTTACCTGTGCCATAAAAAACAAGAAAGCAAGGCTACCTTCGGCTTGCCGAAGGTTTCATACCCTTGCAGTTATACAAAATATAAAATATATTTGGATTGCTGCTGGTTTCTGTGGTATTTATTGAACAATTATAACAGTACTGGAAGTCAAGATTTTTACCTGATTAAGGCTATGAATCAAACACCTGCTTCGAAAAAAAATAATTCTACCTTTTTAATGCTTTTGTATATACCTGGATTTCTTATATACTTAACACAAAATGTTATGAGGAAATGTCTTTGTGTTGTAAAGGATCTCTTGGTCATAAAATCTAAGTTTGGAAAGTTCTCATTCAACAATGCGTTTGAATAACAGCTATATGATTTTTTGTTTAACAGCTACATGTAATAGTACTCAGATTTCCATAAAATTGCAACATGAACCTTCATTAGGCCGATCGTTGATCGTTATAAGTTATAAAAGTTCGATTTCGAACTTTATTATTAGGGACACACTTAGATTTGGATGTGGTAAGCCTGATAGCTATATCTTGAAATATAACGAAAATCGGCCGATAGGCTCCATGACAGCTATACGATATATCAGGCCGATCTAGCCCATTCCGACTTATTTAAAGAGGGCAGATATAAGAATCTTGTGAGCAAAGTTTCATGAAGATAGCTCAAAAACTGAGAGACTAGTTTGCGTTGCAACAGACGGACGGACGGACGGACAGACGGACATCCATTTTTCGACTCCTCTGGTGATGCTGATTCAGAATATATATACTTTATAGGGTCGGAGATGTCTCCTAAGGTGCGTTGCAAACTTCTGGCTAAAATTAATATACCCTCTGCAAGGGTATAAAAAAAGGGAACTAATTTGCTTAACTTTTTTATTATGTTCATATTTGTCATTAAGGTACATTGCAGGTACCAATGTTTACATAATTTTTCCGTTAAAATGTAGGAAGTCGAGATTTTATCTGATTAAGGCTATGAATCAAACACCTGCTTCGAAAAAAAATAATTCTACCTTTTTAATGTTTTTGTATATACCTGGATTTCTTACATACTTAACACAAAATGTTATGAGGAAATGTCTTTGTGTTGTAAAGGATCTGTTGGTCATAAAATCGAAATTTGGAAAGTTCTCATTCAAAAATGCGTTTGAATAACAGCTATATGATTTTTGTTTAATAGCTACATGTAATAGTACTCAGATTTCCATAATATTGCAACGTGAACCTTCATTAGGCCGATCGGCCGATAGGCTCCATGGCAGCTATACGATATATCAGTCCGATCTGGCCCGTTCCGACTTTTTTAAAGAGGGCAGAAATAAGAAGCTTGTGAGCAAAGTTTCATGAAGATAGCTCAATAACTGGGGGACTATTTTGCGTTGCAACAGACAGACGGACTGACTGATTGTTCCTATAACAGCTATAGAATATAAACGTCTGAGATATTTAAATGGAAAAACTAAGGGCGGGTTACTGTATAACATTAAAAAGTATTGATAATGTGAGGTATTTCCAAAAACAAAACTGGTTTGCTTACAAAAACCCTGATTTCAACCGATTGTTCGTATGGCAGCTATATGTTCTAGTGGTCCGATTTTTATACAATTTTGACAGCGCATTAAGAACGTTATAAGAATATGATTTGCCAAATCTTCTATGACAGCTATACGATATATCGGTCCGATCTGACTCGTTCGGACTTATTTACAGCCTACAGCAATAAGAAGCTTGTGTGCCAAGTTTCAGATAGCTCAAAAACTGAGAGACTAGTTTGCGTTGCAACAGACGGACGGACGGACAGACGGACATCCATTTTTCGACTCCTCTGGTGATGCTGATTCAGAATATATATACTTTATAGGGTCGAAGATGTCTCCCAAGGTGCGTTGCAAACTTCTGGCTAAAATTAATATACCTTCTGCAAGGGTATAAAAATGATTTATTGAAGTGCTTCGAAGATTGGAAAAATCGTTGGTACAAGTGCATAATATCTCATGGGTATTACTTTGAAGGGGACAAAATAGATATTCATGAATAAATAAATAATTTTTGAAAAAAACATAAAATTCGCGATATTTTTTGAACACACCTCGTATATATATATAATAACGGATTCAAGACTGAGGGTTAATAAAAAAAATACAGACGGCGGTTATTTTATTATCACTTTTTATTTACTTAAGAACTAGAGCCTTTGGATTATCACTTAGTTGGGCAATGGACTTCGAAGTTGAAGTGGGCTTTAGCGGTACTAGTACAGTATATTCAGGACTGAACTATACTATGGGGACGCGTTGGTGTTTAAATAGCAAATTGAAGTCGCTAAAGAGTAAAGTGTCTTTAAGAGAGGAAGTCGCCAAAAAACGAAGTGTATTTGAGAGAGTGTACATTTTTATTATCTTATTTATTTGGGGTTATTTGATAATCTTGAGACAAGTGCGTGAGCAGTGACTCGGGTAATGAAGTTTTATTATTTCTGTTGGTTTTAATGTTTGGACTAGCTATTGTTCGCCAAGTGATCGAATTTGAATTGGGGGAGAATTGCTTATCGTTTGGATTTTAAACAGTCGGGGGACAATTGTTTGTTATTGTTCTAGAGTCAGCGTCTTGGTTCGCGATCTGTGGGAATTGTACATTTGAAGCATGGCGCGTGCGTAAATGGCCAAAGTTAATCGAAGCGCTATTGTTCTTTGATTACATTTTGTACTTCAATTTTAATGTGAGTATGTGAGCTATTTGAGCTTTACAATAGTGTCTTTGTTATATTCTAAATGTAAATGTTATTATTTGAAAGATACTATTTGATTGAGTGTGTTTTTCAATTATTTCTTTTGCTTGAATGTATTCGAGTGGTTCCAGTTTTGTTACGTTATTGTTTACATAGATGGTTTGAGTAACATTGTATTGGTAATTATTCTAATTGAATGGAACAATTAAATATCATTGCCTTCTATTATGATTTCTCTACTCATACAATTTTTATTTAGAATCGTCTTGGGAAGGTTCCAAGTTGTAATTATATTAGGTTCAAAATATTGTATTTCAATATCAGAGTGTGTTGTGCTGCATCTACATTGTGTTCTGACCTGGTTTAATATACCTGTGATACATTTATTTATGACTGAGCTTTTAGAATTTGCTGTGTACGTTTGATTATTGTGTGAAAAGTATTTGTCATGTATTGTTTCGGTCAATATGTTATCTTTTTCGTCTGGGTATGGTATTATTTCGAATACTGGTGCTTTAATTATATCTCTCGGAATGTGGGATATTAACAAAATCTCGTTAGTGTCAGATTTAAGTAAGGTAGAGGTTTTAATGTTAAGAAGTGGGTTAATGAATCATGTTTAAAAAGTTTTGGGTTAAAGATACCTAAGTGTGTCAGTTGCATACCAAGTTCTATGTCTTCTATGTATAAATATCCGGCAAGCCAAATCAGCATACATCAACACAGTCACTTGCAATATAGGCAAGTGCCCGGTTACCGATGCTAGCTGCAATGGACAGGCACTTGAACTCATGCGTTAACAGATTGTTGCAATAATAAGCATTAAATATAATTCTTATGTGCTAACTTCCATATCCATGGCCAAAGTTTTGCTTCTCGGGAGGAAATATTTGGTCATACTCTGCTGGGACGCTAATGTAGAGTTCCTCCTCTATTTTTTTGATGTTGATATAATAATAATACTATGATATAATCAAGTGGCCTATGAAAAACCAAGCCGATACGTATTACGTAAGGATCCCAGACACAGCGAATGTCCATCTCTCGCGTAAACTACCGAGGGGCACAGACGCCTAACGAACGACTCGAAACGCGAAATAGAGAGCGCGGGCATGCAGTAGATAAAAAGATAGGACAGAATTTAGAGGAAAGATTACTTTATTTCTAGATTGGTTAAACAGGATTTCAGAGTTTTGGCATGCAACAGGGGAAGCGTAAGAAGCAACTTTCTTGCTTCTATCGTTATTGTAGTCCGAACTTAATACCCTAAACGGATCGTGAATGGCATAGTTCGACCTACACTAAGTTAGAGTTAGTGGTGTGTAATTTCGTGTTTTTCCATAAGGGACAGAGAAGTGTAACTGGCTAAACCGGCCGCCTCATAATGGAAGAAAAGAATGTCATTTGGATAAAAATGAATATTATGTATAGAAGGCGAATACGTGACTTAAAAAAACTTTGCAAACATATCGCCCATGGCTTGGTCAGTTTATGCAGTGGAATTTTCAAATGACAACTTTGAAGAAAAGGCCATGTTAACAAAACTATAAAACTGTTTAGGGTTCTCAAGGAACTGACACCTACAACGAGCTAAATAGTTTTTATAACATTTAAGGACCGAAAAATGTAAGCTAGCTTGCTTAAAAACGGGAAAAAGCGAAACTGCAATTTTATTACGTGATTGGGTTCGCTTTTTTATACCCTTGCAGAGGGTATATTAATTTTAGCCAGAAGTTTGCAACGCACCTTAGGAGACATCTCCGACCCTATAAAGTATATATATTCTGAATAAGCATCACCAGAGGAGTCGAAAAATGGATGTCCGTCTGTCCGTCCGTCCGTCCGTCCGTCTGTTGCAACGCAAACTAGTCTCTCAGTTTTTGAGCTATCTTCATGAAACTTGGCATACAAGCTTCTTATTGCTGTAGGCTGTAAATAAGTCGGAACGAGCCAGATCGGACCGATATATCGTATAGCTGTCATAGAAGCTATCGGCCGATTTTTGTTGTTTTTCAAGATATTGCAACAAGATTTGGCAAATCCTATTCTTATTACGTTCTTAATGTGCTGTCAAAATTGTATCAAAATGGGACTATTATAACATATAGCTGCCATAGGAACAATCGGCTGAAATCAGTGTTTTTGTATGCAAACCTGTTTTGTTTTTGGAAATACCGCACATTATCAATACTTTTTAATGTTATACAGTTACCCGCCCTTAGTTTTTCCATTTAATTATCTTTATATTCTATAGCTGCTATAGGAACAATCAGTCAGTCCGTCTGTCTGTTGTAACGCAAATTAGTCCCCCAGTTATTGAGCTATCTTCATGAAACTTTGCTCACAAGCTTCTTATTTCTGCCCTCTTTAAATAAGTCGGAACGGGCCAGATCGGACTGATATATCGTATAGCTGTCATGGAGCCTATCGGCCGATTTTCGTTATATTTCAAGATATAGCTATCAGGCTTACCACATCCAAATCTAAGTGTGTCCCTAATAATAAAGTTCGAAATCGAACTTTTATAACTTATAACGATCAACGATCGGCCTAATGAAGGTCCATGTTGCAATTTTATGGAAATCTGAGTACTATTACATATAGCTGTTAAACAAAAAAATCATGTAGCTGTTATTCAAACGCATTTTTGAATGAGAACTTTCCAAATTTATTTATATTTTATGACCAACAGATCCTTTACAACACAAAGATTAATGTGCTGTCAAAATTGTATCAAAATCGGACCACTATAACATATAGCTGCCATAGGAACAATCGGCTGAAATCAGGGTTTTTGTATGCAAACCTGTTTTGTTTTTGGAAAAACCGAACATTATCAATACTTTTTAATGTTATACAGTAACCCGCCCTTAGTTTTTCCATTTAAATATCTCAGACGTTTATATTCTATAGCTGTCATAGGAACAATCAGTGAGTCCACGTGTCTGTTGCAACTCAAATTAGTCCCCCCAGTTATTGAGCTATCTTCATGAAACTTGGCACACAAGCTTATTATTGCTGTAGGCTGTAAATAAGTCGGAACGAGCCAGATCGGACCGATATATCGTATAGCTGTCATAGAAGCTATCGGCCGATTTTTGTTGTTTTTCAAGATATTGCAACAAGATTTGGCAAATCCTATTCTTATTACGTTATTAATGTGCTGTCAAAATTGTATCAAAATCGGACTATTATAACATATAGCTGCCATAGGAACAATCGGCTGAAATCAGTGTTTTTGTATGCAAACCTGTTTTGTTTTTGGAAATACCGCACATTATCAATACTTTTTAATGTTATACAGTTACCCGCCCTTAGTTTTTCCATTTAAATATCTTTATATTCTATAGCTGTTATAGGAACAATCAGTCAGTCCGTCTGTCTGTTGTAACGCAAATTAGTCCCCCAGTTATTGAGCTATCTTCATGAAACTTTGCTCACAAGCTTCTTATTTCTGCCCTCTTTAAATAAGTCGGAACGGGCCAGATCGGACTGATATATCGTCATGGAGCCTATCGGCCGATTTTCGTTATATTTCAAGATATAGCTATCAGGCTTACCACATCCAAATCTAAGTGTGTCCCTAATAATGAAGTTCGAAATCGAACTTTTATAACTTATAACGATCAACGATCGGCCTAATGAAGGTTCATGTTGCAATTTTATGGAAATCTGAGTACTATTACATATAGCTGTTAAACAAAAAATCATGTAGCTGTTATTCAAACGCATTTTTGAATGAGAACTTTCCAAATTTATTTATATTTTATGACCAACAGATCCCTTACAACACAAAGACATTTCCTCATAACATTTTGTGTTAAGTATATAAGAAATCCAGGTATATACAAAAGCATTTAAAAGGTAAAATTATTTTTTTTCGAAGCAGGTGTTTGATTCATAGCCTTAATCAGGTCAAAATCTTGAATTCCTGTACTGTTATAATTGTTCAATAAATACCACAGAAACCAGCAGCAGTCCAAATATATTTTATATTTTGTATAACTGCAAGGGTATGAAACCTTCGGCAAGCCGAAGGTAGCCTTGCTTTCTTGTTGTACGTTATTTTTAGAAATGTCACTTATTTGTTGTTGTAATTCTTCTTTGTCTTCTTGATCTAGAGTACCGAATAAGTATTTATAAATGGATCTCATAAAATTAACAAGACCTCGTTTGCTGCGTTTTGCAACTTTTATACCATTTATTTCTCTATGAAGTTTTTCTATTAGGTAGTGAATGTGTGGTAAATTTTCGAATGATTGAGCTTGTTTGATAAGTTTTTCGTAAGTGTTTTCGGTTTTAGTTAGGTTAACAGATAGGTAATGATATTCGTGGTTTATTGGTACATCGATTAATCCAGTTTGAAAAGCTAGGTAACCGGTACTTCTAGGTTTTGTGTATTAGCTGTCGTTAGAAGGCATATCATAAGTATTATGTTCGGGAGAAGGCTATGTAATTCCAATTATTATATTATATTTACTTTTATTAATTTTCTTTTTGTTTTTAAACTTTGATTTATAATGTATTATTTTTCTAACTCTATTTGTTTCCTCAAAATGTTTGTCGTCTATTTGTCTTAGATTACTTGTCTTTTTGAATGGGTTAGTTTCTTTTGATCTAACTAGAGGGGATTCTCTGAAGTTGGGGTCTATACCAAAGTATTGTCTAATTTCATTGAGTTTGTCAATTTTGTCCAATTTGTTTTGTTGTGTATTATAGGCAAGGGTTCTTGCAAAAATGAATATTTCTGCTGGTGTTCGACCAATTGTATTGCGTTTCGTTTTGTGGTTGTATACTTAAAGTATTTTCTCAAATTTGGTGAATTGGTTTTCGGGTTCATTCTCGCTTGTTATTATTCTTAATTTTTCATTGACAGTTTTATGAAATCTCTCAATGTTAGAAATTCCATTTTTACCTGTTATGTTTATGTTTATTCCCTCTGATTCTAACCAGAGTTTAAGTGCGGTGCACATGAACGCGGAGTCTTTATCAGCATTTATTTCTCAGAGCTTACCCATGTCGTTGAATATGCGTAGAATAGCTCTTTTAGCTTTGAGCCAATCTTTACCGGTTACTTCTATCAAGGAGGCGTATTTAGAATAAATGTCAATACATGATAGAAATTGTTTGTTATTTATTAAGTAAAAATCCATGACATACTTGTCTCTAGGGTTGAAGGTTTCTGGGGTCGTTTCGAAAACTAATTTCGTATTTCTATGTGCAGTTTTAGCAATGTTGCAGATTTCACATTCGTTTATAATGTTTTGGATAAGCTTTTGATAATCGGGGTAATAATAGAGTTCTTTAAGCCAAAGTGTGAGTTTTTCTATGCCATGGTTAATAATTCTTTGTGTTTTGAGAATGATTTCTTTGAATTAAGCGTATGTTTGAATGTCTATTAGCTTAACACTGGTTTTCACGACCTTAGTGAAATTGTCGGGACTTATGATTTGGATATAGGCATGGATTATCTTTGTAGATTCATATTAGGATCTTTCATGTTGCTTAACCAAGTGGCCTATGATCGCTTAATATGTCAAACTTTCTACCGAATAGGTAGGACCTAAAGTATCTTGTTACCCATACTATGGCTAAGCTCGTGCTCGTTTAGAGTTCTGCTTGCATGGCAGATGGGTTTATGCTCTTGAGATAATACCGCACCTATAGCTATATTATACTATATTTTTAGTTTGAGTGTCATGGGTTTTGCTAGTTTTGCAAAATTAGGAATGAACTTACGGTAAAATCCGCAGAGTTCAAGGAAAGATTTTATTCCTTTTGTAGCTTTAGGAATATGGAAATTAACAATTGCATTTTTTTTATTTGGGTTTGGTTTTTTACAATCTGTCGTGATAATGTGACTGAGAAATTCTGTTTCTTTCTTCAGAAATTCACATTTATCAAGTTGTAATTTTAGATTAGCTGATCGTAGCTTTTCAAATACCCTTTTTAGTGATATTATGTGTTCTTCCAATGATGTTATCTAAATAGACTAAACAAGCCTTATAGATTAAGTCTTCTAGAAGGTTGTTCATACAACGTTGAAAGGTTGCTGGTGCATATTTCAGACCAAAGGGCATACGAGTATATTCGTAGTGTGCATGTTTTGTTGAAAATGCTGTTTTGGGTATTGACTGTGGGTCTATTTGAATTTGATGGAAACCTTTAGCTAGATCAATGGTTGTGAAGTATTGACAGCGTTCTAGCTTGTCTAATATTTCGTCCATTATTGGGATAGGGAATTTGTCGTCAATGGTTATCTCATTGAGACTGCGATAGTCTATGACTAATCGAAATTTTGGTTTGCCAGATGCATCGTTTTTCTTTGGGACAATCCAAATGGGGGGACAATAAGGAGACTTAGATTTAATAATTATTTTTTGTTCTTTCATTTCGTTTATTTGTTGTTGTTATTTATTGTTGTTTATAAATTTTGAGAACTGCAACAATTGGCCTATATATATAAATAAAACAATAAGTGTGTATGTACGAACGCAGATAACTTGACTTCCAGACGTCCGAATTGGATGGTTTTTTTCTGTTGGATTCGTATTTTCTGGGAGCTTCGAAAAGGTTATGCGAAAATTCCAATCTTTGGTCTTTAAGCTACAAATGTAAAAACAAACAAACACCACAGGAGGCTCTGAAGGCCAAAATCGATATTCGTTTAATATTTGACTGCTGAAAATTTTTTATGAAACAATATTTCTTTGCTTTTTTGAAAACGAGTTTTCTTAGTGAAAATCTAAAAAAGGAAAGTTATTATTATTTTTTTAAAAACATCGCTAATTGAGGTTAGCCGTAAATCGATTACGCATTTTTGGTTGTTTCATTCGCTGTTTTCGTCCATTCAAACTGCATCGTGCGTTGTTTTTTATGAATTTGCCTTTTTTCAGACATGTTTTAACGTTTTTGTCTTAGTGAAATAATGCCGGTACCACGGCGTTTAAATCTTGCACCTCGAAGTAGAACAGCGCGGTGGTTGGCAAATCTCCGTCAAAATATGAAAAATGAGCAGCGTGAATAGCGTCGAGAAGATATCCGTTCAAGGGTAGCGAACTTACGTGCTGGACGCACACAAGAAGAAAGAGTTACTGAAACGGAAAACAATAATGCGCGGAAAGGACTACGTCGTTCTGCTGCACATAAGAAATTGCTTGAAGCACTCGATCGAACGTTGAAAGATTTTTGAAACAATAGCAATCCGTTTGGCGGCGCAATGATTTTGTTATCAGGAGATTTTCGCCAAACGTTACCAGTCATTCCAAGATCAACAGCTGCAGACGAAATTAATGCTTGCTTGAAGTCTTCAAATTTGTGACGATATGTGAAAGTTATTAAGTTGACCACCAGTATGCGAGTTGTCCTGCAGAATGATCGAACAGCAGGAATCGTCGCAAAACAATTGTTGGACTTTGGCAATGGTAAAATACCAGTTGATTGTGAGACGGGATTGATATCATTTCCACCAAATTTCTGTTATTTAACTGAATCGAAGGAAGATCTCATCTCTAACGTTTTTCCTGACATTCGAGAAAATTTCAAGAATCATACATGGTTGAGTTCACGGGCAATATTGGCGGCTAAGAATAAGGATGTAGACGAAATAAATTTTTCGATTCAAAATGAAATACAAGGTGATATGCATTCCTACAAATCAGTTGACGCAATCGTTGTTGTTTTCAATTATCCAACTGAATTTTTAAATTCATTGGAATTACCAGGATTGCCACCACATAATTTGCGGTTAAAAGTTGGTTCGGTGATAATTTTGTTGAGAAACATCAATCAGCCGTGACTTTGCAATGGTACGCGACTAACGGTGAAGAGATTACAGCCAAATGTTATAGAAATAACCATATTGAAAGGCAAATATCGGAGCGAGGATGTATACATTCCAAGAATTCCTATGATTCCCAACGATATGCCATTTTCTCTGAAACGAATTCAGTTTCCAGTAAGTCTTGCGTTCGCTATGTCAATTAATAAGTCGCATGGTCTATCGCTAGATGTTTGTGGAATTAATTTGGGTTTTAATTGTTTTTGACACGGCCAACTTTACGTCGCATGTCGGAAAGCCATCTTCATTATTTATATTCGCGCCAAATAGAAAGACAAAAAATGTTGTTTATCATTGTGCATTGCATTAAAATACAGTGAAATTAATTTAAATTAATTAAGTTCTGTTTTGGTTTTTCCATTTCCATTTATTGAAAGAAATCGAGAGCCATCTCTTTAAATACGAATTTTGGGAGGGACAACGTCCGCCGAGGCCGCTAGTATCTAATATATGTTTATTATTGTGTATTTAAACAATTTATTAAAGGACTATCGTATACATATAAATGTCGAAGTATGCTCGTCTTTCATTAGAGCGCAGCGCTTTTCGATGTTTTCGCAGGCGACAACTCAAGCATACTGATCTGCTCGTTTTTCTAACTACCCCGCAATTACCACGAATCACACTCGGCGACAACGTCGCGACGCATCGTCGTGCAGCTAGACAGGCGCCGCATCGTTGTCGCCTCGCTCTAACGGTATTGTAACAGCGAAGAGAAACAACCACAATGCAAAGACGCAAAACATAAGATGATGAAATAATTCGAGCCTATGCGAAATATTTACACTCCAAGAAACCAGTAATCTTTATACGCCGACACGGCCATGCTGACTCTAACACGACCTCGTGTAGTGAAGGCCATCATTCAATTGTCTTTCTATAATTTTGTTATACCCTTGCAGAGGGTATATTAATTTTAGCCAGAAGTTTGCAACGCACCTTAGGAGACATCTCCGACCCTATAAAGTATAAATATTCTGAATCAGCATCACCAGAGGAGTCGAAAAATGGATGTCCATCTGTCCGTCCGTCCGTCCGTCCGACCGTCTGTTGCAACGCAAACTAGTCTCTCAGTTTTTGAGCTATCTTCATGAAACTTGGCACACAAGCCTATTATTGCTGTAGGCTGTAAATAAGTCGGAACGAGCCAGATCGGACTGATATATCGTATAGCTGTCATAGAAGCTATCGGCCGATTTTTGTTTTTTTTTTTTCAAGATATTGCAACAAGATTTGGCAAATCCTATTCTTATTACGTTCTTAATGTGCTGTCAAAATTGTATCAAAATCGGACCACTATAACATATAGCTGCTATAGGAACAATCGGCTGAAATCAGAGTTTTTGTATGCAAACCTTTTTTGTTTTTGGAAATACCGCACGTTATCAATACTTTTTAATGTTATACAGTAACCCGCCCTTAGTTTTTCCATTTAAATATCTCAGACGTTTATATTCTATAGCTGTTATAGGAACAATCAGTCAGTCCGCGTGTCTGTTGCAACGCAAATTAGTCCCCCAGTTATTGAGCTATCTTCATGAAACTTTGCCCACAAGCTTATTATTTCTGCCCTCTTTAAATAAGTCGGAACGGGCCAGATCGGACTGATATATCGTATAGCTGTCATGGAGCCTATCGGCCGATTTTCGTTATATTTCAAGATATAGCTATCAGGCTTACCACATCCAAATCTAAGTGTGTCCCTAATAATAAAGTTCGAAATCGAACTTTTATAACTTATAACGATCAACGATCGGCCTAATGAAGGTTCATGTTGCTATTTTATGGAAATCTGACTACTATTACATGTAGCTGTTAAACAAAAAATCATATAGCTGTTATTCAAACGCGTTTTTGAATGAGAACTTTCCAAATTTATTTATATTTTATGACCAACAGATCCTTTACAACACAAAAACATTTCCTCATAACATTTTGTGTTAAGTATATAAGAAATCCAGGTATATACAAAAGCATTAAAAGGTAGAATTATTTTTTTTCGAAGCAGGTGTACTGTTATAATTGTTCAATAAATACCACAGAAACCAGCAGCAATCCAAATATATTTTATATTTTGTATAACTGCAAGGGTATGAAACCTTCGGCAAGCCGAAGGTAGCCTTGCTTTCTTGTTTTTATTTATTTATCCTTTTACGAACAAAATATTTAGTATTTCCATTTCAATTCGTATAAACTTATCAAGTTCATTTTACAAAACAGTATCAAGCCTCCTTAACCAATATCTTTACATAATTTTTATTATTAAGTAATTTTAAACAAAATTAATTATTCTTCTTCGTTCAACATTAGAGTTACTCATTCAATGCCCCACACGCCATGATCAAAACAACATCAGTCTGTTTTGCACTTGTGCTTGCATCATTCAATGCCCCACACGCCATGATCAAAACAACATCAGTTTGTTTTGCACTTGTGCTTGCATTATTTTATATGGTCTGATTACTCTGCCATTATCTTTGGCCAGCAGTAAAACTTTCGTCACCCTTATTGGTGTGTTTCACTTTCTTCAGTGTCTTCAACATTTTCAATATTTTCATTTTCGCTCTCCACATCGTCTGCAACTGTTTTATCACTCTCAACATTATTATTAAAATCATCACACACATTCAGCTCTTCGGTCACTTGCCCCTCTGGCAATTTTCTCAAATCTTCATGTGCATATTTGTAATTTCTTTTATTGGTTTAGGACTTTCAGGTGTACCTATCACCTTCTAGAACCTGTATTATTTCAAAAGGCCCCTTAAATTTCGGACTCAACTTGGTTTGATGCCTTTCTTCGCTTTTAAGTAGCACAAAATCGACTTTGTGCCTAAGTACTTTTGCCTTATTTTTATCAAATCGCTCTTTGTCATCAGCTGCAGTGGCTAAAACATTTTTCTCAGCTTGTGCTCTTACATTTGACAGGTCAACATTTTTTCTATGTCACCAGGTGAAAGTAGTCCTAATGAGCGTGCTACCTTTCCCAATAGCATTCAAGAGGACTTGTCTTAGGTTAGTTATAACGGCCGATTGAACAGCATTTATGCAACTCTCACTGTCTAATTTAAGGCTATGACTAAGATAGACATACTTGGTAAAAGCGTCTACTTGAACAATTACATACTCCTTCTGGTCACTCTTGCCACTTAATTTCCCTGTTATATCGATGTGGATAGTGTGCCAAGGAATATTGACTTTCGGGATTGGATACAATTCGGCCTGAATTTTTCCTGAGTTGGATTTGGACATTTTGCATGTGATACAGTTGTCAACAAATGTTCTAACATGTGCCATTGTTTTCCCTTCTCTGTACTGAATTTCAAATGTAAATTATTGCAAATAAGCCCACCAACGTTGGACTCTAGGGGTCAAATCTTGTTTATTTATTGACGCCTTTAATGAGTTACAGTCGGTAAAGACAGTAAAGTTCCTGCCCAACAAATAATGCCGAAAATATTTAATGGAGCTTACAACAGCTAAAGTTTCCAGCTCGTACGAGTGGTATCTTGACTCTGCAGGTAAAGTAGTTTTGCTATAGTAATTTATTACCTGAGGCTGGCCATCAATTTTGTGTAATAAAATTGCACCATAGCCACTACAACTTGCATCCGTATGCAACTCAATTGGATATTTTCGGACAAAAATAACAAGGACTGGTTTATCAGTAAGACTACAAATAACCTTTTTCCGTATCTGTTCATGTTCCGTTTTCCAAATAAATTTATTTTTGTCTGACGTTAAAAAATATAACGGTTTCATTAACTGTGAAAATCCCTTAATAAATTGTTTGAAGTAAGTTGCTTATCCAATAAATTGCCTAAGAGATGTGACTGACTGTGGTGGCGGAAGAGCAGTCAACGCAAAAATTTTGTTTGAGGGTTTGGGCGAATTTCACCAGCACCAACATTATAGCCTAAATATTGAACAGATGTTTTCAAGAAGGAACACTTTGTAATATTGAATGAAAACCCGGCCTCTGTCAGAACATCTAGAACACTTTGTAATCTTTCTAACTCCTCACATTGTGTTGACGCAGTTATCATGATGTCGTCCATATAGACGACAACATAAGAACTTCCGAGATCCCCTAACGCATGCATTACTAAACGTTGAAATACCGAAGGCGCATTTTTAAGCCCAAATGGCATAGATAAAAACTCATACTGGCCATCGGGTACTCAATTGAATTCGCATTTAAAGGAATTTGGTAATAACCACTAGCCATATCTAAACATGTAAAATAATAAGCTCCTGGAAGTCTATTTATTTGATCCTGTATAAGTGGCAGCGGGTATTTATCAGCGACTGTGTTTGAATTTAACTCTCTATAGTCAACACAAAGTCTATCCGAACCATTTTTTTTTCTTTACCAGCAACATAGGGCTTGCATAAGGTGAACAGCTTGGTCTAATTATATAGCATTTCAGCAATTCGTCAATTTTTTCTCGAACTAAATCTTGCTCACATAGGCTTAATCGATATAGCCTTCTTTGAACTGTCTTTCTTGGATAAATTAATCTTATTTTCATTTCGCCAACTTTAACTTTAGTACATGGGATACCCTTTATAAAAGAATTTGAGTACTTTGCCAACAATGAATATAGTTTTATTGTATCCTGTTCATAAAGTTCAGTATCAATATCGGCTGACTCACTGCCGGTGCATAAATTAATTATTTTGGTTCTTGAAATTTTAAATTCGCTTGAAGAAATGACAATATCAAAACCCTGATTTAGTATTTCGCGGCCAATGAAAATATCGTTTTGTATATGATCATCGTCTATTACATAAAACAAAATTTCAACGCAATAATCATCAATTTTTACGTTACGTGATATCTGTACAGTACTACATATTCCATTACCGCCCATGCCTTTCAACACAGCAATATTATCAAATCTTTTACCAGAAAATTTAGTACTTAGCTTTTCTTTCAGCAGCGAGCATTCCGCTCCAGAATCAAAAGTGATTTCAAAAATTTGGACCGCACAAGTTCGATTAAATTTTTCTTTTAAGATTCCATGATGGTACGCCATGGCTCATCTGCGTCGCGATGCATCGTCGTACAGCTAGACAGGCGCCGCATCGTTGTCGCGGTATTGTAACAGCGAAGAGAAACAACCACAATGCAAAGACGCAAAACATAAGATGATGAAATAATTCGAGCCTATGCGAAATATTTACACTCCAAGAAACCAGTAATCTTTATACGCCGACATATATATACTTCCTCAAATTTATATACGCTGATAAACGTACTAAATTGGCGCAATGTTTTGCCCAATGAACAATGGTTTTCGTACCAATGTAACATTTATGGCAACTGCCCATCTTTGTTTGTTATTGTTACCCTTTAATTCTTAAAAGTTTTTTTTTACCCCAAATGACAATTGACAATTTGAAAATTTTTTATATTTAGTTGCTTATTTTTAAATCGTATCTAAGTCGTTGAAGCTATTTACGTAACGCTTTTTAATTATTTTGTTATGATTTGTATACAGCGTTTAAATACATTGAGCAACGTTCATAATAGCAAGCAGTAATAAAAATTATCTTAGCGTTATTAATACATTGCATATTGTCCTTGTTGTACGTCTTACTCTTTGCGTTTTTGATTCCTGATATCCAGTGATAACATGAGTGAGCGGGCTGTTCACCACGTTTTAAACTTGTTATATCATTGGATTCATTCGGTGACGTTGTTATGGGGCTGCTGTTAAGGACGGGGTCCTGGGTCATATTCTCACAGGTAAGTTGGTTTGTTGAGAGCTGTTGCTGCATAGAAGGCGATATTTTAGTTTTTTTTTGGGATTTTTGTGATACTGTGTAAGTTAATTTGTCAGTTGATGCTTGATGTTTGGCTCTTTATTCTTGAAGATAGTGCTTGTGCACTCGTGTACGATAGCCATCTTAGGTAAGCTATTCCTATTTTCTTGGCCTTGGCCTCTTTTGTTCATATGAGCACTTTTTTAATGAGTTGCCAAACATCACTCAACTCACATTACTTGTTCTTTTGGTCCTTATGTTGACAGGCACCGATGCGGGACAACTCTCACGGTTTTCATGTATTAATGAAGGCCTTCTAGTAGTTTGGTGGACTTCGTTGAGCTCGAGAGTGTTAGTACCAAAATAAAGCACATAGGGTTTTTATTTAGTAAGTGCTGTACTTTTATTCAATGAATCAAATTTTACACAGCTTATGCAAACAGGCTATGCGCAGAAGCCGCTAAGTAATATTTATAGAGAGTATCATTTTAAGAGCTTTACATTTTTAAATTTAAAGAAAAAAGTAACCAGATGCTGTAGGAAGCTGTGTTTTATATGCATGAGAATATAGGCCCACAAAATAAAAAACATGTCGATATGAATCATATAAACTTTTCAACAAAGTGTTACAATGTATATCGTATGTATGAATATTTATGTGTACAGTCCCAGGCAGCTTTTTCGACTGATATAAATATATGAATGTATATAAATATATGAATTTTTCGACTGTTCCAACTATCTGGTGGTGGTATGCAAATATAGCGAGCTGCAAATATAGCTTATTTTTTATACATGTGATAAAAACCATGGGCATTTCCAAAAGGATCGGTTGATAAATAAGGAAGATATTCAAGAAATAGTATTGCCCTGTGCTTATGTCGGTTTTTTTTAATGTTAGTTCCCGAGTTCAACTCCAACAGCAGGCAACTTTTTTTTTTTAATTATGTGCACCGAAAATATTCATAATGCAATTTTATCAGTCATCGCGTAAGAAATGCAGTGGCTGAGTGGTGATGGTAGCTGAATGTTAAGCGAGAGGTCCGGAGTTCAAATCCTGTGTGCAGCGACCAACTTATATTAGTTTTTTTTTCGTATCTTATATTTTTTTTATTTTACAGTGTGTTGCAATATTCAAAATAAGTTTTTAGTATATTTAAAGCCACTTAGAATCGAAAGAGACATTGAGCAGCAGTGCAAAAAACAAACGACAAATCTAATTAGATATGTTGAGATGTATTGTGAGGCAGCAGATATGTATGTATGTATAGGCGTATCTTTCACACATGCATAATTTTAAGCCCTCTGCTGAGTTATAACTGCAAAGTAATAAAAGCAAAGGACAAGAACCAATAAGAATCGAGTGGAACTTGCATAGGCGAAACAAATTAGAGACGGAAAGAAATAAAAGGCAAGAACGCATTGTTCACATTTGGCACGTGTTTTTCCGAAGAGTTGTAGCGGGTATATAACAGTCGAGTACGCTCGACTGTAGCCTTTCCGACATGTTAAGTATTTTCTCTAGTCAATTGTTATTTATGGTTATTTATATTCATTTCTTTATATTCAGCTCCCATGTGCCTAATGAACGTCTTCATTGGACCATATTTGAGAATAAAATTTTCAAATATTGCTTTAACGGCAGTACTAGCGCTTTTATTAGCAATCGGTATAGCAAATAAATATTTGGTTAGATCAGATATAGGAGTGACATATTCATTGCAATTTTTGCATTTTTTTATTGGGTAGTTAATTGATATTTCTGTTATTTAAAAAAAGAGACCTTTAGTATGTTTAATTATTTTTTATTTTTGACATTTTTGTACTTACTTTTTTATCCCCAAACACATTTTTTTCAATAATATCTTTTTACCTTAGCCAATGTTTTTATACCTGTATATCCAACTTCTATTAGATTATCATGTAAAGTAGATAATATAGCTTCTATTTCTGTATCTTTATTGAATTTGGTCACCAGGCTAAGTAGCGCTACTCTTAATGTCTCCAAGGTAACACTTTGAGTTGACTGATTTTATATACGACTGACTGACTGATCGTATAACGGCTTGTGTTTTAAGCCTATGGAAAATTTGACTTTACTCATTGTTTCAGTTGTTTCCAAGTAAAGTTTTTCTAGGCTTGACACTATACTAGTGGTGTTACCAGTTATCTTCTGCATCGGGGAAAGGATGAAATTCAGCTACTCAAGGATTGCAGCGATCGTGTTGACGTAGTCGCTGCCAATAATACGCAACGTGTCAATAGTATATTTTATGATGGCTGACATTGATGGAGAAGCCAGTGGCATTTAAAAAAATTAGACAGAAAATTAATTGTGCTAGGCATGTTTTGACTTCGAATTCGGATTAAGTAGGTATTAATTAAAACATACATCGCATGTCAAAATTATCTTTAAAGGGGTTAGGAGATTTTTCTTGTCTTTTGAAGATAAGTCAAAAATTTGATTACAGAATTGGAATTAGAAGACCAAAATACTTGATAAAACATAAATAACATATATATTCTATATATTTTGAGGAGTCTTCAACAAATTTTCAGTTTTGTGAGTTATGACGAAATCCAAACGTGATGGCGGAATTCCGAATTTCCGGGTTCATATTCAGCGACCCAAAATACATATAACTGCATATGTCGCATACCTAGATCATTACATTTTTTTTTTATTTTGTCGGGCTAGTTACTCCAAAAGACTTTCGTGCAAACTGAATTGTCTATTTTGTTTTAACCCATAAAACAGTCCACGTCTGTTCTGAGTGTTTCTGAGTGGTGGAAAGGCATTTAGTTTTAATTGGTCAAGATTAGCTTTTATTACTGTGAAAGATTCTGCGAAGGTGCCATCAGGATAGAATTGTTTGTAGTTAGGTGGAACTGTTCTATGTATTTATTTTAATCTTGTAAGTTAATGTCATGACTAATTCTCTTATATTTTTCAATTAGTACGGCTTGTCCCAGTTCTATTTTAGCTATGGGGTTATAATCTGTTAATGGCTGGACAGAAATAGCTTTGGTCAACCCAATGGCTGAAACTGGAATGGTAAGTTAAGTGGGTGCTGAGTCAGTTGTTGTCATTATTATTTAAGTTATTTTTTATAACTAATTTTCTTATTTTTGATGTCTGTAATTTTTGGTGCCTAGTTATTATCAGTGGTTAACCCTGGTAATGCAAGACTAAGTATTAAGAATCGGGGTCTGTTCTGTAAGTCTGTGGGTTTAACTTGATTTTCAATTAGCTTCAGTGCCCTTTTTACTTCGTCATTAAATCATTTTCCAGTGTTAAGAGGGAAAAGAAGGTCCAAAAACATATAAAAACATATATCGCAATAATAGGTTATTGCCCACCATTATTTTTTCGGCTTTTAAAAATTTTCATGTTAGTTTTTGAAGTTAGGTCGAAATTTTGATGTGCAGGATCACTTTTAATTGAAGCATCGAATTTAGAAGGTCAAACTACATGAGTAAACATATACCGCATGACCAGATCAGAATTCTATATGTTTTGGGTGGATTTTAAAAAATTTTTAAATTTGTGGTTATGTTAAAATCAAGACGTGATGGCGAAATTCTGACTCTGGATTCAGATTCAGCGACCCAAAATACATATGACTGCATATGCATATGCATACCCAGATCATGCAATTTTTTTTATTTTGTGTGGCTGTGTTATTCTATGCTTTATAAGTTGGAAGAACGTAACGAATAGGTGAATTTTAAATTGTAAGCATAATTTGTTGAACATATCGCTTGCAAATTTTACCCCTGTTCATAAATTATTTTTTAGGTATTCTGAATAAGGAAATTAAATATTTTAGAGCTTTAATTACAATTACTCCTAACTTTATGTTACTTTGAGGAGCTGAATGTTAAAGTTATTTAGAGGTTTTTCGAAAAGGAGAGGGCCAATGGCCTTGGGTGTCGTAAGTGCTTCGTTATGGTTGATGGATGCTTGTTTGGCTGAGAGCGTCAGCAACTACTTTTTGTGTTTTTCTATTAAATGTCTCCAAAATCGTACTCTAGATTTTGTAATTCAGTTGTTTAAAGTTCATTAGCCAAGCTAATGGTTGATGTTCAATAACGATAGTTTAGTAAAAGTAGTAGGAAGGGCAACTTTAAGTAGCACATAAGATATTATAATTAGCTGATAACCTTATTAGATTAAAATTAACGATGTGGCAATACTAATTGTTATCGGAAAAAGAGAAAATCCCAATTACACCGCTCTAAAATAATGCATTTTGTTCCAAAGATGATGTCTAGCATTTCTATTTCAATTGTGGAAAATTTATTTGTGTGGTTGACTATGTTCTACTGGCAAAACAAACAGAATTATCTTTCTGAGATAGCTATTGCAAATATGCTTGTAATAGGAAAGACTTAATTGTTTTTATATTTTCCTTCGAAAGGAAGCCGGAAAATTTTTTTTGCCAAAACGGCATTCTTATGAGTTCATAATCATCAAGATCAAGTGTGGAAAAGTATTTAGCCTTGCCTAAGCGGTCTAGGATGTCGGTTATGTTGGGTATTGGGTATTCATCAGATATTGTTTTTTTGTTAAGACGCCATTTCCGTTCCCCCGTAGGGGCTTGGACGACCCAGACGGGATCGCTCCACGGGAAAATGTTTGATTTAATGATATTATGGCTTACATTCCCTCTATCTCTTTTTACCCTTCGACCATTGAAAATGGTCAAAAAAGGATATACTAACTTTGTACAAATTTATGTAACAGAAATAAGGATGCGTGGCAGACCCCACAAAGTACATATATTCTTCATCAGGATCACAAGGCGAGTCGATGGAGCCATGTCCGACTGTCTGTCCGTCTGGTGTTTGTGTAAACGCAAAGATCTCCTTAAACCTTAGATACCAAGCCAACCGCCCTCGCTAGTTAACGGTAATTAGCGTTCGTTAAGAAAAATATTGAAGTCAATGTTGGTATACATATATCATAGATGAATACTTTATTGACCTATTCTCCAAATTATAAAACGATCATATCAATAACACAGAATTTATTCAAGTTAACGTCTTCAGTAAAAATAGTCGGTACGAGCAGCAGCCTTCGCACTGCTATGAGTAGTTGACGTCGATGTCGCTAGGTGGCGCTTTATTTTTTAAGCGTGTGTAATAGGTGGTAGAATAATTTGTGCAGAATTTTATGTTTGAAATTATTAGTGTGGTTACAAGCTTGTAACGAAATTTCAAAATTGTAAATATATATATAAGTTAAGTCTTCCCATTCTGGGAGACTCTTGCTGGATGCCCACGCTGATATTACCTTAGTTCGTGGAGCATAACCAGCGCTGTGAATCCCTTCTATACACCCAATTAAAGACTCATGAATTCAGCTTTTGATTTTGGTTTATTCTGGTTAGCAGTTTCGGCCGTGGCTGAGCCCATTGCTCAATTCGGTCGGTCGAAGCACATAAGTAACTCTTGAGGCGGCTCAGCTAGTGCCAAATATATGGTGGTGGGGGGTGAACAGCGAGTCGTCGGGCAAGGAAAGTGCTGTATCTTAACTTATATATAATAATTTAGATATTGATAGCGTAGATACAATAAATGTAAATGACGCTATAATAACTACTGAATCTAATAAACTGCTCGTTTTCACTAAAGCAGACACTAAAATATAAAATAAAGTCTCGAGTGAATCGTGAGTTGTACTTTATTGTTTGATAATCAGCTTAAGACTAACAATTTGAGTTTTTTGTTGGTGGCTTATCTACTAAGAACAAAAGGTTTTACATAATCTTGTGTGTGATCACTTATGCTGTGTGGGCTATTTGCTTTTAAGGAGACATGAGATATTGCTTGTGCATGTCGCTGTGTTCTTGAGTTGGCTATTTTCTTGTTTGTTTATGTTAAAGGAATTTGGAATATGAGATCTTATACAATTTGAAATAAGACGACTTTGCAATGAAAGAGTTTTCAGGGAATTTATACAATGTATTAAATACTATGAAATATGTTAATATGTCACTACCCTCCCATTAAAAGGAAGTCTATGCTTACGCTGGGACTGATGGGTACAATGTGGGTAGTTCTTGTTGGGTTACATTTATATTTTGTGTTTCGGTTCTTTTTATACCCGCTACTCGAAGAGTATAAGAGTATTATAACTTTGTGCTAACCGAAAATGTTTGTAACATTCAGAAGGAGAAATCTCCGACCCCATAAAGTATATATATTCTGAATCAGCATGAACAGCCGTCTGTCCGTCTGTCTGTCCGTATGAAAACGTAGATCTCAGCTATTATAAGAGCTAGAGCTATCAAATTTGGAGACAATATGTGTTAATTATGCCCGCAGATCAAGTTTATTTTGGATTTTTGCCACGCCTCCATCCGCCCCCTTAAATCGAAAAAAATCGATTGTAGCTGCAAATATAGCTCTACAGCAATCATTTATACATGTGATAAAAACCACCATGCGTGTGTGTTGGCAAAGTTTCAATAAGATTGGCCGATAAATAAGGAAGATATTCAAGAAATATGTCGGTTTTTCCTAATGTCAGTACCCGAGTTAAACTCCAGCAGCAGACAACTTTTTTTAATTATGTGGCAACCTTTTTTTTTTTTTTTAATTATGTGGCAACTTTTTTTTAATTATGTGCACCGAAAATATTCATAGTGCAATTTTATCGGTCATCGCGGAAGAAATGCAGTGGTCGAGTGGTGATTGTAGTTGATAGTTGTAGTTGTAGTTGTAGTTTATTTTTTTTGTATCTTATACTTTTTTTATTTTATAGTGTGTTGCAAAATTCAAAATAATTTTTTAGTATATTTAAAGCCACTTAGAATCGAAAGAGACATTGAGCAGCAACACAAAAAACAAACGACAAATCTAATTAGATATGTTGAGATGTATTGTGAGGCAGCATATATATATGTTTGTATAGGCGTCTCTTTCCCACATGCATAATTTATAACTGCAAAATAATAAAAGCAAAGGGCAACATCCAATAAGAATCGAGTGGAACTTGCATAGGCAAAACAAATTAGAGACGGAAAGAAATAAAAAGCAAGAACGCATTGTTCACATTTGGCACATGTTTTTCCGAAGAATTGTAGCGGGTATATCACAGTCGAGTCAGCTCGACTGTAGCCTTTGCGACTTGTTTTATTAAAAACCATCCCTAGCTATGAACAATTTAAAGAATTAGTTCTAAAAACAAACGAAAAACTTCTTCATCCAGGAATTCAAAAGACCATAAAACTCTTCGGGGAAAATTATTATTAGGATGGAGTTCGGGTTGAATTGATACTCCTTCTTGGTATCTTATGTCTTCGATACTTATTTTTGACTGTCCGCTGTCCAATGGTCGGCATTTTTATACCCTTGCAGAGGGTATATTAATTTTAGCCAGAAGTTTGCAACGCACCTTAGGAGACATCTCCGACCCTATAAAGTATATATATTCTGAATCAGCATCACCAGAGGAGTCGAAAAATGGATGTCCGTCTGTCCGTCCGTCCGTCCGTCCGTCTGTTGCAACGCAAACTAGTCTCTCAGTTTTTGAGCTATCTTCATGAAACTTGGCACACAAGCTTCTTATTGCTGTAGGCTGTAAATAAGTCGGAACGAGCCAGATCGGACCGATATATCGTATAGCTGTCATAGAAGCTATCGGTCGATTTTTGTTGTTTTTCAAGATATTGCAACAAGATTTGGCAAATCTTATTCTTATTACTTTCTTAATGTGCTGTCAAAATTATATCAAAATCGGACCACTATAACATGTAGCTGCCATAGGAACAATCGGCTGAAATCAGGGTTTTTGTATGCAAACCTTTTTTATACCCTTGCAGAGGGTATATTAATTTTAGCCAGAAGTTTGCAACGCACCTTAGGAGACATCTCCGACCCTATAAAGTATATATATTCTGAATCAGCATCACCAGAGGAGTCGAAAAATGGATGTCCGTCTGTCCGTCCGTCCGTCCGTCCGTCCGTCTGTTGCAACGCAAACTAGTCTCTTAGTTTTTGAGCTATCTTCATGAAACTTGGCATACACGCTTCTTATTGCTGTAGGCTGTAAATAAGTCCGAACGAGCCAGATCGGACCGATATATCGTATAGCTGTCATAGAAGCTATCGGCCGATTTTTGTTGTTTTTCAAGATATTGCAATAAGATTTGGCAAATCCTATTCTTATTACGTTCTTAATGTGCTGTCAAAATTGTATCAAAATCGGACCACTATAACATATAGCTGCCATAGGAACAATCGGCTGAAATCAGGGTTTTTTGTATGCAAACCTGTTTTGTTTTTGGAAATACCGCACATTATAAATACTTTTTAATGTTATACAGTAACCCGCCCTCAGTTTTTCCATTTAAATATCTCAGACGTTTATATTCTATAGCTGTCATAGGAACAATCAGTGAGTCCACGTGTCTGTTGCAACTCAAATTAGTCCCCCAGTTATTGAGCTATCTTCATGAAACTTGGCACACAAGCTTATTATTGCTGTAGGCTGTAAATAAGTCGGAACGAGCCAGATCGGACCGATATATCGTATAGCTGTCATAGAAGCTATCGGCCGATTTTTGTTGTTTTTCAAGATATTGCAACAAGATTTGGCAAATCCTATTCTTATTACGTTCTCAATGTGCTGTCAAAATTGTATCAAAATCGGACTATTATAACATATAGCTGCCATAGGAACAATCGGCTGAAATCAGTGTTTTTGTATGCAAACCTGTTTTGTTTTTGGAAATACCGCACATTATCAATACTTTTTAATGTTATACAGTTACCCGCCCTTAGTTTTTCCATTTAAATATCTTTATATTCTATAGCTGTTATAGGAACAATCAGTCAGTCCGTCTGTCTGTTGTAACGCAAATTAGTCCCCCAGTTATTGAGCTATCTTCATGAAACTTTGCTCACAAGCTTCTTATTTCTGCCCTCTTTAAATAAGTCGGAACGGGCCAGATCGGACTGATATATCGTCATGGAGCCTATCGGCCGATTTTCGTTATATTTCAAGATATAGCTATCAGGCTTACCACATCCAAATCTAAGTGTGTCCCTAATAATGAAGTTCGAAATCGAACTTTTATAACTTATAACGATCAACGATCGGCCTAATGAAGGTCCATGTTGCAATTTTATGGAAATCTGAGTACTATTACATATAGCTGTTAAACAAAAAATCATGTAGCTGTTATTCAAACGCATTTTTGAATGAGAACTTTCCAAATTTATTTATATTTTATGACCAACAGATCCTTTACAACACAAAGATTAATGTGCTGTCAAAATTGTATCAAAATCGGACCACTATAACATATAGCTGCCATAGGAACAATCGGCTGAAATCAGGGTTTTTGTATGCAAACCTGTTTTGTTTTTGGAAAAACCGAACATTATCAATACGTTTTAATGTTATACAGTAACCCGCCCTTAGTTTTTCCATTTAAATATCTCAGACGTTTATATTCTATAGCTGTCATAGGAACAATCAGTGAGTCCACGTGTCTGTTGCAACTCAAATTAGTCCCCCAGTTATTGAGCTATCTTCATGAAACTTGGCACACAAGCTTATTATTGCTGTAGGCTGTAAATAAGTCGGAACGAGCCAGATCGGACCGATATATCGTATAGCTGTCATAGAAGCTATCGGCCGATTTTTGTTGTTTTTCAAGATATTGCAACAAGATTTGGCAAATCCTATTCTTATTACGTTATTAATGTGCTGTCAAAATTGTATCAAAATCGGACTATTATAACATATAGCTGCCATAGGAACAATCGGCTGAAATCAGTGTTTTTGTATGCAAACCTGTTTTGTTTTTGGAAATACCGCACATTATAAATACTTTTTAATGTTATACAGTAACCCGCCCTTAGTTTTTCCATATAAATATCTTAGACGTTTATATTCTATAGCTGTTATAGGAACAATCAGTCAGTCCGTCTGTCTGTTGCAACGCAAATTAGTCCCCCAGTTATTGAGCTATCTTCATGAAACTTGGCACACAAGCTTATTATTGCTGTAGGCTGTAAATAAGTCGGAACGAGCCAGATCGGACCGATATATCGTATAGCTGTCATAGAAGCTATCGGCCGATTTTTGTTGTTTTTCAAGATATTGCAACAAGATTTGGCAAATCCTATTCTTATTACGTTCTTAATGTGCTGTCAAAATTGTATCAAAATCGGACTATTATAACATATAGCTGCCATAGGAACAATCGGCTGAAATCAGTGTTTTTGTATGCAAACCTGTTTTGTTTTTGGAAATACCGCACATTATCAATACTTTTTAATGTTATACAGTTACCCGCCCTTAGTTTTTCCATTTAAATATCTTTATATTCTATAGCTGTTATAGGAACAATCAGTCAGTCCGTCTGTCTGTTGTAACGCAAATTAGTCCCCCCAGTTATTGAGCTATCTTCATGAAACTTTGCTCACAAGCTTCTTATTTCTGCCCTCTTTAAATAAGTCGGAACGGGCCAGATCGGACTGATATATCGTCATGGAGCCTATCGGCCGATTTTCGTTATATTTCAAGATATAGCTATCAGGCTTACCACATCCAAATCTAAGTGTGTCCCTAATAATAAAGTTCGAAATCGAACTTTTATAACTTATAACGATCAACGATCGGCCTAATGAAGGTTCATGTTGCAATTTTATGGAAATCTGAGTACTATTACATATAGCTGTTAAACAAAAAATCATGTAGCTGTTATTCAAACGCATTTTTGAATGAGAACTTTCCAAATTTATTTATATTTTATGACCAACAGATCCTTTACAACACAAAGATTAATGTGCTGTCAAAATTGTATCAAAATCGGACCACTATAACATATAGCTGCCATAGGAACAATCGGCTGAAATCAGGGTTTTTGTATGCAAACCTGTTTTGTTTTTGGAAAAACCGAACATTATCATAGGAACAATCAGTCAGTCCGTCTGTCTGTTGCAACGCAATTGCGTTATTGAGCTATCTTCATGAAACTTTGCTCACAAGCTTCTTATTGTTGCCCTCTTCAAATAAGTCGGAACGGGCCAGATCGGACGGATATATCGTATAGCTGTCATGGAGCCTATCGGCCGATTTTCGTTATATTTCAAGATATAGCTATCAGGCTTACCACATCCAAATCTAAGTGTGTCCCTAATAATAAAGTTCGAAATCGAACTTTTATAACTTATAACGATCAACGATCGGCCTAATGAAGGTTCATGTTGCAATTTTATGGAAATCTGAGTACTATTACATATAGCTGTTGAACAAAAAATCATGTAGCTGTTATTCAAACGCATTTTTGAATGAGAACTTTCCAAATTTATTTATATTTTATGACCAACAGATCCTTTACAACACAAAGACATTTCCTCATAACATTTTGTGTTAAGTATTTAAGAAATCCAGGTATATACAAAAGCATTTAAAAGGTAAAATTATTTTTTTTCGAAGCAGGTGTTTGATTCATAGCCTTAATCAGGTCAAAATCTTGAATTCCTGTACTGTTATAATTGTTCAATAAATACCACAGAAACCAGCAGCAGTCCAAATATATTTTATATTTTGTATAACTGCAAGGGTATGAAACCTTCGGCAAGCCGAAGGTAGCCTTGCTTTCTTGTTGTTTTTGGAAATACCGAACATTATCAATACTTTTTAATGTTATACGAGCCCCAACCACTATTAATTCGAACAGCATGTGTTTTTGGCAGTGTGCAATGTTCCACACACGATATTTTCAATACTATTGCAGATAACGTATGCCAATGTATTTTGTCTAAAAGAGCATTTTATTCTCTTTACGATGACAAAAAAAAATTTCTTGTATTTCCAACAACAACAACAACATGAGTAATTCATTCAAACGGTAGACTTAACAGATAAGAAAAAAAATGACCACTATTAATTCGAACACTGCGCAAGCTTACTGTTATCTCAAAACAACAACAAAACAAAAGCAACCAATGTAACGGGATCACTATCTAGTTATAATCTGCAAATAATAACACAATGCAGAATGCAAAAAAATTTTAAATTACTGCAGATCAGTAAAAGTTTAGCAACGATGGTACTTGGTAAGCCTATTTGCACCGAAATCAGAGTATTGATTAGAGATTATTATAAATCTGGGAAGACAATTACTGAAATAAGCAAACAATTACATTTGTCTAAATCGTCAGTGCATGGGGTGATCCAATTGTTCAAAAAATCTGGGAATATTGAAAATAATATTGCAAATAGAGGGCGAACATCAGCAATAACACCCCGTGACAAAAGGGAACTGGCCAAAATTGTAAAGGCTGATCGGTGCCAATCATTAAGAAATTTGGCTTCAGAGTGGTCTCAGAAAATTGTCAAAACTGTCAAGCGAGAATGGACGCGACTGCAGTTAAAAAATATTGGATATGGTTTCTATAAAGTATGTTTTGTTATTATTTATGTATCACACCCAATAACTTATCTGACTTGTAGGCCAAGGAAAAACCCTTGCTAACGTTTCGTCAAAAAAAAGCGTTTGCAATGGGCTCAGGAAAGGATGTCTTGGACTCAAAGGCAATGGGACACCATCATATTTAACGATGAAGCTAAATTTGATGTTAGTGTCGGTGATACGAGAAAACGCGTCATCCGTACAAAGACAGAAACATACCATAACGACTGCCTTAAAAGGACAGTAAAGTTTCCTGCAAGCACTATGGTATGGGGATGTATGTATGCCAACGGATTAGGAAAGCTGCATTTTATTGAATGCTGAAAAATATATTAATATTTTGGAAGAGAGTTTGCTGCCATCAATACCAAAACTGGCAGATTGTGGTGAATTCACTTTTCAGCAGGACGGAGCATCATCGCACACAGCCAAAATAACCAAAAATTGGCTTCAATAAGCAAATGGAGGTTTTAGATTGGCCATCAAATAGTCCAGATCTAAGCCCCATAGAAAATATTTGGTGGCTAATGGAAAGAAAGCTTCGAAATGAGCCACAAAGGAGCATTTCTGACCTCAAAATTAAGTTACAAGAGATGTGGGACTCGATTTCTCGAGAACATTGCGAAAATTTATTAAAATCAATGCCAAAACGTGTTAAATGTGTAATACAGGCCAGAGGCGACGTTACACAATTCTAATATTAATTAATTTGTTATATTACGCAGCGTTCGAATTAATAGTGGTCAATTTTTTTTTTATCTCTTAAGTCTACCGTTTGAATGAATTACTCATGTTGTTGTTGTTGTTGGAAATACAAGAAATTTTTTTTTTGTCATCGTAAAGAGAATAAAATGCTCTTTTAGACAAAATACATTGGCATACGTTATCTGCAATAGTATTGAAAATATCGTGTGTTGAACATTGCACACTGGCAAAAACACATGCTGTTCGAATTAATAGTGGTTGGGGCTCGTACAGTAACCCGCCCCTAGTTTTTCCATTTAAATATCTCAGACGTTTATATTCTATAGCTGTTATAGGAACAATCAGTCAGTCCGTCTGTCTGTTGCAACGCAAATTAGTCCCCCAGTTATTGAGCTATCTTCATGAAACTTTGCTCACAAGCTTCTTATTTCTGCCCTCTTTAAATAAGTAGAAACGGGCCAGATCGGACTGATATATCGTATAGCTGTCATGGAGCCTATCGGCCGATTTTCGTTATATTTCAAGATATAGCTATCAGGCTTACCACATCCAAATCTAAGTGTGTCCCTAATAATGAAGTTCGAAATCGAACTTTTATAACTTATAACGATCAACGATCGGCCTAATGAAGGTTCATTTTATGGAAATCTGAGTACTAATACATGTAGCTGTTAAACAAAAAATCATGTAGCTGTTATTCAAACGCATTTTTGAGTGAGAAATTTCCAAATTTATTTTATATATTTCCTCATAACATTTTGTTTTAAGTATATAAGAAATCCAGGTATATACAAAAGCATTAAAAAGGTAGAATTATTTTTTTTCGAAGCAGGTGTTTGATTCATAGCCTTAATCAGGTAAAAATCTTGAGTTCCTGTACTGTTATAATTGTTCAATTAATACCACAGAAACCAGCAGCAATCCAAATATATTTTATATTTTGTATAACTGCAAGGGCATGAAACCTTCGGCAAGCCGAAGGTAGCCTCGCTTTCTTGTTATTTTTTTTTTTTTAACGTTGAAACAATGAATAAATAATCAAGTGGTCCTTGCAAAACCAATCCGATGTTTGTTACGCGCGGATCACAGAATGCCCACAGCGAATGCCCACCTCCCGCCCATTCGACCGAGGGGCACAGTCGTCTGACGTACGACTCGAAACGCGAAATAGAGAACGCGGGCATGCAAAGATACCGAGATAGGAAAGAATTTCGAGGAAAGATAGTTTATTTCTAGATTGGTAGGACATAATTTTAAATTTTAGGCATGCAACAGAGGAAGCGTTAGAAAAAAGAAAGTAAAGATTATTATAGTCCAAACATAATACCCTAAACGGATCGTGAAGGGCATAGTTCGACCTACAATTAGGAAGAGTTAGTGGTAAGTAGTTAAGTGTTAGTCTACAAGGGACAGAAAAGTGTAACTGGCTAACCAGGTTAACACTGTCAATGTCACCTTGGATGAGGTTATTAATAAATACTACACCCAGCATGGTTCTACGATTATATAGAGAAGGTACGTTAAGTAGTAGAAGGGTACTGCCATAGGAAGGAAGTCTTAAATTTACATCCCAGTTAAGGCCTCGTAAGGCGAAAATTATAAAAATTTTTTGTACAGATTCAATGCGGTTTTTGTGAGTAGTGTACTGGGGACACCATACGCATGATCCATATTCTAGCATTGGATGAACAAGTGAGGTGTAGAGGGTCTTTGTTACATAAGGATCGTCAAACTCCTTAGACCATCTCTTAATAAAGCCAAGCACACCCATGGCTTTATTGACCATATGGGAAATATGTTCGGAAAACTTTAGTTTTCGGTCCAAACGGTTGGGGTCCGTTCATCATCATCGTCCGTTCGATCATCAACTAGAGTAATTCTTTCTAAGACACAACCACAAAGAGTGTAGGAAACGTACGTTGGACTTGATAAAATGTCATCAGCTTGCATTTGGAGCTGTTCAGGTTTAAGAAATTTGCACAACACCAGGAATGAAAACTATTTAGGTCGGCTTGTAAGTAAGAGTGGCAGTAGTCATCTTTAAATTGATAACAAAGCTTTACATCGTCCGCATACATGAGACTCCGGGA
This sequence comes from Zaprionus inermis, assembly GCA_018151445.1. Taxonomy (NCBI): domain Eukaryota; kingdom Metazoa; phylum Arthropoda; class Insecta; order Diptera; family Drosophilidae; genus Zaprionus; species Zaprionus inermis. The sequence continues at coordinate 84,495 of JAECXD010001367.1, read as the reverse complement.
GTTGTGTATGACCAAAGGGAGGTCAACAATCAGTCAGTCCGTCTGTCTGTTGCAACGCAAATTAGTCCCCCAGTTATTGAGCTATCTTCATGAAACTTTGCTCACAAGCTTCTTATTTCTGCCCTTTTTAAATAAGTAGAAACGGTCCAGATCGGACTGATATATCGTATAGCTGTCATGGAGCCTATCGGCCGATTTTCGTTATATTTCAAGATATAGCTATCAGGCTTACCACATCCAAATCTAAGTGTGTCCCTAATAATAAAGTTCGAAATCGAACTTTTATAACTTATAACGATCAACGATCAGCCTAATGAAGGTTCATTTTATGGAAATCTGAGTACTAATACATGTAGCTGTTAAACAAAAAATCATGTAGCTGTTATTCAAACGCATTTTTGAGTGAGAAATTTCCAAATTTATTTTATATATTTCCTCATAACATTTTGTTTTAAGTATATAAGAAATCCAGGTATATACAAAAGCATTAAAAGGGTAGAATTATTTTTTTTCGAAGCAGGTGTTTGATTCATAGCCTTAATCAGGTAAAAATCTTGAGTTCCTGTACTGTTATAATTGTTCAATTAATACCACAGAAACCAGCAGCAATCCAAATATATTTTATATTTTGTATAACTGCAAGGGTATGAAACCTTCGGCAAGCCGAAGGTAGCCTCGCTTTCTTGTTATTTTTTTTTTTAACGTTGAAACAATGAATAAATAATCAAGTGGTCCTTGCAAAACCAATCCGATGTTTGTTACGCGCGGATCACAGAATGCCCACAGCGAATGCCCACCTCCCGCCCATTCGACCGAGGGGCACAGTCGTCTGACGTACGACTCGAAACGCGAAATAGAGAACGCGGGCATGCAAAGATACCGAGATAGGAAAGAATTTCGAGGAAAGATTGTTTATTTCTAGTTTGGTAGGACATAATTTTAAATTTTAGGCATGCAACAGAGGAAGCGTTAGAAAAAAGAAAGTAAAGATTATTATAGTCCAAACATAATACCCTAAACGGATCGTGAAGGGCATAGTTCGACCTACAATTAGGAAGAGTTAGTGGTAAGTAGTTAAGTGTTAGTCTACAAGGGACAGAAAAGTGTAACTGGCTAACCAGGTTAACACTGTCAATGTCACCTTGGATGAGGTTATTAATAAATACTACACCCAGCATGGTTCTACGATTATATAGAGAAGGTACGTTAAGTAGTAGAAGGGTACTGCCATAGGAAGGAAGTCTTAAATTTACATCCCAGTTAAGGCCTCGTAAGGCGAAAATTTTAAAAATTTTTTGTACAGATTCAATGCGGTTTTTGTGAGTAGTGTACTGGGGACACCATACGCATGATCCATATTCTAGCATTGGATGAACAAGTGAGGTGTAGAGGGTCTTTGTTACATAAGGATCGTCAAACTCCTTAGACCATCTCTTAATAAAGCCAAGCACACCCATGGCTTTATTGACCATATGGGAAATATGTTCGGAAAACTTTAGTTTTCGGTCCAAACGGTTGGGGTCCGTTCATCATCATCGTCCGTTCGATCATCAACTAGAGTAATTCTTTCTAAGACACAACCACAAAGAGTGTAGGAAACGTACGTTGGACTTGATAAAATGTCATCAGCTTGCATTTGGAGCTGTTCAGGTTTAAGAAATTTGCACAACACCAGGAATGAAAACTATTTAGGTCGGCTTGTAAGTAAGAGTGGCAGTAGTCATCTTTAAATTGATAACAAAGCTTTACATCGTCCGCATACATGAGACTCCGGGAGTTGTGTATGACCAAAGGGAGGTCAACAATCAGTCAGTCCGTCTGTCTGTTGCAACGCAAATTAGTCCCCCAGTTATTGAGCTATCTTCATGAAACTTTGCTCACAAGCTTCTTATTTCTGCCCTCTTTAAATAAGTAGAAACGGGCCAGATCGGACTGATATATCGTATAGCTGTCATGGAGCCTATCGGCCGATTTTCGTTATATTTCAAGATATAGCTATCAGGCTTACCACATCCAAATCTAAGTGTGTCCCTAATAATAAAGTTCGAAATCGAACTTTTATAACTTATAACGATCAACGATCAGCCTAATGAAGGTTCATTTTATGGAAATCTGAGTACTAATACATGTAGCTGTTAAACAAAAAATCATGTAGCTGTTATTCAAACGCATTTTTGAGTGAGAAATTTCCAAATTTATTTTATATATTTCCTCATAACATTTTGTTTTAAGTATATAAGAAATCCAGGTATATACAAAAGCATTAAAAAGGTAGAATTATTTTTTTCGAAGCAGGTGTTTGATTCATAGCCTTAATCAGGTAAAAATCTTGAGTTCCTGTACTGTTATAATTGTTCAATTAATACCACAGAAACCAGCAGCAATCCAAATATATTTTATATTTTGTATAACTGCAAGGGTATGAAACCTTCGGCAAGCCGAAGGTAGCCTCGCTTTCTTGTTATTTTTTTTTTTTAACGTTGAAACAATGAATAAATAATCAAGTGGTCCTTGCAAAACCAATCCGATGTTTGTTACGCGCGGATCACAGAATGCCCACAGCGAATGCCCACCTCCCGCCCATTCGACCGAGGGGCACAGTCGTCTGACGTACGACTCGAAACGCGAAATAGAGAACGCGGGCATGCAAAGATACCGAGATAGGAAAGAATTTCGAGGAAAGATAGTTTATTTCTAGATTGGTAGGACATAATTTTAAATTTTAGGCATGCAACAGAGGAAGCGTTAGAAAAAAGAAAGTAAAGATTATTATAGTCCAAACATAATACCCTAAACGGATCGTGAAGGGCATAGTTCGACCTACAATTAGGAAGAGTTAGTGGTAAGTAGTTAAGTGTTAGTCTACAAGGGACAGAAAAGTGTAACTGGCTAACCAGGTTAACACTGTCAATGTCACCTTGGATGAGGTTATTAATAAATACTACACCCAGCATGGTTCTACGATTATATAGAGAAGGTACGTTAAGTAGTAGAAGGGTACTGCCATAGGAAGGAAGTCTTAAATTTACATCCCAGTTAAGGCCTCGTAAGGCGAAAATTATAAAAATTTTTTGTACAGATTCAATGCGGTTTTTGTGAGTAGTGTACTGGGGACACCATACGCATGATCCATATTCTAGCATTGGATGAACAAGTGAGGTGTAGAGGGTCTTTGTTACATAAGGATCGTCAAACTCCTTAGACCATCTCTTAATAAAGCCAAGCACACCCATGGCTTTATTGACCATATGGGAAATATGTTCGGAAAACTTTAGTTTTCGGTCCAAACGGTTGGGGTCCGTTCATCATCATCGTCCGTTCGATCATCAACTAGAGTAATTCTTTCTAAGACACAACCACAAAGAGTGTAGGAAACGTACGTTGGACTTGATAAAATGTCATCAGCTTGCATTTGGAGCTGTTCAGGTTTAAGAAATTTGCACAACACCAGGAATGAAAACTATTTAGGTCGGCTTGTAAGTAAGAGTGGCAGTAGTCATCTTTAAATTGATAACAAAGCTTTACATCGTCCGCATACATGAGACTCCGGGAGTTGTGTATGACCAAAGGGAGGTCATTGATAACAAAGCGTAAAAAGGAGGGGGCCTAGATGGCTACCCTGAGGAACGCCAGATGTGGCATGAAGAAGGTGTGAAAATACATTTTTAAAGAGAACTCTTTGGGTTCTGCCATTCAGATAACTCACAATTCAATTAAGAAGTTTTGGTGTGAAGCCTAAGAGGCTGAGTTTATGTGCAAGAAGGGAATGATTTATTGAGTCAAAAGCCTTACTGAAATCAGTGTAAATAACATCAGTTTGAGGATTTTCCTGAAAACCTTTTATAACAAAGGATGTCAGCTCCAGTAAATTTGCCGTAGTTGAGCGACGTTTTATAAATCCGTGCTGAGAAGTCGATATGATGGATCTACAAAAATGTTGCAAGTGAAGAGTTAAAACATTCTCGAAGAATGTAGGTATAGCCGACAAATTAAGAGATACCTCTATAATTGCATGCTTCAGACTTACTGCCCTTCTTAAACAAGGGAATGTTAAAAGATTCCTTCAAAATGGAAGGAAAGGATGAAGTATCTAAGGACAGCGAAAATAGTTTGAGCAATGGCTTACTTAGGGAGTTGGCACAGAACCGAAGTACACAAGCGGGAATACCGTCGGGACCTATTGAAAAAACTGGTTTAACCAAGTGAAGATCCTTAACAAGTGATTTCTCGTTTAGAATAGGGTTGAAGATACCATTTTAACAAGGAATGTTGTATGGATAAAATTGAATGACTTTTGTGTAGTAGGCGAATACGTGGTTTGAAAAAACCTAGCAAACATATCGCCCATGGCTTGGTCGGTCACTGCAGTGGTATTTTCAAATGACAAATTTGAGGGAAAGACAGAAGATTTACGCTTCATAATAACAAAACTATAAAACTTTTTAGGGTTCTCAAGGAACTGAGACCTACAACGAGCTAGATAGTTTTTATAACATTTCGCGTTAAGGACCGAGAAATTTAATCGTGCAGTTAAAAAACGGAAAAAAGCTAAACTGCAATTATTAATTTTATATTTTTAAAATTTTTAAGGCGAGACAGCTCTTTTGTAAACCATGGTGGCTTACTCGAGCATGTCTGATAGAAACGCGGTACACAAATATCAAAGAAAGAGTCAATGGTCTTATAAAATATGCTTACCGCCACTGAAATATCAGTAGTCGAGTAAAGCTCTGACCAGTCACAGTTGGAAATTAAAAAGTTCAATAATACAAAGTCTGCTTTTCTAAAGCAGCGTATACGTTTACACAGTTATTCATATTTAACAAAACATTTGCCTAGATCAAAAGTAGCTTCAAAAGTGGGATGATAAGAATCTTCTGGTAAAGAAATTGGTTGAGTCCTTTTTAGAGACACCCTAGATGGATCAGATACTAAGCATAAATCCAACGATCTGCTTCTAAAATTTTTGACATGATTGACCTGCGACAATGACATATCTGGGATTGGCAGTGAAAGCGCAATCGGTTTCCGATTCTTTTTCTTCTTCGACTCAAACTCTTTAACCATTACATGTTCTGGCCAAATTTTTGGAGAACATATAATGGCTAGCAGTTCTGCCGGGACACTAATTTTAAAGGACGATATGTCCCTCTCATATGAGAATTTAAATTTTTCCACTTTAAATTCGAAAGCTTGTATTTTGGCTCGAATATAAGCCACTACATCTTGAGATGTAAGATCAGGGGCAAGACGGGAAACGATAATTTTTAGGCGCCACGGGTATTACACCTGTGGGTTAGTTCATAACCGGTAATTCGGAACTTGAACTTGCCTTAGGTATTTCTATAATCTGTGGTACTGAGATGTTTGGTTGAGCGACCGTCACCTGCTTTATACAGAACTTTTTGTAACAGATAACACCTTCCATTATACGGGGTTCCTACTGTAGCCAAGAAAAACTACCGCACGAACAAAATCAATGAGAGAGAATTGCGAGTCAAGAGCGCACGCAAAAGATATTGAGAGTAGGTGAGTGAGCTCGAGAGAGTGTTAGGCACACACACACTAAAAGATGTGAGAGAGTTAAGTTGTTACTGTTATAGCTGCAACGAGAAAGCAACAACAACAGACGAAATAGAAGAGCACAATAAAAACAATTGTACTCTGAAAAGCGAAGAGCAAAAAGAGCAAACGAATTGGCAGTGGAAAAAAGTTTAGAATCAAAGTATAATTAGTAAACTACAAACCAGTGGGTAAAGACAGCAGGCATGCACTCACGATTGTGAACGGATATTTTGAAGTTAATTTTAATATATAATTTTAAAGACAAACGCCGATTTTTTGCAATTATAAAATAAAGGCGGGGAGCAGAAAAAAAACGCGTCCGTTAACTTGGAAGAGAAAAGTTTCGAATCTGGCTTCCTCCTGAGGAGTAGTAGTGGTCCAAACCGGTTTTGATCGAATATGGTATTTCGGTTAAATGGTGAATTTAGTTTAGGTGCTTGTGTATTGAATGGGTTACGGGGTTCTCAGTAATGGTATTGGGGATTTGTAGGAGGGTTAGGCCTTGGCAAGTTAGGTTGCACGTAAGGTGGCATATAAGGTGGCATATAAGGTGGCATGTAAGGTGGTCTATGATAAGGTTGGTGGTTAGTATTGAAGAATGGTTGAAAAGGTGTGACAGGCTTAGCTTGATTATTTGGTGGTTTATTTTAAAAGTTAGTTTGTACTTTATTTGGGATAGTTTTTGGTATATTCTTTGTTTGAGATTGGCGCTTCGTAAAAGGCTTTTTCTTGCAATATGTTAATCAGCGTTCTCAAGCAAGGATTATTAAAATTATCTATTCTAAGGTAAATGTGAGTAGGTAGTTTCTGAACTAAGCTATCTATACTATCTCTAATGAGACGTTCGTAGAGGGTTGTCTCAGCAACGTTGTCTTCTAAATCTAACTTACTCGTTAGTAGCTGCCTCCTCCTTTCGGCTTGCTCCAGAAAGTGTCTGATGTTCCCATGGTATTGCGTGTTGTGAAATTCAACCAGTAGTTGATAATTCGGCACCTGTGGTTTATTTTTGAGGATCAGTTGTGTCCTGGAGAGGTTGCGGACTTCTACGGCGCGGATAACTACCCCACTGATGTTCCTTTCGATATGACCGAATATTATCGGTTTCTGACGATCATCGGTGGTCTGATAGAGTGTCAGGATAAAATCAATGCGGCTGATGAAGGTGTATAGCGTACTTGGATGCCCGTGGTATTGTTCTACGGAATGTATTTGTCTCTCGACTTGAACCATGTTCGTGTCGTATAGAACTATAGGCATTACTGGTTCTGCCGTTGCCATAATGATTTTTTTTTCAAAGTGAAATCGATTTGTGGCATTTTCGCATGAGACATTTAAATGAACATGATCTAAATTAAAGGTAAAGTGCACGGCATAAACATTAAAGAAAATGCAAAGTTATCTAAGTGTTAGATATGTATAACCGAAAAACAAGTAGCGAAAAGCTACAAAAGCTCAATTGAAAAACGTAAAAATCAATTACTGGAGATTGTACACAGGGACGTGGGTGGACCTATGCGTACAGAGTCATAAAGCGGACGCAAGTATTTTGTAACATTTATTGATGATTATTCAAGATCTTGTCAAATTTATTTTATGTCCAAGAAATCAGATGTATTTGAGGCTTTCAATATATATAAAGCATATGCCGAAAACTTCACAGGTCATAAGATAAAAACGTTACAATGCGATAATGGAACGGAGAATCGAAATGGTGATTTCAATGATTTCAGGACAAAACATGGAATCGGTCGACGTCTTACAGTTCCATACACACCCCAACAAAATGGCAAAAATGGCAGAGCGGCAGAACAGAACTCTAGTTGAGATGGCAAGATGCATGATGCGTCAGGCGGGTGCTCTATCAATGTTTTGGGCAGATGCTGTCAATACAGCATGCTACATAAGAAACCGATGTTTAACAAAAGCTTACGCTCTAATAAAGCTTACTCTCCAGGGAAAATTTCAATCACGATCCGAGGAATGCATTCTAATTGGATATGCAAAAGAGGCAGAATCATACCGGCTATACGATCCAAGAAAGCGACAATAATAGTCAGCAAGGACGTAAGATTTGTTAAAAAAAATTTTTTTTTTTTTTTTAGGGGGGGGTTTTTTTTTTTTTTAAAAAAAAAAAAAAAAAAGAAAAGGAAAAAAAAAAAAAAAAAAAAAAAAAAGAAAAAAAAAAAAAACAAAAAAAAAGAGGGGGGGGGGGGGGGGCAAAAATTTTTTTTTTTGGAGAAAAACCCGGAAACCCTAAAAGTTTAAAAAAAAAAAAAAAAAAAAAAAAAAAAAAAAAAAAAAAAAAAAAAAAAAAAAAAAAAGTATAAAAATCCCAAAAAAAAAAAAAAAAAAAAATTTTTTTTTTTTTTTTTTTTTTTTTTTTTTAAAAATAATCCCCTTTTAGGGGGGTAAAATCGTTCCAACGCTTTTCCAAATTTTCAATACTGTTGGATATCGATTATGATGAATATCGAGTATCTTTTGTTAGTAAGCTTCATATCAACTATCTGGCAACATTGTAATCTCTTCTGCTTTCACTACACATCGTTTGTACTCTTACTGAAGTTAGTTCTTCATTAAACGTTCACAATTCAACATTGCGCGTGTGTTTTATTATCTGAAATAACCAACAAAGGTTATGGGCCCAGATCCCTCGTGAATTGTGAAAAAGACTAGAAAACGTCAGAGAAGAATTCGTAATGAGTATGTCAATTCAAATAGAAAAACTCGATGACGGGAATTATGACATGTGGAGTTTGTCTATGCGAAGCTTATTAATTACATCGGATTTGTGGAATGTTGTGTGCGAAAAACAAATCAAACCCGAGGAAGCATCGCAGGCGGCGCGATGGGAAACAATTGATCAAAAAGCTTTAGCTAGTTTAATATTGAATGTTAAGCCCACGCAGTTGATGCACATAAAGTCGTGCACAACATCGGCAGAAGCATGGAAGAAATTGCGCAGCATTCATATCCCGGCGGGACCAATTAAAAAAACTCAGTTGTATCAAAAACTAGTGAGATTGAAAATGCAATCTGGGGATACTGCGTCTCAGTATGTTAACTCGTTTGTTTGTTTGTTTGATAAATTGGCAGAGCTTGGAATAATTTTGGAAGACGAGTTGAAGGTCATAATGTTTTTGTCTAGTTTGCCTGATTCTTGGGAAAATTTTGTAGTCGCAATAGAAACACGCGACGAGATGCCGCCATTTGAAACGGGAAAAATCAAATTTCTCGAAGAAGGCGCCAGAAAAGAAGATAAACTAGAAGAAGCAGAAGCTGTGTATACACACACAAAGCAGAACAACAGTAAGCAGAAAGACAATCGCCAAAAGACAAAGATAAGTTTAAAGGAAAATGCTACAATTGCCAAAAACCGGGTCATCGCGCGAGTGAATGCAGAAACAAAAAAGAAAAGGAGAACGAACAATCGAATTTTTTAATGCATATCAGTGTTGTTAAAGACAGAAAAAATATGTGGTGCCTTGACAGTGGCGCTACTTCACATATGTGTTGTGACAAAACTAAATTTTCAAATATAAGTGAAAATAATACCACGATCATGTAGCAGCAGATAAATCTGTTGAGTCGCCTGGTGTAGGAACTGTAATTTTGCATACTGAAAATCGGCAAATAACAATGAGAGACGTTCTGTATGTCCCATCGTTAAACATGAACTTTGTATCGATAAGCAAAGCAGCAAAATACGGTCACCATACGAAATTTGAAAATAACGGAGCAGTAATATGCAACAATAGTGGTGAAATTGTGTTACGCGCAAAGCCAGAAAACAATTTATATGTATACGAAAATAAATTTGAACACAATGAATTGCATATCTCTCAAGATTCATCATGGGTATCAATATGGCATAATCGGTTTGGCCATTTAAATTTAAAAAATTTGAAAGTCTTAAGTGAGAAAAACCTTGTGCATGGATTGAATATTAAAAACGTTAATATTAAAACAAATTGTGACACTTGCAATAAGGCAAAAATATGTGGGTTGCCATTCCCACAAAAGTCGGAACGAATAACAAAAAGTGTTCTTGAACTAGTTCATAGCGACGTTTGCGGGCCTATGAATGTCAATTCGATCGCTGGAAATCGATATATGGTTAGTTTTATCGATGATTACACAAGAAAGAACTTTGTTTACTTTATGCGCACGAAGAATGAAGTGTTTGAAAAATTCAAGCTATTCAAAAATTATGTTGAATGTCAAACAAATAAAAAAATAAAGGTATTGGGTAGTGACAACGGCACCGAATATAAAAACAAACAATTTGACGAATTTTTGGAAAAGTTCGGAATTAAAAGACAGTTGACGGTTCCTTACACGCCGCAGCAAAATGGTATTGCTGAGCGAGCAAATCGCACGTTAATAGAAATGGCAAAAAGTCTCCTAATTCACGCAAATTTACCGGAATTTCTGTGGGCTGAAGCTGTGCAAACCGCAGCTTATTTGCGTAATAGATGTCCAACTAAAGTTCTCAACGGAGGGACTCCCTTTGAGTTATGGAAAGGACGAAGGCCATCTGTAAAGCATCTTCGCACCTTTGGATCACGCGTTTTTGCACTGGAAAAACCAAAGAAGGGGAAGTTTCAGGCAAAAGGAAGCGAGTATGTGTTCGTTGGATATTCATTTGAGACAAAAGCGTATCGTCTCTACGATCCCGAAAAACGGTCAGTAGTGGTACGTCGTGACGTAAAATTCTTAGAGGGTGAGTTTAAGTCAGCTGCACAGAACACAAGAATTGATTTTGCGACAAACATTATTCGTCTCGAGCCACCTGTCGAAGTCTTACAGCCGGAGCCGGTAAATCAAGAGATACAGGACACGGAGCGCAGTGACTCAGACGAAGAAGGGGAAGAGTTTGTCAGCGCCAACGACGCAGAAGAGCCATTGGAACAGGCGGAAAATTCTGCACGTTATGGACCAGGAAGACCAAGAATTCTACGGACAGGCCAACGCGGCAGGCCCCGTAAGCAGTACAATGTACTAAGTTACCTGGATAGTTCGGATGACATTGAAACACCGAAATCAGTTGCAGAAGCGTTGAGCAGTCAGTATGTTCGTAACTGGCAAGATTCGATGCAAACGGAAATGGATGCTTTAAGAAAGAACGAGACATGGGACATGGTGGACCTACCTCCCAAGCAAAAGGCCATTGCATCAAAATGGGTGTTTCGTATAAAACGAAACAAAGATGGCGAAATCGAGCGATTCAAGTCTAGACTAGTTGCCAAAGGATGCGGGCAGCAGTTTGGTGTCAATTACTGGGAAACATTCTCTCCAGTAATACGTTACGAAACAATTCGAATGCTATTTGCTATCGCCGCAGAGAAGGAGCTATGTATGCACCAAGTAGACATCTCTAATGCATACTTAAACAGTACTTTGGAAGAAACGGTTTACATGAAGCAGCCGGAGAACTTTGTTGACGAGGATCACCCAACGAGAGTATTGAAGCTGCAAAAGGCAATCTATGGCCTAAAACAATCTGGACGATCCTGGAATAATACACTGGATGAGGTTTTGATCAGTTTAAATTTCAAAAGATGTAAAACCGAGCCGTGTCTTTACGTACATCTTACAGAGCAAAAGTACATTGCAGTTTACGTAGATGACTTACTTATCATTTGTCCTACCGAGAGAGACATTGATATAATCAAAAGAAAGATTGCTGACAAGTTCGAGACACATGACAGCGGCCCCGTAAAATACTTCCTTGGAATGGAAGTTAAGCGAAATGGTGAACGAGGACCTGTAACCATGTCGCAAACGAAGTACATAGAATCTTTATTAGCCACTTATGAGATGCAGAACTGCCGATCTGCGTCCACCCCACTTGAGCCTGGATTTCAAGTTTCCTGCCAAGATGACGATTGCGCCAAGGTAAATACAACAGAATATCAATCGCTAATAGGTTCCCTTATGTATTTAGCAGTATTGAGCCGACCTGATATATTGCACGCCGTTTGCAAGTTATCTCAACGGAACACGAATCCTCACGTCGAGCACCAAACTGCAGCCAAGCATATTTTACGATATTTATCTGGAACCATGGATCTGAGCATCACATATCACAAAACCGGAGATTCAGTAAAAGGCTTTGCTGATGCTGATTGGGCAAATGATCAGAATGATAGGAAATCGTATTCAGGATATGCGTTTATGTTGGGCGGCAGCGCGTTTTCCTGGGCATCTTCAAAACAAAGCGTAGTTGCCCAAAGCAGCACTGAAGCTGAGTATATCGCTTTGTCGACTGCTGCCAAAGAAGCCGTTTATCTTCGCAGACTACTAAAAGAAATTGGCTGTTTAGATCAGGATAAAATTGTCTTATTAGGTGACAACATTAGTGCGCAGCATATCGCTAAAAACCCTGTACATCACAAGCGCACTAAACACATAGATATTAAGTATCATTTCGTAAGAGAGAAAGTCGAAAGTAAAGAAATTGAATTAAAATATGTATCAACTAATGAAAATGTTGCGGATATCTTTACAAAAGGCTTAGGAAAGCAAAAACATTATGAATTAATTAAATATCTTGGATTAAATTAAAATAAATGTATGTAGCTTAAGAGGAAGTGTTGGATATCGATTATGATGAATATCGAGTATCTTTTGTTTGTAAGCTTCATACCAACTATCTGGCAACATTGTAATCTCTTCTGCTTTCACTACACATTCGTTTGTACTCTTACTGAAGTTAGTTCTTCATTAAACGTTCACAATTCAACATTGTGTTTTTTTTTTTTTTTTTTTTAAAAAATATAAAAAAAAATTTTATAAAAAAATAATTATTTTTTTTTTTTTATAATTTTTTTTTTTTTCGTTGTCCTCCTTTTTTTTTTTTTATTTTTTTTTTTTTTTTTTTTTTTTTTATCCAAAAAAGGCGGTTGGTTTTTTTTGGTGTTTTTTTGGGGGGGGGGGGGGGGGGGGAAGAAGATCAAATCCATTTTTTTTTTTTTTTTTTTTTTTTTTTTTTTTGTTTGGGGGTTTTTTTTTTTTTTGGGGATAATTTTTTTTTTTTTTTCAAAACCCCAAGAATTTAAAAAAATTATTTTTTTTTTTTATATAATAAAATTAAAAAAAAAACCTCCCTTTTGTTTACAAAAAGACGGGCGCCCCTTTTTTGCCTGGCGGGGGGGTTTTTTTTGGCTTCGTGCGGCTTTGGGGGGGTGGGTTTGTGGAGGGGGGAAGAAGGGGGGTGTTTTTACATAAAAAGAAAAAAAAGGGGGTTGGAAAATTTTTTTTAACACAAAAGTTTCCCCAACCAAAAAAAAAAAAGGAAAAGCCCCGATTTTTCTGATAAATTGTTGAAAGCAGTGGAAGACAACATGGAGATTCATCAGATGGACGTTGTAACTGCCTACCTGAACGGAGAGCTGAAAGAAGACGTATACATGAGTGTTTCAGAGGGATTCACTGGATTCATGGAGAAACTAGAGCTGGGTCTTCCAGTTGGAACAAAACAAGTGGTTTCAGATGCCAAACACAAACAATTAGCAAAGAAATAGCGTAAAAGTCTGAAACAATTTCGGAATCCAGTCTGTCTGATTACAAAGGCCTTGTACGGACTTCGACTAAGCGGACTGCGCTAGTACGAAAAGTTGACCACCAAGTTGCAGGAGATACGTGCCTATTCTTAAAACGTGAAGAAGGAAAACTCTTATTGGTGACGATCTATGTTGATGATTTGTAAATGGCTTCAAATCATCCCGAGTGGCTTAAGGAGATGAAGATGCACCTCAGCAAAACGTTTCGAATGAAGGTTATCGGACCGATGAAAACATGTTTGGGTATCGAATTCAGACAGAATATACAAAAACATGAAGTCTTCTTATCTCAGGAAAAGTACACCGATATCATTTGAAAAAGGTTTGGAATGAATGAGTGCAATCCAGCACTATCACCCAAAAAAGCGAAATCAAGCTTGCAAAGGCAAGAGATGGCATACGAACGGAAAATGAATAAGTATCCATATCAAAATCTAATTGGTGCTTTAATGTTTCTTGCAGTAACAACCAGGCCATACATTGCATATGCTGTAAACTTTATGAGCCAATTTAACGCGAACTACAATGTTGAACATTGGAATATAGCAAAGCGCATTCTACGGTATTTACGAGCTATACGCAGTTGTTGACGCCGACTGGGGTGGCAACATATCAGACAGGCGATCCTATACCGGGCAGGCGTTCTTAATGGCCGGCGTCGCAATCAGCTGGAAGACTCGCAAGCAACGCACTGGTGACCTATCGAGCACAGAATCTGAGTATCTTGCCTTGTGAGAAGCAATGAAGGAGGCCTTATATTAAACGACTCTTTTTAGCAAGATTGGGCAGCGATTCGAGAAGGTGCAGCTCTTTAAGGACAACCAGAATGCATAGAAACTGGTGAAAGGTTTTGGTTATCACCCACGCATAAAACACATTGATATACGTTACCATTTCATCCAGCGACTGCATAAGAATGGTGACATCGTAATTGATTATATGCCGACAAAAGAGATGCCAGGAGATGGGTTGACGAAGGGACTCAACACTGCCAAACATCAGAAGTGTGTTTCATCATTGGGTATTACACACATCTAAATTTAAGATATGAATTAAGGGGGCGTGTTTGAGTTCGCCGTCGCTACGAAACAGACGCATTTCCTTATACTTAATGTACTAAACTCTACGTTTATATAAATAAAGCTCTAAAATCCAATACTTTTCTTGACCAAGGCCTTCCTTTTGAAATAGAATGTCATGTTCATCAATCTCATTGTTGCATGTGTCTCCGAAGCAACTTCGTAATCAGATTCTACGTTTAGTTACACGTCTGACGAAGTTGTTGGTGCCGACAAGTTTGTTGGCGTCTATTTGATCCTCTGTTACCGTAACTGATGAGTGTCGGACGCCTATAAGGTGATTGGTATGGTGAGAACTGAGTTCAACCCATTGGGCGATATGCCTGGGGGAATGGGTTCAAATTGTTCGGGTACGCGACCTGATTTACTTTTTCAATATGATTAACATTCCGTAATTCTAGACAGAAGGAATATGCTTCCGGCAAGTTTTTTTGGGCCGCATAAGAGCATGATTGCTAGTTATACCCGCTACTCGTAGAGAAGAAGGGTATTATAACTTTGTGCCAACCGAAAATGTTTGTAACAGGCAGAAGGAGAAATCTCCGACCCCATAAAGTATATATATTCTAAATCAGCATGAACAGCCGAGTCGATATAGCCATGACCGTCTGTCCGTCTGTCTGTCCGTATAAAAACCTAGATCTCAGCTATTATAAGAGCTAGAGCTATCAAATTTGGAGACAATATGTGTTAATTATGCCAGCAGATCAAGTTTATTTTGGATTTTTGCCACGCCCCCATCCGCCCCCAAAAATCGAAAAAGATCGATTGTAGCTGCAAATATAGCTCTACAGCAATCATATATTTTTATTTTTATATATGTGATAAAAACTACCATGCGGGCGTGTTGCGCAATAAGATCGGCCGATAAATAAGGAAGATATTCAAGATATGCCCTGTGGCCATGTGCTTATGTCGGTTTTTCCTAATGTTAGTACCAGAGTTGAACTCCAGCAGCAGACAATTTTTTTTTAATTATATGGCAACTTTTTTGTTTTTTTTTTAATTATGTGGCAACTGTTTTTTTTATACCCTTGCAGAGGGTATATTAATTTTAGCCAGAAGTTTGCAACGCACCTTAGGAGACATCTCCGACCCTATAAAGTATATATATTCTGAATCAGCATCACCAGAGGAGTCGAAAAATGGATGTCCGTCTGTCCGTCCGTCCGTCCGTCTGTTGCAACGCAAACTAGTCTCTCAGTTTTTGAGCTATCTTCATGAAACTTGGCATACAAGCTTCTTATTGCTGTAGGCTGTAAATAAGTCGGAACGAGCCAGATCGGACCGATATATCGTATAGCTGTCATAGAAGCTATCGGCCGATTTTTGTTGTTTTTCAAGATATTGCAACAAGATTTGGCAAATCTTATTCTTATTACTTTCTCAATTTACTGTCAAAATTGTTTCAAATTGTATAATCGGACCACTATAACATATAGCTGTCATAGGAACAATCGGCTGCAATCAGGGTTTTTGTATGCAAACCTGTTTTGTTTTTGGAAATACCGCACATTATCAATACTTTTTAATGTTATACAGTAACCCGCCCTTAGTTTTTCCATTTAAATATCTCAGACGTTTATATTATACAGCTGTTATAGGAACAATCAGTCAGTCCGTCTGTCTGTTGCAACGCAAATTAGTCCCCCCCTTATTATTGAGCTATCTTCATGATATAGCTATCAGGCTTACCACATCCAAATCTAAGTGTGTCCCTAATAATAAAGTTCGAAATCGAACTTTTATAACTTATAACGATCAACGATCGGCCTAATGAAGTTTCATGTTGCAATTTTATGGAAATCTGAGTACTATTACATGTAGCTGTTAAACAAAAAATCATGAAGCTGTTATTCAAACGCATTTTTGAATGAGAACTTTCCAAATTTAGATTTTATGACCAACAGATCCTTTACAAAGACATTTCCTCATAACATTTTGTGTTAAGTATATAAAAAATCCAGGTATATACAAAAGCATTAAAAAGGTAGAATTATTTTTTTTTCGAAGCAGGTTTTTGATTCATAGCCTTAATCAGGTAAAAATCTTGACTTCCATTACTGTTATAATTGTTCAATAAATACCACAGAAACCAGCAGCAATCCAAATATATTTTATATTTTGTATAACTGCAAGGGTATGAAACTTTCGGCAAGCCGAAGGTAGCCTTGCTTTCTTGTTATACCCTTGCAGAGGGTATATTAATTTTAGCCAGAAGTTTGCAACGCACCTTAGGAGACATCTCCGACCCTATAAAGTATATATATTCTGAATCAGCATCACCAGAGGAGTCGAAAAATGGATGTCCGTCTGTCCGTCCGTCCGTCCGTCTGTTGCAACGCAAACTAGTCTCTCAGTTTTTGAGCTATCTTCATGAAACTTGGCATACAAGCTTCTTATTGCTGTAGGCTGTAAATAAGTCGGAACGAGCCAGATCGGACCGATATATCGTATAGCTGTCATAGAAGCTATCGGCCGATTTTTGTTGTTTTTCAAGATATTGCAACAAGATTTGGCAAATCTTATTCTTATTACTTTCTTAATTTGCTGTCAAAATTGTATCAAAATCGGATCACTATAACATATAGCTGCCATAGGAACAATCGGCTGAAATCAGGTTTTTTGTATGCAAACCTTTTTTGTTTTTGGAAATACCGCACATTATCAATACTTTTTAATGTTATACAGTAACCCGCCCTTAGTTTTTCCATTTAAATATCTCAGAAGTTTATATTATATACATAGCTGTTATAGGAACAATCAGTCAGTCCGTCTGTATGTTGGAACTCAAATTAGTCCCCCAGTTATTGAGCTATCTACATGAAACTTGGCACACAAGCTTATTATTGCTGTAGGCTGTAAATAAGTCGGAACGAGCCAGATCGGACTGATATATCGTATAGCTGTCATAGAAGCTATCGGCCGATTTTTGTTGTTTTTCAAGATATTGCAACAAGATTTGGCAAATCTTATTCTTATTACTTTCTTAATTTGCTGTCAAAATTGTATCAAAATCGGATCACTATAACATATAGCTGCCATAGGAACAATCGGCTGAAATCAGGGTTTTTGTATGCAAACCTTTTTTGTTTTTGGAAATACCGCACATTATCAATACTTTTTAATGTTATACAGTAACCCGCCCTTAGTTTTTCCATTTAAATATCTCAGAAGTTTATATTATATACATAGCTGTTATAGGAACAATCAGTCAGTCCGTCTGTATGTTGGAACTCAAATTAGTCCCCCAGTTATTGAGCTATCTACATGAAACTTGGCACACAAGCTTATTATTGCTGTAGGCTGTAAATAAGTCGGAACGAGCCAGATCGGACTGATATATCGTATAGCTGTCATAGAAGCTATCGGCCGATTTTTGTTGTTTTTCAAGATATTGCAACAAGATTTGGCAAATCTTATTCTTATTACGTTCTTAATGTGCTGTCAAAATTGTATCAAATTGTATAATCGGACCACTATAACATATAGCTGTCATAGGAACAATCGGCTGATATCAGGGTTTTTGTATGAAAACCTGTTTTGTTTTTGGAAATACCGCACATTATCAATACTTTTTAATGTTATACAGTAACCCGCCCTTAGTTTTTCCATTTAAATATCTCAGACGTTTATATTATAAATCTGTTATAGGAACAATCAGTCAGTCCGTCTGTCTGTTGCAACGCAAATTAGTCCCCCCCCTTATTATTGAGCTATCTTCATGAAACTTTTCTCCCAAGCTTCTTATTTCTGCCCTCTTTTAATAAGTCGGAACGGGCCAGATCGGACTGATATATCGTATAGCTGTCATGAAGCCTATCGGCCGATTTTCGTTATATTTCAAGATATAGCTATCAGGCTTACCACATCCAAATCTAAGTGTGTCCCTAATAATAAAGTTCGAAATCGAACTTTTATAACTTATAACGATCAACGATCGGCCTAATGAAGGTTCATGTTGCAATTTTATGGAAATCTGTGTACTATTACATGTAGCTGTTAAACAAAAAATCATGAAGCTGTTATTCAAACGCATTTTTGAATGAGAACTTTCCAAATTTAGATTTTATGACCAACAGATCCTTTACAAAGACATTTCCTCATAACATTTTGTGTTAAGTATATTAGAAATCCAGGTATATACAAAAGCATTAGAAAGGTAGAATTATTTTTTTTCGAAGCAGGTTTTTGATTCATAGCCTTAATCAGGTAAAAATCTTGACTTCCTGTATTGTTATAATTGTTCAATAAATACCACAGAAACCAGCAGCAATCCAAATATATTTTATATTTTGTATAACTGCAAGGGTATGAAACCTTCGGCAAGCCGAAGGTAGCCTTGCTTTCTTGTTTTTTTTCTAATTATGTGTCAACTTTTTTTTTAATTATGTGCACTGAAAATATTCATAGTGTAATTTTATCGGTCATCACGTAAGAAATTCAGTGGTCGAGTGGTGATGGTAGTTGACTGTTAAGCGAGAAGTCCCCGGAGTTCAACTCCTGGGTGAATTGAAATCGAATGTTGAGATGTATTGTGAGGCAGCATATATGCATGTATGTATAGGCGTCTCTTTCACACATGCATAATTTATAACTGCAAAATAATAAAAGCAAGGGGCAACATCCAATAGAATCGAGTGGAACTTGCATAGGCAAAACAAATAAGAGACGGAAAGAAATAAAAAGCAAGAACGCATTGTTCACATTTGGCACGTGTTTTTCCGTAGAATTGTAGCGGGTATATCACAGTCGAGTCAGCTCGACTGTAGCCTTTCCGACTTGTTTTTTGTTTATAAGATGCGTCCAAAGTAAACATGACTTTTTGAATCTAGCGCACTCTAGTGGCGCCATCCATATATCGACTAATGTGTTAAAATCTATTCTTTATCGACTTCTAGTAATAATTTCATAACATTTTATATTTTGGTGAAGTTATTGCGTTTTAAGTGTCAGTATGTTTTTGTCATCGGTGCGAAAATGAGCTTCGAACAAAGAGCCAACATTAAATTTTGTTTTAAAAAACTTTTACCGAAAAGTTTCAATTGATGAAACAAGTTTATGGCGATAATTGTTTATCCCGTAGCAGTGTGCACGAGTAGTTTCAACGTTTTCAAAGTGGTCGAGAGGACATAAATGACGATGAACATGTGGGCCAACCAAAATCCGTGATCACCGGAAATTCTATCGAACATTTGCGTGAATTCATAAGTATTCTCCGAAATCATCATTGAAATTCATGGAAATAGAATTGAACATCTCCAAAACATAGATTTTTCGCATTTTGACCGAATATTTGGGCTTACAAAAGGTGTGTGCACGGTTTGTTCCGCACAAATTGACTGTCGACCAAAAATTGCTCAGAATTCAACATTCGAAGGCCATCATTGAAAAGGCAAAAAATAACCCGAACTTCCTTTAGAAGATTGTGACTGGTGACGAAACGTAGTGTTTTCAATATGATTCCGAAACGAAACGCCAGAGTGCTGAATGGAAGGCGCCGGACGTGCCGAACCTAAGGGTATTGTCCACAAAGAATTTATTCCACCCAACCAAAACGTTAATGCGGTATTCTACCTTGGAGTTTTGAATCGTTTGGTGCACCGTATTCGACGTGTTCGGCCGGAATAACGCGAAGATGAAAGTTGACGTTTGTTGCACGATAATGCGCCGTCCCATCGATCGACGCTTGGGCCCGATTATTTGACCAAAAATCACGTTTTAACAATCAACCACTCCACGTATTCACCTGATATGGCACCGTGCGCCTTCTACCTTCTCGGAAAAATGCATTTGCCGATGAAAGGAAAGCGTTATGCAGACGTGGAGAACACTCAAAAGGCTTGCACCGGTGGCCATACCGGGAACGAGATAAAACATTCGTTCGTCATGCTTTTGGACAGTGCAAAAAGCTGTATTAAAGCAGAAGGAGACTATTTTGAATAAAATTAATTTATTTTGCCGATAAAACCATATGCTCTGTCTTTTTTTACTTGTTTACTTTGGAACGCACCTTGTATTAGCGCATATTATCATCAAATTTGGTAGCTCTATCTCTTATAATAACCTCGAACTTTTCTCTTCAAAGTGAACGGACACATTTTTTTTCTTCTCGCCGCGTTTTATTTTATAATTGCAAACAATCGGAATTTGTCTTTAAAATTATCATTTAAAATTAACTTCAACATATCCGTTCACAATCGTGAGTGCATGCCTGCTGTCTTTACCCACTGGCTTGTAGTTTACTAATTATACTTTGATTCTAAACTTTATTCCACTGCCAATTCGTTTGCTCTTTTTGCTCTTCGCTTTTCAGAGTGCAATTGTTTTTATTGTGCTCTTCTTTTTTGTCTGTTGTAACATTCTCGTTGCAGCTATAACAGTAACAACTTAACTCTCTCACATCTTTTAGTGTGTGTGTGTCTAACACTCTCTCGAGCTCACTCACCTACTCTCAATATCTTTTGCGTGCGCAATTCTCTCTCATTTTTTTTATTTTTTCATTCTTTTTTCATTTTTGATTTTCTTCTTGCGGTAGTTTTTTTTGGCTACCATTATATGTTCTCCAAAAATTTGGCCAGAACATGTAATGGTTAAAGAGTTTGAGGCGAAGAAGAAAAAGAATCGGAAACCGATTGTTCTTTCACTGCCAATCCCAGAAACGTCGACTCAAACGCAAAACGCAAAAAACTAAGTGCTACTTTTCTTCTTACATACCAAAATGTTAGAGGATTAGGTAGCAAATTATCCAATCTATTCATAAACAGCCTTTCTTTTACCTCCCATGTTTTAGTGTTTACTGAAACTTGGTTAAAACCGGATATTTTAAGCACCGAAGTTTTACCAAGTAAGTATACAACCTACAGGCTTGATCGACCTGGCCGACGTGGTGGAGGAGTTCTGATTGCAGTAAACTCCGCCATATCATCGGAACTTTTTCAACCGGAAGTTCAACATTGCATTGAATTTATTTGTGTAAAATTACACTTTCCCGGTTTTTTCTGTTTTATAACCTGTTCATATATTCCGCCGTCATCGGAATTGTCAGTCTATTTGCAACACTTGTCTGCAATAAAGACTGTTTTCAACCTGTTATCAGACAGGGAGCATTTTATAGTCCTTGGTGACTTTAATGTTCCTGAATGTGACTGGACACCAAGTGTTGGTGAGACTTATTTATTGCCTTCTCGGCAGCATTCATGTCATTGTTGCAGGTCAATCATATCAAAAACTTTAGAAACAGATCCTTGGATTTATGCTTCGTATCTGATCCATCTAGGGTGTCTCTAAAAAGGACTCAACCACTTTCTTTACCAGAAGATTCTTATCATCCCACTTTTGAAGCTACTTTTGATCGAGCAAATGTTTTGTTAAATATAAAAAACTGTGTAAACGTATTCTCTGCTTTAGAAAAGCAGATTTTGTATTATTGAACTTTTTAATTTCCAACTACGACTAGTCAGAGCTTTACTCGACTACTGATATTTCAGTAGCGGTAAGCATATTTTATAAGACCATTGACTCTTTCTTTGATATTTGTGTACCGCGTTTCAATCAGACATGCTCGAGTAAGTCACCATGGCTTACAAAAGAGCTAGTTTACTTAAAAAATATAAAATTAATAATTGCAGTTTAGCTTTTTCCCGTTTTATAACTGCACCATTAAATTTCTCAGTCCTTAACGCGAAATGCTATAAAAACCATTTACCTCGTTGTAGGTCTCAGTTCCTTGAGAACCCTTAACAGTTTTATAGTTTTGTTAATATGAAACGTAAATCTTGTCTTTCCCTCAAAGTTGTCATTTGAAAACACCACTGCAGATATCGACCAAGCCATGGCCGATATGTTTGCTAGGTTTTTTCAAACCACGTATTCGCCTACTACACTAAAGATTCATTTTTATTCATACAACATTCCTTGCTCAAATGGTATCTTCACCCCTATTTTAAACGAAAATTTACTTGTTAAGGATCTTCTCTTGCTTAAACCAGTTTTTTCACCAGGTCCTGACGATGTTCCCGCTTGTGTACCGCTTCTGTGCCAACTCCCTAAGTAAGCCATTGCTCAAACTATTTTCGCTGTCCTTAGATACTTCATCCTTTCCTTCCATTGGGAAGGAATCTTTTATCATTCCCTTTTTTAAGAAGTAAACTGGCAGTAAGTCTGAAGTAAGCAATTATAGAGGTATCTCTTAATTTGTCGGCTATACCTACATTCTTCGAGAATGTTTTAACTCTTCACTTGCAACATTTTTGTAGATCCATCATATCGACTTCTCAGCAGGGATTTATAAAACGTCGCTCATCTACGGCAAATTTACTGGAGCTGACATCCTTTGTTATAAAAGGTTTTCAGGAAAATCCTCAAACTGATGTTATTTACACTGATTTCAGTAAGGCTTTTGACTCAGTAAATCATTCCCTTCTTGCACATAAACTCAGCCTCTTAGGCTTCACACCAAAACTTCTTAATTAGATTGTGAGTTATCTGAATGGCAGAACCCAAAGAGTTCTCTTTAAAAATGTATTTTCACACCTTCTTCATGCCACATCTGGCGTTCCTCAGGGTAGCCATCTAGGCCCCCTCCTTTTTACGCTTTTCATCAATGACCCCCCTTTGGTCATACATAACTCCCGTACTCTCATGTATTCGGACGATGAAAAGCTTTATTATGAATTTAAAGATGACTGATAGTTTTCATTCCTGGTGTTGTGCAAATTTCTTAAACCTGAACAGCTCCAAATGCAAGCTGATGACATTCTATCAAGTCCAACGTACGTTTCCTACACTCTTTGTGGTTGTGTCTTAGAAATAATTACTCTCTTGGGGTCCGTTTGGACCGAAAACTAAAGTTTTCCGAACATATTTCCCATATGGTCAATAATGCCATGGGTGTGCTTGGCTTTATTAAGAGATGGTCTAAGGAGTTTGACGATCCTTATGTAACAAAGACCCTCTACACCTCACTTGTTCATCCAATTCTAGATTATGGATCATGCGTATGGTGTCCTCAGTACACTACTCACAAAAACTGCATTGAATCTGTACAAAAAAATTTTTTAATGTTCGCCTTACGAGGCCTTAACTGGGATGTAAATTTAAGACTTCCTTCCTATGGCAGTACCCTTCTACTACTTAACGTACCTCCTCTATATAATCGTAGAACCATGCTGGGTGTAGTATTTATTAATAACCTCATCCAAGGTGACATTGACAGTGTTAACCTGGTTAGCCAGTTACACTTTTCTGTCCCTTGCAGACTAACACTAACCTACCTACCACTAACTCTTCCTAATTGTAGGTCGAACTATGCCCTTCACGATCCGTTTAGGTTATTGTGTTTGGACTATAATAATCTTTACTTTCTTTTTTCTATCGCTTCCTGTGTTGCATGCCTAAAATTTGAAATTTTGTCCTACCTATCTAGAAATTAAGTAATCTTTCCTCGAAATTCTTTCCTATCTCGGTATCTTTGCATGCCCGCGTTCTCTATTTCGCGTTTCGAGTCATACGTTAGACGACTGTGCCCCTGGGTCGGTTGGGCGGGAGGTGGACATTCGCTGTGTCTGGGATCCGCGCGTAACAATCTTGATTTTGATTTTGCAAGGACCACTTGACTATACATTCATTGTATCAACGTCCATAAAAAAAAATATCTGAGATCTAGTTATTTATACGGACGGACAGACAAACAGACGGACTGACGGACATGGCTATATCGACTGCTATGCTGATTCAGAATAAATATACTATATGGTGTCGGAGATGTCTCCTTCTGCGTGTTACAAAGATTTTCGGTTGGCACAAAGGCAACCACTCTACGAATAGCGAGTATTAAAATAATACGTATATATAGAAAAGCAATCTAAGGCCTACTCTATTGGTATGGAAACTAAATCTTAGCCCTGCTAATCTTTGAATGAAGCAAAAACTTGATCTGATAGGTTAATTTCAAATTTTTGTATTTGTTAATTAAAACGGTGTATTAAGATTGTCCCATATATGATATAAATAGTTTTGCTTCCACTTTTTTATATTTGTGTTCAACTTAAAAGCATGAGAATGGTCCTTTGACCTATTTATCGTTTTGAAGTTATCTTCCGGATATAAGTTAAAGATTTACTTGTCGGAAGTATGCTCAATTTAATTAAAATTTGAAGATAGTCGGCAACAATTTATATAATATATATGTGACTTTTATTTATTTTTAGCTGTGCACAGAAGAGGATTGTCAGGAAGAAGTGGTTCTCCTGGCATTGAACTATTTGGATCGTTTTTTATCGAAGAAATCAGTGCGAAAAACGCATCTTCAAATCTTAGCAGCTGCTTGCTTGTTACTAGCTTCCAAACTACGTGAGCCCAGTTGCCAGGCATTATCCGCAGAGCTTCTTGTATTTTATACAGATAATAGTATAAACAAAGACGATTTAATAGTAAGTAATTACTAATTATAGTAATATATATATAGTATATATAGTATGTTTAGCTGGCCAGCAGTGGCATTGCTCGCTTATATTTTTTTAAAAGCTTAAAGTATGCATATTTCTTTGTGGGATGCCCTTGATTAAATTTAACAACCACTTATGTTGATTTGAAACAAGGGTATGTCTGTGCCATTCAGATACGATTTAAATAATAATTCTAATTATAATAATTCTAATTCATAACTAACCGAGAGTAAAATGTCTAATTCTATAAACGATTTGGAACTTTACTAGGTGCCAATATAAGAATTACTTGTCGGCCTGACGGCAGGTCACACGTGGCAGGATCGTAGCAGATGATGTTTGTGGTGCTCATAAAAATATCGTTCCTCGTTCTGTTTTATTAAAAACTACTCATACAAAATTGATATACCTTAAATCTATCCTGAGCTATTGCCTACATCGCAACGTGGTCAACGTTCAGCTCTGTTATACAGAGTTGCTGATCAAGCAGACCATGGTATCATATAACGATGCGTTGCCCAACTTGTCTACATACATACGATATATGCGTAATTGGCCACTCGTGGAGATGGTTAATGGAAAAATTGTCATCATTGAACTTAAACGCATTGCATTAGGAATTAAATTCTTGTTTCTGTTCAGGAACCATGTGACTAGAGTGTATTGTAGGAGATGTTGCATACTGTATGAATTACATCCAGAATAATATCAAAAAATACTAATGAACATTTATTTAGGTACCCTTGCAAAATATTGGTAAAATATTTACCGATTATTCGTCAGTCTATTTTCCATAGAAATACAATATTATGTATACAAATTTGTATTAATTATTGAATAATCTTTAGTTTGCGAAAGTTCCCTAAGTTACGTCCTACTTTGGCGCATAAGCGATACAAAATTAGTAGAAAAGAAATTGTGCAGAAGCAACAATAAAACTTCTAAATATAGAATATAAACAAATTATATACAAAGTACAAACCGAAAAAGCAATTTGCAAAAAAAATTTGTTTGTCAAATTATATTATACTTTTTCCGACGGGAGGCAGAAAATTATTTCATAGAATAGAGACACTAAAGATTTATTTGATAGAATCGGCGAATTTACATATTTTTGCTCTATAGGACATTAGCTTGTGGCCCGGTCGATCCAAAACTTTGCTCAGACTTTGCATATATAATAACGTGTATGGGTAAAATAAAAGATTTGTGTTATTATGTTTACAGCAGTTGGAGCTCGTAAAGCTCCTAACCACCCCATATAATAAAATACTGGAGATGTCTGTCGACCTGTTATTTGTTAATTAAAACCTTAACAACCTTGTGGTCAATGTCGATCAGGTAGATTTTTGCATCATAGTTTATCTAGCCGACAACATTTTTGCCAAACACAATATGAACTCTTTCCAAAAGACTATTAACGTAGTAGCCAACTTCGATCATAAGCTTCCATCGCTAACTTACATGCTGATCGAAGTCGAATTTCATCTCCACTAGAACTCGCAGGCGCTAAGGAAAATAAACTATCCAATGACCAAGCTTATCTCTTGAATGTGAATTGTTTGGACTATGTACTGCATAAAATTATTCTTCGAGAATTCGTAATGCAGTCGCACATAGTTAAAAGGTGTATAAAAATTTCTTTAGTATAGTGTATTTTGACCGGCGTATTTTCGGTTATTTTGAAAAATATTGGAGATAGATAGATAGTGGTTCAAATGTCTGGGGGAAGTTGAAATATTTTGTTTTTACTTTCTTTCATTTATTCTTTTTTACACCCGCTACTCGTAGAGTAGAAGGGTATTTTAGCTTTGTGCCAACCGAAAATGTTTGGAACTGGCAGAAGGAGACATCTCCGACCCCATAAAGTATATATAAATTGGTCGTTTGCCGGCGTTATCGCGCGCGACTCTAACAAGTCTAATGTCAGGCGGAACCTTGACAATAAAAGACAGGGAGTTCTTTTCCTTATTTTATAATTTGACAGCAAAGCGTTGCTGTTGTGTCGGAATAAGAATACAAACTGAATACAAAAAGATTCTTAAAGTTAAATGAAAGCGAAACTCTGTTCCGCAATCATACTCATAAAGGCCACGCAAATGTGCTATGTTTGCCGACTATGCAACGACATCCGCTGCTGGCTAAGCAGATTCGCTCGAAGTCATGTTACGGGCAGCAACCTAGAGATTGTTGACTTCAGTTAACTTATATTCTGAATCAGCATGAACTGTCGAATCGATATTGCCATGTCCGTCTGTCCGTCTCTCTGTCTGTCCGTCCGTATGAAAACCTATTATAAGAGCTAGAGGTACCAAATTTGGGGACAGTATGTGTTAATTCTGCACGCAGATCAAGTTTATTTTGAATTTTCGCCACGCCTCCATCCGCCCCATAAATCAAAAAAATCTATTGTATCTGCAAATATAGCCCTACAGCAATCAATCTGCGGACGTTTTGCGAAAGTTTCAATAAGATCGAGCGATAAATAAGGAAGATATTCAAGAAATAGTATTGCCTTGTGACCATGTGCTTATGTCGGTTTTTCCTAATGTTAGTTCCCGAAATCAACTCCAGCAGCAGGCAACATTTTTTTTTAATTATGTGCACCGAAAATATTCATATTGCAATGTTATCGGCCATTGCGTAAGAAATGCAGTGGCCAAGTGATGATGGTAGTTGACTGTTAAGCGTGAGGCCCGGGGTTCAACTCCTAGTTTCGACGTAGGCCGGTTGCTGTGTGATGTGTATTTTTTCACTTTTGAAAAATATTTATGTTTAATTCAAATTAATTTAAATAAAGAAAAATGAGCAATGAAAAACAAAACAACGCCGCCGCCGCCGCCGCCGAATTGCATTTTTATTCTTTTCATGTATAATAATTTAAATTGTCTCATAATGCAACTTTGCCGACGTTGGTGTCAGTGCGGTTACGGCGTAGTGGAAGTTCTGGCTGCTAGTAGAGATTTTGTTTTTAGAGACCGATGGTTCGAATCCACATGGGCCCAACAAATAATTTATTTTATTTTGTTCCGTTGTTGTTGTTTTTTTTTTGTTTTGGTCGAAGCCATATTAATTTATATTACACATGTACATTGTAAATTCATGGCCCATGCAATTTAAGTTTTACTTTATGGCAAAAATCAAGGGCAATTGGACTTGGTCTTGCAGAAGTTTTCTATTTTAATGCCAGTAAAGTAAAGTAATAAAGTAATAATTATGATTAATTATTGCAATGTATGTAAAGTACAAAATAAGTTTTTAATATATTTAAGGTCAGTTAGAATCGAAAGAGATAGTCAGCAGCAATAGACATGAGAAATCTGATTTGACTAATTCACTTTTTTTTAATTATGTGCACCGAAAATATTCATGCAATTTTATCGTGAGTGCATGCCTGCTGTTTTACTGGTTTCTAATTTACTCATTATACTTATTCTAAACTCTATTCCACTGCCATTTCGTTGTTTCTTTTTGCTCCTCGATTTTCAGAGTGCAATTGTTTTTATTGTGCTCTTCTTTTTCGTCTGTTGTTGTTGCATTCTCGTTGCAGCTATAACAGTAACAACTCAACTCTCTCACATCTTTTAGCGTGTGTGTGCCTAACACTCTCTCGCGCTCACTCGCCTACTCTCATTATCTTTTGCGTGCGCTCTTGACTCGCAATCCTCTCTCATTTATTTTATTTGTTCTCTCTTCTTTTATTTTTGCTTTTGTTATTGCTTTAGTTTTTCTTGGCTACAGTAGAGACCCCGTATAAAGGAAGACGTAATCTGCTTTAAGAAATCCTGCCTAAAGCAGGTGACCGTTGCTCAGCCAAGCATCTCTTGCTGGCTTTGCGACAACGTCGTGCACATAAAATGTGCCGGCTACACGGCCTCTACGGCTGACGCCGTGGCCAAGCGCACTGGTTTGCGCTACTGTGGTGACATGTGTCGGGAGGCGGAGAACGATATGATGTCGTTCATGCGGCAGACAAAGACTGGATTTCGGGAATTGTTTGGCAGTTTTCGTAAACTTGCCGATCAGTTCTCAGCGTTGGACAACTCGTTTAATAGTTTAAAGCTATTAAATGAGTCGCCCAAGCGTAAGAAATCTGTTCACGTAGCGAAGCCTTTGCCTGCTGCCATTCCGCCTCCTCTCACCAGCCATGCACTCCTGTGACTCAGCCGGTGATGTCGTTCATTACTCCTATGGTGACGAGATCATCGGTGTCAGAGAAAGTCATCAACGAGTGTGTGCAAATGGTGTCAAACAAAATTTCTGATGTGTCCGCTGTGGATACTTTGCCTGTACCACAGATTATAGAAACACCTAAGGCAAGTTCTAGTTCGGGATTACCGCTTATGAACTATCCCATAGGTGTAATACCCGTGGAGCCTAAAATGGAGTTAGGAGTTCCACTAAGGAAACAAATTTTCGTTTCCCGACTTGCCCCTGATCTAACATCTCAAGATGTAGCGGCTTATATTCAAGCCAAAATACAAGCTGTCGAGTTTAAAATGGAAAAATTTAAATTCTCATATGAGAGGGACATATCGTCCTTTAAAATTAGTGTCCCGGCTGAACTGCTAGCCATTATATGTTCTCCAACATTTTGGCCAGAACATGTAATTGTTAAAGAGTTTGAGGCGAAGAAGAAAAAGAATCGGAAACCGATTGTTCTTTCATTGCCAATCCCAGAAACGTCCACCCAAAAACAAAACGCAAAAAACTAAGTGCTACTTTTCTTCTTACATACCAAAATGTTAGAGGATTGTGTAGCAAATTATCTAATCTATTCCTAAATAGCCTTTCTTTTACCTCCCATGTTTTAGTGTTTACTGAAACTTGGTTAAAACCGGATATTTTAAGCACCGAAGTTTTATCAAGTAAGTATACAACCTACAGGCTTGATCGACCTGGCCGACGTGGTG
Source organism: Zaprionus inermis (assembly GCA_018151445.1). NCBI lineage: Eukaryota > Metazoa > Arthropoda > Insecta > Diptera > Drosophilidae > Zaprionus > Zaprionus inermis. The sequence goes on along the minus strand of JAECXD010001367.1, from coordinate 54,925 downwards.
GGGGAGTTCTGATTGCAGTAAACTCCGCCATATCATCGGAACTTTTTCAACCGGAAGTTCAACATTGCATTGAATTTATTTGTGTAAAATTACACTTTCCCGGTTTTTTTATGTTTTATAACCTGTTCATATATTCCGCCGTCATCGGAATAGTCAGTCTATTTGCAACACTTGTCTGCAATAAAGACTGTTTTCAACCTGTTATCAGACAGGGATCATTTTATAGCCCTTGGTGACTGTAATGTTCCTGAATGTGACTGGACACCACTTACTTATTGCCTTCTCGGCAGCATGACCTATTTGACGGTCTGTTTGATATGTATACTTTTGATCTAGGTAAATGTTTTGTTAAATACGAAAAACTGTGCAAACGTATACGCTGCTTTAGAAAAGCAGACTTTGTATTATTGAACTCTTTACTTTCCAACTACTACTGGTCAGAGCTTTACTCGACTACTGATATTTCAGTGGCGGTAAGCATATTTTATAAGACCATTGACTCTTTCTTTGATATTTGTGTACCGCGTTTCTATCAGACATGCTCGAGTAAGCCACCTTAGTTTACAAAAGTGTTGTCTCGCCTTAAAAATTTAAAATCTAGCTTATTCAAAAAATATAAAATTAATAATTGCAGTTTAGCTTTTTCCCGTTTTTTAACTGCACGATTAAATTTCTCGGTCCTTAACGCGAAATGTTATTAAAACTATCTAGCTCGTTGTAGGTCTCAGTTCCTGGAGAACCCTAAACAGTTTTATAGTTTTGTTAATATGAAGCGTAAATCTTCTGTCTTTCCCTCAAAGTTGTCGTTTGAAAATACCACTGCAGAAACCGACCAAGCCACGGCCGATATGTTTGCTAGATTTTTTTAAACCACGTATTCGCCTACTAAACAAAAGATTCATGTTTATCCATACAACATTCCTTGCTCAAATGGTATCTTCACCCCTATTTTAAACGAAAATTCACTTGTTAAGGATCTTCACTTGGTTAAACCAGTTTTTTCACCAGGTCCCGACGGTGTTCCCGCATGTGTACTTCGCTTCTGTGCCAACTCCCTAAGTAAGCCATTGCTCAAACTATTTTCGCTGTCCTTAGATACCTTTAGATATCCTTTCCTTCCATTGGGAAGGAATCTTTTATCATTCCCTTTTTTGCATGCCCGCGTTCTTTATTTCGCGTTTCGCGTTTCGAGTCGTACGTCAAACGACTGTGCCCCTCGGTCGGCTGGGCGGGAGGTGTACATTCGCTGTGTCTGTGATCCGCGCGTAACAAGCATCGGCTTGGTTTTGCAAGGACCTCTTGATTATACATTCATTGTATCAACGTCCAAAAAAAAAAAAAATAATAATAATAAAATAACTGCAAAGTAATAAAAGCAAACGTTAACATCCAATAATAATCGAGTGGAACTTGCATAGGCAAAATAAATTAGAGACGGAAAGAAATAGAAAGCAAGAACGCATTTTTCACATTTGGCACGTGTTTTTCCGAACAGTTGTAGCGGGTATATAACAGTCGAGTACGCTCGACCGTTGCCTTTCCAACTTGTTTTTTTTTCGTATCTTATATTTTTATACCCTTGTAGAGGGTGTATTAATTTTAGCCAGAAGTTTGCAACGCACCTTAGGAGACATCTCCGACCCTATAAAGTATATATGTTCTGAATCAGCATCACCAGAGGAGTCGAAAAATGGATGTCCGTCTGTCCGTCCGTCAGTCCGTCCGTCTGTTGCAACTCAAATTAGTCCCCCGGTTATTGAGCTATCTTCATGAAACTTTGCTCACAAGCTTCTTATTGCTGCCCTCTTTAAATAAGTCGGAACGGGCCAGATCGGACTGATATATCGTATAGCTGTCATGGAGCCTATCGGCCGATTTTCGTTATATTTCAAGATATAGCTATCAGGCTTACCACATCCAAATCTAAGTGTGTCCCTAATAATAAAGTTCGAAATCGAACTTTTATAACTTATAACGATCAACGATCGGCCTAATGAAGGTTCATGTTGCAATTTTATGGAAATCTGAGTACTATTACATATAACTGTTAAACAAAAAATCATGTAGCTGTTATTCAAACGCATTTTTGAATGAGAACTTTCCAAATTTATTTATATTTTATGACCAGCAGATCCTTTACAACACAAAGACATTTTCTCATAACATTTTGTGTTAAGTATATAAGAAATCCAGGTATATACAAAAGCATTAAAAAGGTAGAATTATTTTTTTTCGAAGCAGGTGTTTGATTCATAGCATTAATCAGGTAAAAATCTTGACTTCCTGTACTGTTATAATTGTTCAATAAATACCACAGAAACCAGCAGCAATCCAAATATATTTTATATTTTGTATATCTGCAAGGGTATGAAACCTTCGGCAAGCCGAAGGTAGCCTTGCTTTCTTGTTTTTATTCTACAGTGTGTTCCAAAATTTAAAATAAGTTTTTAAAAACAAACGACAAATCCAATTAGATATTTTGAGATGTATTGTGAGGCAGCAGATATGTATGTATGTATAGGCGTCTCTTTCACACATTCATAACTTAAAGCCCTCCACTGAGTTATAATTGCAAAGTAATAAAAGCAAAGGGCAACAAGTGGAACTTGCCTGGAATGAACCAATTAGAGACGAAAAGAAATAAAAAGCAAGACCGCATTGTTCACATTTGGCACGTGTTTTTTCGAAGAGTTGTAGCGGGTATATAACAGTCGAGTACGCTCGACTGTAGCCTTTCCGACTTGTTTTATTTTACAGAGTGTTGCAAAATTCAAAATAAGTTTTTTTTTTAAAGCCACTTAGAATCGAAAGAGACATTGAGCAGTAATGCAAAAAACAAACTACAAATCTAATTAGATATGTTGAGATGTATTGTGAGGCAGTATATAAGATAATTACTTGCAGGTTGCAAAGTAAAAAATAAAAAGAGTTTAGAGTTCAATTAAGAACAATGACTTTATTTGTCTAAATCCAATTTACAACTGATTACCCTAAGCTGTCCCTAATAAGCTGTGAGTCTTGGCTGCGAGCTGCGCTGCCAAGGCGTCTCTTTCACACATTCATAACTTAAAGCCCTCCACTGAGTTATAATTGCAAAGTAATAAAAGCAAAGGGCAACAAGTGGAACTTGCCTGGAATGAACCAATTAGAGACGAAAAGAAATAAAAAGCAAGACCGCATTGTTCACATTTGGCACGTGTTTTTTCGAAGAGTTGTAGCGGGTATATAACAGTCGAGTACGCTCGACTGTAGCCTTTCCGACTTGTTTTATTTTACAGAGTGTTGCAAAATTCAAAATAAGTTTTTTTTTTAAAGCCACTTAGAATCGAAAGAGACATTGAGCAGTAATGCAAAAAACAAACTACAAATCTAATTAGATATGTTGAGATGTATTGTGAGGCAGTATATAAGATAATTACTTGCAGGTTGCAAAGTAAAAAATAAAAAGAGTTTAAAGTTCAATTAAGAACAATGACTTTATTTGTCTAAATCCAATTTACAACTGATTACCCTAAGCTGTCCCTAATAAGCTGTGAGTCTTGGCTGCGAGCTGCGCTGCCCTTGGTGGCAGAGGATCGACGTCGACTTCGTTGCTTCCAATAGGCCACGCCGTCGGCTTATGTCTTGTTGGTCGAGTTGTTGCAGTCTTCTTGGAATCACATGCATTGGTGGGAGCGGAAGCGGTTGCCAAACAGATTCGTAGAATTCAGCTTGGCAGCTCGGCGCGTGCAGGAAATTATGCAGACGCTGAGCTTGCAGATTGGAACTTGCGTACTGGAGTTCATTATTCTAAATTGTAACATTTTAGTTGTTAACTCTTCCCCCTCCAATTTATGCTTGTCCTCAAGCGGTCTCTAGAAGTAGGGAATGTTGTTGAACTGAGGTAACTGATACTGTGCCTCGGTCGAAGATTGCTCGCAGGTTGATGGTGCGAGGATCGCTGTGACTTTTGTTTCCATTCCAGGCGTAGGTCCTAGTTGCAATGTTATGCTCTTCTGCCTTTGACTATAGGTGTGCAAGCCCAGGATGAGAATCAGAGCATTGCCAAAGAGCGTCAGCAAAGTTATGCTGTTGACCATTGAATGGGTTTTTAAATGCATCAGTTGTCCAGTGTTATTTATGTGCTTCAAGTGATAGGACCTTAAGTCTTTCTTTTTCCTCAGCCGTAAACTGCACAAGAGGAGCTCCAGGGGTCAAGACTGTAGGTTCCAAGTTGCTGAACCGCTTGTTGTCGATAATCATCGAGTCGTTTGATAGCTGGACGAGGTAGGTTCCCTCTAGGTGAAGCTCTGTGTTGTACCAGGTAACGTTTCCATCGTAGTCGTTTAGTAGGATGATTCCGTCGTCGACTTCTTCTGTTTTGGATACGTGGTCGGCATTGCTAAAACTACACAGCGCTTTCTTTCCCTGAACTAACTTTGGAATACAATTTGAATTACTTATATTAACAATGTTTTTCTTATCGCATATCTTAATATATTCTATTGTTTTACAAGTTTGGGGAATGCCATAGGTGAGATATTTGTAAACAAAGATTTCTTGAAAGTTTAAGTGTATAATTGAATTGTTTTTTACTATGGGCTTTATGATAATGTCTTGGTATTGTATTTCTTCTAAGTTTTGAATTTTTACAATATACAAAAGTGTTGTTTTATTGTGTAAAATTGAGACATCGGAAAACTCCATTATTTCTTCCATTGACAGGGGTGGCATGTTATTTCTTTTAAAAATTTTCTCGATTTCAATTAGATTTTGATATGGCTTTTATGTACTGTTTTTCCTGATACTGTTATTATTGTTGTGTGCTTGTTTTCTTTAACTGTTTCTTTCCTATATCTTGGGGAAAGCTTGGAACCTAATCTAGTGTTTATTCTTACGAATATTTCTTCTCCAGGCTGATAATTACGTATTTTTTTTTTGCTCTTATTATGGTTTGTCCGGTCCGTTTTCTGTTTATTTTTAAGTCTTTCAATGTTATCTTGTCTAGCCGTTTCGTATTGGTCCGGGTCTGTTGTCACTCTCCTGCCGAAGAATACTTCCAGTGGTCGTTTCTTTGTAACGGAATGAAAACTGTAATTGTACTCGTAAACTGCCCTTTCTAAAAGTTCCTTGAAATTCCTCTCTGTCCCCTCTTTCTTGAGGCATCTCATTATTTCTGAAAGTGTTGAGTGGAAGCGTTCTATCTGACCGTTAACGGTACTTTTGTATGGTGGGGCAGTATAAACTTCTATCTGTAGCTGTTCCAGCATGAACTTAATTGATTGTGAATTGAAAGCTTTTTCATTGTCCATAACGATATGTTTAGGGACTCCGAAATAGAATATAATATCGCGCAAAGGGGTTCTGATGTCCTCTATCGCTTTTGAGTTTATAATTCGTGCTTGCGCTAATTTGGAATACTTGTCTATTGCAGTGAGTACTAAGTGTCGTTCGGTAGAGTAGATGTCAATGTGCAATATGTGATCGGGGTATTCTGGAGTAGGAGTTTCTTGAAGTTCCGGATTAGGGGGGTGTCTGTCATATTTAGCCTCTTTGCAAACTTTACATTGCTTGACTAAATGTATAATTTTGTGCTTCATTTTTGGAAAATAATGGGTTTCTGATAGTTGCTTTTGATTTTCTAGAGCGTTTCGATGTGCTCTCCTATGGATTTCAAGAATTCTTTCTTCCTGTTCAGTTTCGTCTATCAAGTCTTCTACCCTGGACTGGGTGAATCGAGTTTTGATTCCTTTGAAGTGACTTCGGTAAATTGTCTGTATTTTTCCCATTATATTTTCAGTCGTGTGAATACCGTTAATTACGGAAGGGTTGAGATATTTTTTTAAGTCTGTTATTATATCGTCCGTAGTGTAGTCGAGTCGGTATATTTCATGTCTATGGAAGGTAGGAAATGGGATGGTGAACCTGTAGTCATATTTATCTGATTTGTAAAAGAATATTTGATTTTTGAAAACATTTATTGGGGCTTCGACGCTGACGATTAAGTCATGGCTAGAACTTTCGGCGCTATGTTGTGTAGAGGCAACGGAGTTAATTTGCTCTAAAGGTATTCTTGAGAGCGCGTCTGCAACAACATTTTCCTTTCCCGGTTTATAGAATATTTCATAATCATACTCCTCTAGATATGCTTTCCATCTCTTGATTCTGGCATTTCCATTCCAGCTACTCAGAGAATGTGTTAAAGGTTGATGATCTGTAAAGATCTTAACCTTTGCTTTACCGTACAGGTAATTTTTGAGGGCCTTGAGTGCCCAAATTATGGCTAGCATCTCTTTCTCGTTAGCCGCATAGTTCTCTTCGGCTTTGGAAAGTGTTCTAGAGAGAAATGATATAGGGTGGTTGTCTTGCGATAGGACTGCTCCTATCGCGAAATTTGAAGCATCAGTAGTTAAATGGAACTCCTTCTTGAAATCTGGGTAACGGAGAATTATTTCTTTTGAAACTAGGTTACTTTTAAGTTTCTTAAAAGACTCTAGGGCTTCATTGTCTAATAAAATTATTTTTTTTGATGACATTCTCTTGGACACGTGTCCATCTTCCCCTCTTAAAAGTGAAGTTAGGGGTTTTGCCAATTTGGCATAATTTTGTATAAATCTTCTATAGTAGCCGGAAAGCCCTAGGAAAGATCTTACATCTCTCAAAGTTTTAGGGCAGGGATAATTTGCTATCGCTGCCACCTTACTTGGGTTTGTTTCTATTCCCCTATCGGAGACAACAAATCCAAGGAATTCGATTTTGTTTTTCATGAACTCACATTTGTCTAGCTGACATTTCATGTTAGCGTTCTGTAAAGTTTGAAAAATTTTAGCAAAGTTCTCAATATGCGAATCATCATCTTTGCTAAATATGATGATATCGTCTATGTAAATAAAACATATTTTTCCAATATGTTCTCGAAGTATGTCATCTAATGCACGTTGGAAAATTGAGGGTGCATTCTTAAGACCAAATGGGAGTCGTGTAAACTCATATTTTCCGTTGTTTACGGAGAAAGCGGTCTTTTCTATGTCACTTTTTTTTAACGAGATTTGATGGAAACCACTTATTAGATCTAAAACAGATAATACTTTATTGTCCCCTAATTGGGTAAGTACCCCATTTATTTCGGGAATAGTTTGCGATAGCCAATAAGCATTCGATATTTTTTTCCGCTTGAAGCGTCTGCCTTTTTAGGTACAATCCACACTGGTGAATTGTACGGGGACCTAGAAGGTCGAATTATACCATCTTCTAAAAGTTATTTTATCTGTTTGTTTACCTCATCTTTCAGTGTCATTGGATACTGATAGAATTTTAAGTAAACCGGAGTATCGGACGAGGTTCGGATCGCCTTCACATTTGTTGTGTAGGTCAGTTTCTGGTTTGGGTCTGCGAACAAGTGGAAATGACTTGAGTAATTCGCTTAGCTTGGCTTTTTGTGTGTCGGACAAGTGGGATGTTCTCGGAATAATTGTGTTAACTGCTTCGAATGTTTTTTCTTTGATGGGGATTGAAATACCGTTTTTTAGTGTCATTATATTTTTACTTATTTTTATCTCTGCCCCTAATTCTTTTAAACTATCGTTGCCCAAAATAGCATCGAAAGATTTCAATGTGGGCAACAGGAAAAATTTTACTTTAACGTCTGCAATGTTAAAAAGGTTTGCTACCTTATGGTGCGTAACTACTGTGCTGCCGCCTACTGAGACAGCATTGAAAGGTGCTTTATTTTGAATAGGGTTATTGACGAATTTAGGTTGCATGTAGTTTCTGTTTGAACTGGTGTCTATAAGTATTTTAATAAAATTTCCATTCCTCATCTTGCATACGAACAATGGAAGAGAGGAACTCTTTATTCTGCGTCGTCGTAGTAATCGTATGTGTTATTGTCAGCGTCGGCTTCGTCTATCTGGTCTACGTAGTCGTCCAAGTTGTCGTCAAGGTTGTTGTAGTCCTCGTACTCTGCCATAGCTTGTTCATAGTCCGTCATTGTCAGTGGAGTCTCAGGGGGGTCGCGTCTCGTTTTCTTCCGTTGTGGTCTGTATATTAAAGTTTCTTTGTCGCTTCATCCCATCTGGTATCGGACCAGGTGGTCTTTTGCCTGGTTCGAAGCGAGGTCTGTTCATGTAATTTATCATTCTGGTCTGAACACTGGGATCCACATCCATAGGCTCTGGACGAGGCAGTGGTTTTGGGGCCTGTGGCCTAGGTGGCGCTGACAGTTGTGGCAGGAATTGCCTGTTCTGGAAAGGTCGAGGTGCAGCTACTGGCTGTGCAAGCTAGTAACCGAAGTTATTTAAATTTTGTAGTGGTAAAGCAGTCGGTGGTTGTTGTCCGATTTGGTAATGTTGAGGTCTTGGAGATGGAATTGGTGGTTGTCTATTTATGAAGGGAGTGCTGCGAGGAGCAGGTGAAGGCTTTGCAGTTTGGTTTCTAAACTGTCTTGTCTGTCCCATGTTTGTAGCATGTCTTGCCCTGAAGTTCTGGTTTTCTAACTTGAGGCAAAGGTGTAATGCTGAGGGTAAATCTACTGGTTCTTTGATTCCCAGTAGGCGAGGCAAGTCGCCTTGTAATCCTCGTACAAAGGTGTCTAGAGCCTTATCTCTGTACATCTTCGTCATTAACAATTCTGCTTCTCTTCCTAACCCCATACAACCGATCTTGTTTAGGATTAGTGATAGGTGTTTATAAACCGTTTGGTGGAATTCTTCCACTGATTGGTTAACACCCTGTATGAGCATCGTCATTTGGTATTCTAGTGTGTTAATGTCACGTTTGTCCGCGTAGTGAAGAGTCAGACACTTTGACATCGCTAACCAGTTTAATGGGGTATTGTAGGATTCTAGTGCCATGTCAGAGTGTCCTACAATCTTATTACGTATGGTATGTAAGATACCATAGTATTTTGGGGTACCCTGGTAAGCACTGTACGCTTCTAAGATACGATCTACTCCCTTCTTCCATGAGCTGAACTCTGAAGGGTCACCTGAAAAGTCTCGGATAGTTTTTACTATATCCCGCACTCTGTCTAAGTCTCCTAAGTTCCCTGCATGCTCTGGGGCAATTACTTGGTCTGTTACGTTCGCAAATTCTTCTGAAGAATTGTGACGTCTCAACAAACCTGGCAATTGTTGTGCTAGGATTTCACTCACTGTTGCTGCTAATGCAGCTCTGTCTATGTTTTCAACCATATTTCTATTAAGTTCTTGTTCTTCCTGACGTCTAATTCTTTGTCTACAAGCTTCTGCACTTAGTATTGAGGGCCTGATCAGATTATTCACGTTAGCCATAAAACGCTAAGTGAATCTGGATTAAGAATGTGTCGAGTTTTATATAGGTCAAGGGAGCAAATTATGGAGCTTATTATGTTTGAATTGAGTTAGTAAGATATTTTGTTTTCTTAGAGATAATTTGTTTTCGTGTGTATGTATGTGTGTGTGTGTGTGTGTGTTCGTGTTTGTTGCTTATTTGTTTTATAACCAGAGGCTGGTTTTTTCCTTTTACTTTAGAGGGTCCCTTGGGAATCGTAAAGTTGGAATCAGTTATATCACTTTTGTGATCTTTTTGTTTGATTTATAGTTTTACGGTTTTTTATATCCGTGTTTTCTTAAGAGTCTATTTGTGTTTTTAGTTTAGTTTCTTGATAATGAATTGGTGTAATCTTACAGTACTGTGGGTAACTTATATGATGTGGCTCCTCCCTCCGACGATCTGGATTTCATCCTGTTTGTCCCACGACTACTAGGGATCCTGCGATGCGTACAGGGTTGAGGGGTGGTCTGTGGCCCTGCCTTCAGTCCTTGGAGTCCACCGATGGGCAAATGAACAAGTTAAGTTCGATTTGCCGGAGTCGATTTGAACGAACGAAAAATGTTTTAATTTTTTTCGGAGTTGCACGTTCACTTACACCCGCGTTTTAGACCGGTTGCGGCAAAAGTTATTGCCAGCCGCGAACTTACAAGACGTTTTGCTGTATCGTACGCGTACCGGTCCCTGCTCGGGCGCCAGTTAATTACTTGCAGGTTGCAAAGTAAAAAATAAAAAGAGTTTAGAGTTCAATTAAGAACAATGACTTTATTTGTCTAAATCCAATTTACAACTGATTACCCTAAGCTGTCCCTAACAAGCTGTGAGTCTTGGCTGCGAGCTGCGCTGCCCTTGGTGGCAGAGGATCGACGTCGACTTCGTTGCTTCCAATAGGCCACGCCGTCGGCTTATGTCTTGTTGGTCGAGTTGTTGCAGTCTTCTTGGAATCACATGCATTGGTGGGAGCGGAAGCGGTTGCCAAACAGATTCGTAGAATTCAGCTTGGCAGCTCGGCGCGTGCAGGAAATTATGCAGACGCTGAGCTTGCAGATTGGAACTTGCGTATTGGAGTTCATTATTCTAAATTGTAACATTTTAGTTGTTAACTTATATGTATGTGTTGGAACGTTATTCTCATTATTGTCCATTTTATTAGCGCAGCGAGTTTCGGCCACACATTCACGCACAAAATTTTTAAAAACAATTTTTTTTTGTTTTATTTTTTTTTTTTTTTTTTTTCCCCCAAACCACCCTCGACGGGAGGGGGCGGCTGGGGTCCCGCTAAAACGGTTCTTCTTAAACTACAAAACAGACAACCAATCGCAATACACAAAAAAAATGACGCAATATTTGCGTTTCAAACGAAAACCCCCTTTTTAGCAAAAAAATTTGAAAACATACACCCAAATTACGCGCCGACACGGCCATCCTGACCATTACACGACCTCGTGAAATATTATTAACAGTCCCCTTTTTTTTTAATTTTTTTTTTTTTTTTTTTCTTTTTTTTTTTTAACTAAACAAACTATAAAATCAAAGACGAACTTAATCTCGTATTCTTATCAATCTAATTTTCATCAACAATAGATCCTTTAAATTCTTTGTTTCATTAATAAACTATTACAAACTTATTTTCTTTCTATTCAATTTATAATCCATTGATGCCTCTCCTCGTTTTTCAATAATACAAAATCACCAACTTTGTGTCTGATAACTTTAGCTTTGTTTTTATCAAAATATGCTTTATTATATATCGCTGCAGCGGAAATATTTTGAGCTGCCTGTGTTCTTGCTTTTTGCAAATCAATCTCTTCTTCCATTTCACAAGGTGGAAGTAACCCCAATGGGCGAGCAACTTTTCCAATAAACAGTTCTAAGGGACTTGCCTTTGTCACTCGACTAACTGTACAGTTTAAAGCTAACTGAACCTCTCCTAACGCATCCTGCCAAGAGCGGCTGCTAGTCTCGACCGCCGTTAAAAAATTGTTTAGAGTACTCATAATGCGCTCAACTTGCCCATTAGCTCTACTTGCACCAGTCGCAATCAAATGCAATTGTATTTTCTGTTGAGAGCAAAACTCACTAAACTTATTGCAGGCAAAACACCTACCCTGAACAAGCCAGATCGCACCGATATATCGTATAGCTGTCATAGAAACTATCGGCCGATTTTTTTTTTTTTCAAGATATTGCAACAAGATTAGGCAAATCCTATTCTTATTACGTTCTTAATGTGCTGTCAAAATTGTATAAAAATCGGACCACTATAATATATAGCTGACATAGGAACAATCGGCTGAAATCAGGGTTTTTGTATGCAAACCTGTTTTGTTTTTTGGAAATACCGCACATTATCAATACTTTTTAATGTTATACAGTAACCCGCCCTTAGTTTTTCCATTTAAATATTTCAGACGTTTATATTCTATAGCTGTTATAGGAACAATCAGTCTGTCTGTTGCAACTCAAATTAGTCCCCAGTTTTTGAGCTATCGTCATGAAACTTTGCTCACAAGCTTCTTATTTCTGCCCTCTTTATATAAGTCAGAACGGGCCAGATCGGACTGATATATCGTATAGCTGTCATGGAGCCTATCGGCCGATTTTCGTTATATTTGAAGATATAGCTATCAGGCTTACCACATCCAAATCTAAGTTCGAAATCGAACTTTTATAACTTATAACGATCAACGATCGGCCTAATGAAGGTTCATGTTGCAATTTAATGGAAATATGAGTACTATTACATATAGCTGTTAAACAAAAAATCATGTAGCTGTTATTCAAACGCATTTTGGAATGAGAACTTTCCAAATTTATTTATATTTTATGACCAACAGATCCTTTACAACACAAAGACATTTCCTCATAACATTTTGTGTTAAGTATATAAGAAATCCAGGTATATACAAAAGCATTAAAAAGGTAGAATTATTTTTTTTTCGAAGCACGTTTTTGATTCATAGCCTTAATCAGGTAAAAATCTTGACTTCCTGTACCGTTATAATTGTTCAATAAATACCACAGAAACCAGCAGCAATCCAAATATATTTTATATTTTGTATATCTGCAAGGGTATGAAACCTTCGGCAAGCCGAAGGTAGCCTTGCTTTCTTGTTTTTATTCTACAGTGTGTTCCAAAATTTAAAATAAGTTTTTAAAAACAAACGACAAATCCAATTAGATATTTTGAGATGTATTGTGAGGCAGCAGATATGTATGTATGTATAGGCGTCTCTTTCACACATTCATAACTTAAAGCCCTCCACTGAGTTATAATTGCAAAGTAATAAAAGCAAAGGGCAACAAGTGGAACTTGCCTGGAATGAGGCAAGGTATATAACATGTAGCGGGTATATAACAGTCGAGTACGCTCGACTGTAGCCTTTCCGACTTGTTTTATTTTACAGAGTGTTGCAAAATTCAAAATAAGTTTTTTTTTAAAGCCACTTAGAATCGAAAGAGACATTGAGCAGTAATGCAAAAAACAAACGACAAATCTAATTAGATATGTTGAGATGTATTGTGAGGCAGCATATATATTAATGTGTTGGAACGTTATTCTCATTATTGTCCATTTTATTAGCGCAGCGAGTTTCGGCCACACATTCACGCACAAGTTCTTAAACGCAACTGTTCTGCGTAACTCACTTATGCTTTATGCTTTCCACCGAACCACGCTCGACGACAGCGTGCAGCTGGCGTCCCGCTAAAACGGTTCTTCTTAAACTACAAAACAGACAACCAATCGCAACACACGAAAAGACTGACGCAATATTTGCGTCCCAAACGAAATCCACTGTTGCAGTCAAATACATTGAAAGCATACACACAAATTACGCGCCGACACGGACATCCTGACCATTACACGACCTCGTGAAATATTATTAACAGTGCCTTGTATTACTTATTTTTCTATTCTTTTTTTTTCTTCTTTTTATTAACTAAACAAACTATAAAATCAAAGACGAACTTAATCTCGTATTCTTATCAATCTAATTTTCATCAACAATAGATCCTTTAAATTCTTTGTTTCATTAATAAACTATTACAAACTTATTTTCTTTCTATTCAATTTATAATCCATTGATGCCTCTCCTCGTTTTTCAATAATACAAAATCACCAACTTTGTGTCTGATAACTTTAGCTTTGTTTTTATCAAAATATGCTTTATTAAATATCGCTGCAGCGGAAATATTTTGAGCTGCCTGTGTTCTTGCTTTTTGCAAATCAATCTCTTCTTCCATTTCACAAGGTGGAAGTAACCCCAATGGGCGAGCAACTTTTCCAATAAACAGTTCTAAGGGACTTGCCTTTGTCACTCGACTAACTGTACAGTTTAAAGCTAACTGAACCTCTCCTAACGCATCCTGCCAAGAGCGGCTGCTAGTCTCGACCGCCGTTAAAAAATTGTTTAGAGTACTCATAATGCGCTCAACTTGCCCATTAGCTCTACTTGCACCAGTCGCAATCAAATGCAATTGTATTTTCTGTTGAGAGCAAAACTCACTAAACTTATTGCAGGCAAAACACCTACCCTGAACAAGCCAGATCGCACCGATATATCGTATAGCTGTCATAGAAACTATCGGCCGATTTTTTTTGTTTTTCAAGATATTGCAACAAGATTAGGCAAATCCTATTCTTATTACGTTCTTAATGTGCTGTCAAAATTGTATAAAAATCGGACCACTATAATATATAGCTGACATAGGAACAATCGGCTGAAATCAGGGTTTTTGTATGCAAACCTGTTTTGTTTTTGGAAATACCGCACATTATCAATACTTTTTAATGTTATACAGTAACCCGCCCTTAGTTTTTCCATTTAAATATTTCAGACGTTTATATTCTATAGCTGTTATAGGAACAATCAGTCTGTCTGTTGCAACTCAAATTAGTCCCCAGTTTTTGAGCTATCGTCATGAAACTTTGCTCACAAGCTTCTTATTTCTGCCCTCTTTATATAAGTCAGAACGGGCCAGATCGGACTGATATATCGTATAGCTGTCATGGAGCCTATCGGCCGATTTTCGTTATATTTGAAGATATAGCTATCAGGCTTACCACATCCAAATCTAAGTTCGAAATCGAACTTTTATAACTTATAACGATCAACGATCGGCCTAATGAAGGTTCATGTTGCAATTTAATGGAAATATGAGTACTATTACATATAGCTGTTAAACAAAAAATCATGTAGCTGTTATTCAAACGCATTTTGGAATGAGAACTTTCCAAATTTATTTATATTTTATGACCAACAGATCCTTTAAAACACAAAGACATTTCCTCATAACATTTTGTGTTAAGTATATAAGAAATCCAGGTATATACAAAAGCATTAAAAAGGTAGAATTATTTTTTTTCGAAGCACGTTTTTGATTCATAGCCTTAATCAGGTAAAAATCTTGACTTCCTGTACCGTTATAATTGTTCAATAAATACCACAGAAACCAGCAGCAATCCAAATATATTTTATATTTTGTATATCTGCAAGGGTATGAAACCTTCGGCAAGCCGAAGGTAGCCTTGCTTTCTTGTTTTTATTCTACAGTGTGTTCCAAAATTTAAAATAAGTTTTTTAAAAACAAACGACAAATCCAATTAGATATTTTGAGATGTATTGTGAGGCAGCAGATATGTATGTATGTATAGGCGTCTCTTTCACACATTCATAACTTAAAGCCCTCCACTGAGTTATAATTGCAAAGTAATAAAAGCAAAGGGCAACAAGTGGAACTTGCCTGGAATGAGGCAAGGTATATAACATGGTGTTGGTATTTTGCGGGTATATAACAGTCGAGTACGCTCGACTGTAGCCTTTCCGATTTTTTTTTTTTTTTAATATTTTTTTAAAAAAAAAAAAAATTTTTTTTTTTAAAGCCACTTAGAATCGAAAGAGACATTGAGCAGTAATGCAAAAAACAAACGACAAATCATTATTTTTGTTAGGTTTTTTTTTAGTGGAACGTTATTCTCATTATTGTCCATATTTATTAGCGCAGCGAGTTTCGGCCACACATTCACGCACAAGTTCTTAAACGCAACTGTTCTGCGTAACTCACTTATGCTTTATGCTTTCCACCGAACCACGCTCGACGACAGCGTGCAGCTGGCGTCCCGCTAAAACGGTTCTTCTTAAACTACAAAACAGACAACCAATCGCAACACACGAAAAGACTGACGCAATATTTGCGTCCCAAACGAAATCCACTGTTGCAGTCAAATACATTGAAAGCATACACACAAATTACGCGCCGACACGGACATCCTGACCATTACACGACCTCGTGAAATATTATTAACAGTGCCTTGTGCTTGCATTAATATTACAAATTTCATCTTTTATCAGCCCCTCAGGCTATTTCATTTCAACAATTTTCATTACTGCCTCTTTCAACAGTTTCCTTTTCAATCATTTCATTACTAGCTCCTTCAACAGCCTCACTACTGTCTCTTGCATAAGCTTCCACTTCACTGGTTTCATTTGATTCTCGGTCACAATCTTCTAATTCATTTGGTACATGCCCATCTGGCATTTTTCTTATACCATCGTAGCGTATTTATAACTTTTATTGTTAGTCAATGACATATTTATCATTTTTTTTTATCTAATTAACAACTGAGTTATCTGAAACGGTCCTCTAAACTTTGGACTTAACTTTTTTTGATGCCTCCCCTCGTTTTTCAAAAAAACAAAATCACCAACTTTGTGTCTGGTAACTTTAGCTTTGTTTTTATCAAAATATGCTTTATTATATATCGCTGCAGCGGAAATATTTTGAGCTGCCTGTGTTCTTGCTTTTTGCAAATCAATCTCTTCTTCCATTTCACAAGGTGGGAGTAACCCCAATGGGCGAGGAACTTTTCCAATAAACAGTTCTAAGGGACTTGCCTTTGTCACTCGACTAACTGTACAGCTTAAAGCTAACTGAACCTCTCCTAACGCATCCTGCCAAGAGCGACTACTAGTTTCGACCGCCGTTAATAAATTTTTTAGAGTACTCATAAATGCGCTCAACTTGCCCATTAGCTCTACTTGCACCAGTCGCAATCAAATGCAATTGTATTTTCTGTTGTGAGGAAAACTCACTAAACTTATTGCAGGCAAAACACCTACCCTGATCTGCTACTATGCGATTTGGTACCCCAAACAAGGATATTGCCGATGTCACAGCATTTATGCAACTTTCGGCATCAATTTTAAGCGTGTGCTTTAAATAAACAAATTAAGTGAAGCCGTCTACTTGCACTATAATATACTCTTTTTGATCCGACTTCCCACTCAACTTTCCAGTTATGTCTATGTGAATTGTGTGCCAAGGTGTACTTACTTTTGGTATTGGATGAAGGCTAACTTGGGTTTTGCCCGAAGAACTCTTTGACATTTTGTAAGTAATGCAGTTTTCAACAAACTTCCGGATGTACTTAGACATTTTCTCAAACCAGTAATAATCATAAGCTTTGTCCAATGTCTTTTCCCATCCTAAGTGCATGATTGATTCATGGATTTGATTTATAACGGACCATCGAAATGCTCGAGGAACAATTGATAAGGATCTAGTTCTGTTATTTCTCTGAATTTTTCGGTATAATATTCCACCTCTCAACTCGTAAGTTTTGGCAACGTCCTCGGCCAAAGTGTCGTCTTTTATTTGCTTTATAATATTGACTATTTCGGGATCCTGAAGCTGTTCAGCCAAAAGCCAATTGCTAGATATTTCTGCTAAATTAACCCGTTTTTCAGGAATTTTGCAAGCTTTAGCTATTAAATCAGATGAGGGCAAATTTCTTGAGAAGAAGTCAACATGAGCCATTCGTTTGCCTTCTCTATATTGTAAGTCAAATGTAAACGACTGTAAATAAGCCCACCACCTCTGCACCCTAGGAGAAAGATCTTGTTTAGTTCTTGAAGCTTTCAGCGAATTACAGTCAGTAAATACAACAAAATTTCTTCCCAACAAATAATGCCGAAAATGCTTTATAGCCACAACCACAGCAAGAGTTTCCAATTCATAAGAATGATAACGTGCCTCAGCAGGGGACGCCGCTTTACTAAAATATTCAACAACATGCGATTTATTATTTATTTTCTGTAACAAAATTGCTCCATAACCCTGAGAGCTTGCATCTGTGTGTAACTCGATTGGGTATTGAGGGTCGAAAATGACCAAAACTGGCTTCTGTGTAAGGATAGAAATAACTTTTTGGCTAATTATTTCATACTCTGGCTTCCAAATAAATGCATTCTTTCCGGAAGTCAAAAAATATAACGGCTTCATAAATAATTTTCGAAAATATGACGCTAATCCAATGAACTGCCGTAACTCAGGAACTGCTTGAGGGGGTGGCAAAGCAGTTAACGCTGATATTTTAGGCGGATTTGGACGAATTTCACCTGCACTCACTTCGTACCCTAAATATTGTACTGACGACTTAAGGAAAGATCATTTCTTTATATTGAATGAAAATCCGGCTTTCGTGAGACAATCAAGAGTAATCTGTAACCTTTCCAAAGCCTGACTTTTCGTAGGAGCAGTCACCATAACATCATCCATATAGACAACGACAAATGTATTTGCAAGATCGCCTAGAGCTTGTATTATTGTTCGCTGAAAAACTGCAGGTGCATTTGTGAGTCCAAACGGCATTGCTAAAAATTCGTATTGTCCATCCGGAGTCACAAATGCTGTACACTCTACTGAATCTTCATGCAAGGGAATCTGGTAATATCCGCTTGCCATATCTAAGCATGTAAAATATTTAGATCCATGAAGTCTGGCTATCTGGTCTGAAATAAGAGGCAAAGGGTATCTATCTTTAACTGTATTAAAATTCAATTCACGGTAATCAACACACAAACGCTTGCAGCCATTTTTCTTGTTAACCAACGTTATGGGACTTGCAAAAGGTGAGCAACTTGGCTTTATAACCTTGCATTCCAATAATTTTTTAATCATATCACGCACCAAATCTCTTTCATCTGGGCTAAGTCTATATGGTCTTCTTTGTACAGTTTTCCTTGCATCTATCAATCTTATTTTCATTTCACCAGAAATAACTCTCGATGAAGGAATTCCATTAATAAAATGTTTTGAATATTTTTCCATTATACTTTTTAATAGATCTCTATCTTCACCAACAAGATCAGTATTTAACTCAAAAATTGTCTCATCATTTGAACAATACTTCCCGATCAATTGTAATATCATTATTTAAATGCTCATTGTCCACAACATGGAACAATATTTCAATACAATGGTTGTTAATATTGACGTTGCTAAGTATCTGCAATGCACTACAAATGCTGTCATTGCCAATACCTTTTAGCGTAACTACGTTATTAATTCTTTTACCAAAGAGTTTTACACTTATCTTTTGTTTGATCAACACTCAGCTCCGGAGTCGAAAATAATCGAAAATTTCTTTCCACGATGAAACATCTCTCCTTTGGGCTCCAGGATTTCACAAAGCTGCACTCCTTTCACTTGATGTGTGTCCTTGTCCTTACCCATCTTCGGCTTACTGCAATATGTTGAAATATGGCCCTGCTCTCCACAATTGAAACAGGTTACGTTGGATTTTTGTTGCTGACCAAATGCGCTCCTGTCATTACTGTTCATGACACGAGATGGAAGATTCTGTTGCTGTTTAGCACTGCAATCGATCACTTTGTGGCCCAGTTGCCCACAGAAATGGCATTTCATTATTGACAATTTCTGGCGCTTTATGTCAAACGAAGCCATTTCTTCCTGAGGAGTTTTCTTCCTTTTGTTGAAAGTGAAAGCTTTAAGTTCGGTTTGCAATTCACTTCTGGTGCGCACATTTGAAGTAAAGGTCAAACGCTGTAATCTGCTGTCAACATGCGCCAACTTAGCAAGCGTCACAGAAACTGCTATTTCCTCTACATCCATCTCTCGCCATTTCATGATTAGTGACGTCATCATTCTACTAGCATAATTGGACAGACATTCTCCCTCTGTTGGACAATTAGCTAGTATTGCCAAAAACATAGCAGCTGGTGTTTCAATACTGCCAAAACGCTGAACGAAAAGCTCCTTGAACTCTACCCAAGTGATGCCACTGAGATGCACTACCTTCCAGAGCTGCACTCAAAAACATCACCAACGCGCTGCCTTTTATTTCATTTTCCGTTAGAATTATATTCACTGTAGAGCACCACGCCGACGCGTCGGCGCCAACAACGTGTGCATTGAACTTCGGAAGCACCACCGTATTTTTGTTGTTTTTATCGGATGCCGTTGTTTGTAAGGCTTTAACAAGTTCAATAAAGTTTTTATTTTGCATTTCCATTAAAACTCGCCATGGGCCATCTAAACTATTAGGTAGCGAGCCAGATCCCACTTCTAATGTTGGAACGTTATTCTCATTATTGTCCATTTTATTAGCGCAGCGAGTTTCGGCCACACATTCACGCACAAGTTCTTAAACGAAACTGTTCTGCGTAACACACTTATGCTTTATGCTTTCCACCGAACCATGCTCGACGACAGCGTGCAGCTGGCGTCCAGCTAAAACGGTTCTTCTTAAACTACAAAACAGACAACCAATCGCAATACACGAAAAGACTGACGCAATATTTGCGTCCCAAACGAAATCCACTGTTGCAGTCAAATACATTGAAAGCATACACACAAATTACGCGCCGACATATAGGCGTCTCTTTCACACATGCATAATTTAAAGCTCTCTGCTGCGTTATAACTGCAAAGTAATAAAAGCAAACGGCAACATCCAATAATAATCAAGTGGAACTTACATAGGCAAAACAAATTAGAGACGGAAAGAAATAAAAAGCAAGAACGCAATTTTCACATTTGGCACGTGTTTTTCCGAAGAGTTGTATATATCAGTCGAGTACGCTCGACTGTAGCCTTTCCGACTTGTTATACCCTTGCAGAGGGTATATTAATTTTAGCCAGAAGTTTGCAACGCACCTTAGGAGACATCTCCGACCCTATAAAGTATATATATTCTGAATCAGCATCACCAGAGGAGTCGAAAAATGGATGTCCGTCTGTCCGTCCGTCCGTCCGTCCGTCCGTCTGTTGCAACGCAAACTAGTCTCTCAGTTTTTGAGCTATCTTCATGAAACTTGGCACACAAGCTTATTATTGCTGTAGGCTGTAAATAAGTCGGAACGAGCCAGATCGGACCGATATATCGTATAGCTGTCATAGAAGCTATCGGCCGATTTTTGTTGTTTTTCAAGATATTGCAACAAGATTTGGCAAATCCTATTCTTATTACGTTCTTAATGTGCTGTCAAAATTGTATCAAAATCGAACCAGTATAACATATAGCTGCCATAGGAACAATCGGCTGAAGTCAGGGTTTTTGTATGCAAACCAGTTTTGTTTTTGGAAATACCGCACATTATCAATACATTTTAATGTTATACAGTAACCCGCCCTTAGTTTTTCCATTTAAATATCTTAGACGTTTATATTCTATAGCTGTTATAGGAACAATCAGTCAGTCCGTTTGTCTGTTGCAACGCAAATTAGTCCCCCAGTTATTGAGCTATCTTCATGAAACTTTGCTCACAAGCTTCTTATTTCTGCCCTCTTTAAATAAGTCGGAACGGGCCAGATCGGACTGATATATCGTATAGCTGTCATGAAGCCTATCGGCCGATTTTCGTTATTTTTCAAGATATAGCTATCAGGCTTACCACATCCAAATCTAAGTGTGTCCCTAATAATAAAGTTCGAAATCGAACTTTTATAACATATAACGATCAACGATCGGCCTAATGAAGGTTCATGTTGCAATTTTATGGAAATCTCAGTACTATTACATATAGCTGTTAAACAAAAAATCATGTAGCTGTTATTCAAACGCATTTTTGAATGAGAACTTTCCAAACTTATCTATATTTTATGACCAACAGATCCTTTACAACACAAAGACATTTCCTCATAACATTTTGTGTTAAGTATATAAGAAATCCAGGTATATACAAGAGCATTAAAAAAGGTAGAATTATTTTTTTTCGAAGCAGGTGTTTGATTCATAGCCTTAATCAGGTAAAAATCTTGACTTCCAGTACTGTTATAATTGTTCAATAAATACCACAGAAACCAGCAATCCAAATATAATTTATATTTTGTATAACTGCAAGGGTATGAAACCTTCGGCAAGCCGAAGGTAGCCTTGCTTTCTTGTTTTATCTTACAGAGTGTTTCAAAATTCATAATAAGTTTTTTTTAAAGCCACTTAGAATCGAAAGAGACATTGAGCAACAATGCAAAAAACAAACGACAAATCAAATTAGATATGTTGAGATGTATTGTGAGGCACCATATATGTATATATGTATAGGCGTCTCTTTCACACATGCATAATTTAAAGCCCTCTGCTGAGTTATAACTGCAAAGTAATAAAAGCAAACGGCAACATCCAATAATAATCGAGTGGAACTTGCATAGACAAATCAAATTAGAGACGGAAAGAAATAAAAAGCAAGAACGCATTTTTCACATTTGGCACGTGTTTTTCCGAAGAGTTGTAGCGGGTATATCACAGTCGAGTCTGCTCGACCGTAGCCTTTCCAACTTGTTTTTTTTCGTATCTCATATTTTTATACCCTTGCAGAGGGTATATTAATTTTAGCCAGAAGTTTGCAACGCACCTTAGGAGACATCTCCGACCCTATAAAGTATATATATTCTGAATCAGCATCACCAGAGGAGTCGAAAAATGGATGTCCGTCTGTCCGTCCGTCCGTCCGTCGGTTGCAACGCAAACTAGTCTCTCAGTTTTTGAGCTATCTTCATGAAACTTGGCACACAAGCTTATTATTGCTGTAGGCTGTAAATAAGTCGGAACGAGCCAGATCGGACAGATATATCGTATAGCTGTCATAGAAGCTATCGGCCGATTTTTGTTGTTTTTCAAGATATTGCAACAAGATTTGGCAAATCCTATTCTTATTACGTTCTTAATGTGCTGTCAAAATTGTATCAAAATCGGACCACTATAACATATAGCTGCCATAGGATCAATCGGCTGAAATCAGGGTTTTTGTATGCAAACTGGTTTTGTTTTTGGAAATTCCGCACATTATCAATACTTTTTAATGTTATACAGTAACTCGCCCTTAGTTTTTCCATTTAAATATCTCAGACGTTTATATTCTATAGCTGTTATAGGAACAATCAGTCAGTCCGTTCGAAATCGAACTTTTATAACTTATAACGATCAACGATCGGCCTAATGAAGGTTCATGTTGCAATTTTATGGAAATCTGAGTACTATTACATGTAGCTGTTAAACAAAAAATCATGTAGCTGTTATTCAAACGCATTTTGGAATGAGAACTTTCCAAATTTATTTATATTTTATGACCAACAGATCCTTTACAACACAAAGACATTTCCTCATAACATTTTGTGTTAAGTATATAAGAAATCCAGGTATATACAAAAGCATTAAAAAGGTAGAATTATTTTTTTTCGGAGCAGGTGTTTGATTCATAGCCTTAATCAGGTAAAAATCTTGACTTCCTGTACTGTTATAATTGTTCAATAAATACCACAGAAACCAGCATCAATCCAAATATATTTTATATTTTGTATAACTGCAAGGGTATGAAACCTTCGGCAAGCCGAAGGTAGCCTTACTTTCTTGTTTTTTATTCTACAGTGTATTCCAAAATTTAAAATAAGTTTTTAAAAACAAACGACAAATCTAATTAGATATTTTGAGATGTATTGTGAGGCAGCAGATATGTATGTATGTATAGGCGTCTCTTTCACACATTCATAAGTTAAAGCCCTCCACTGAGTTATAATTGCAAAGTAATAAAAGCAAAGGGCAACAAGTGGAACTTGCCTAGGTAGAACCAATTAGAGACGGAAAGAAAAAAAACCAAGAACGAATTGTTCACATTTGGCACGTGTTTTTCCGAAGAGTTGTAGCGGGTATATCACAGTCGAGTACGCTCGACTGTAGCATTTCCGACTTGTCCCTTTTTTTAATTTGAGGCAAGATCTTCGGTTTCATTTGCTGTACTGATGCAGAATCCACGTTTTCCAAAGTCAAACAACCTAGATTAGAAAATAGGCATATTTCTATGCTTTACAAGTCTCGGTAACTATTGTTAATTTGTGTGTAACGATAACGTCGTGATGTGAGAGGAAAAGTTATGTAAGTTATTATCTTGATAATTGCCTCTAGCGTAGCAGGGTTGCTCGGAGTTAGGGTTTGACAAGGCTGGTTTTTAATTATGCGTGGCGAGTATGTACCGACAATAGAAGCTCTTATGCAATTACACCATGTTCCGTTTTTCGCATGTTTGCGAGAATGGCGTATCAGGTATGCGCCCACGCCACCGAAGTGCTTCGGAATGATCGTTCTTTCGTTATTTTACTTTGAGCTCTGTCTTAAAAGCCAAAATTCCAAATTATAGGAACAAATTATTAAAACACAAATAAAGAAACCTTTTAAAACCTTTTGATTAAGAGTCTATAATCCTGACAACTAGTTACCGCCCGGCGTATCGCGCCTTTAAAGTGGCCGGTCTTGTACAACAAAAACACTACTGCCGACTGAATCGAATGCTGCAGGAACCAGGCAAATGATATTTATTAAAATTTGTTCTGAACAAAAAAATTAAATTAAACTTTAACTTCCTTTGCGATTAGAATCTCGGAGTATTGGTTGGCAGTCGGCTGCTTTACGCACTTGTCACCGTAACGCTGTCCGGGAAAATTGGCAATTCAATTTAACACACACAAAAAACAATTAACGGATTAGAAAAGTAAGAAATACATACAAATAGCAATAGCATGCAGGCAGCGGTTCACAGAGCAATAAAAAAGCAAAAGACTAGAGAATTTAATACTTTGTTTTATAATCATTTGTGGGGGCGATGGACGGATTACCCGAAATTTGAAATTTGGAATATCTAGCTTTTTTAGCAGCTAAAAATTAAGCGCCAATACAGACAGAGTCGCAGATACCTCCTTCTGCCTGTTACGCAACACACACAATGTATTTTTTTAAATCCATAGCCATAGGTTACATTAGGCCGTGCTGCCACTGCCGATGGGGTTGCCTCCTCAGGTGCTTGCGTACGCGAGGTGCTCGAAAATCACTAAATGAGTGCCATTCCCGATACCTCAGGTCCATCATTCAGGCTGATCTCGGGCGTTCACTACTAATATGCTCTTGTCCAGGATGGATATGGGGCAGGTCGTTGTATTTAGTAGCGCAATGTGCTCCGGCACTAGCATAAAGGCGGTGCGCAGAGAATGGCCTCCGCTCAGTACAGTAGTGGGGGCTCTCACCCAGGAGGACACAGTCGTGACAACTACTGACAAAACCTAAAAACTCTTTATCTGTTAATACCTTTACCGTGAGGACACTGAATAGCTAAGTAAGTCGGACGTCAGCGGTAGCTCTCTATTGAATTACATAGCCCCATAAAATAAAAAAAAATGTTATGATCTGGGTTTGCGGCATATTCAGTTATATATATTTTGGGTCGCTGAATCTGAATCCGGGGTTGGAATTCCATCACATCTGAATTTCGACATAAAACTTAAAATTTTGTAACGTCCCCCAAATATATAGAATCCTGATCTGGTCATGTGTTATGTATTCTTATGTATTTTTAGCTTCTTAATAAGATTCTGCTCGACTTAACATTAAAAACATGGAAAAGATTTAAAGCCCCAAAAAATAAAGAGGACCATGACATAGTCATGCGATATATGTTTTCATGTTTTTGGACCGCCTTAGTCCGAATTCGAAGTCAAAACATGCCTATTACGTATTGTTTTCTACATAACATAAAGCTTTTTTTAACCTCTTTTAAAAATTTGGCTTATCAACTGTGGATTGAGCCAAAATAGTATTTAGGACCAGGTACGAACTAACCTCAAATCTAAGTGCATTACAAAAAAAATTACACGTTAAACAATTACACACTATAATTATTCTTACCCAAATAAATCTTGGGTATGCCGATGACGCCAGCAGAAGAGCGGCTGCATTATGTGCAGCAGACTGATTCGTCTTCCTTCTGTTAAAAACTAAAGACAATGCAAAATATTAAGACAGCAAGACCAATTTCTCCTTCCCGTCGCGCTTGCGCCGCTTTGTCATCTGCTGCGTGAGCGCTAACTATTAACTACTAACTATTGGCATCTTTCTATACATTCCTCAGACAGAGAATTAAGCGAGAATTGATATTTGCGCTCATCTTATACATCCCGTACATAGCCGCGAATGGTAAGCGCGAGACCGGTATATATGCATTTCTGACGTAACAAAAGGTTATTACACTTGAACTCTATAGTTTACGTAACTGCAACAACGTAACAGCTTATTTGTATGTCTAAGTTTGCTGCAGTGGGCATTAAATATTAAAACATAGTAAAATGTGAGGGAAAATATACTGCTGCGATGAAAATTTCCATTGCCGAGATGTGGCATGCAGTTAGCTACTTACAATCTCTTTATGGATGTGGTGTTTGATGCGGTTTCAGATCAGAATCCACACAATTCACAATAGTTTAACTTTCTGAGGTTTGGTTTTTGAATTTTACAGTGAATTTTTGGGGTATAGTTTTATATTTATAAATGAAGTACAATGCTAGGATTATAACTATTATGATTTATTATTTGAAAGTTGTCTATTTGATTGAGTTGTTCAATTATTTCTTTTACTTGAATGTATTCGAGTGGTTCGAGTTTCGTTACGTTATTATTTACATAGATGGTTTGAGTATAGTTTAACATTGTGTTGGTAATCAGCATTTCTTCTAATTAAATGGAACAATTAAATATTATTACCTTCTATTATGATTTCTCTATTCATACAATTTTGATTTAGAATGGTTTTGGGAAGGTTCCAAATTGTAATTATATAAGGTTTCATACATTTTATTTCAAAATCAGAGTGTGTTTTGCTGTATATACATTGTGTTGTGTCCTGGTTTAATATACCTGTGATACATTTATGTATGACTAAGGTTTTAGAATTTGCTGTGTACGTTTGATTATTGTGTGAAAAGTATTTGTCATGTATTGTTTCGGTCAATATGTTATCTTAATACATGCTTTGTGCCAACCGAAAATGTTTGTAACAGGCAGAAGGAGACATCTCCGACCCCATTAAGTATATATATTCTGAATCAGCATGAACAGCCGAGTCGATATAGCCATGTCTTGTGACCATGTGTTTATGTCGATTTTTTCTAATGTTAGTTCCCGAGTTCAACTCCAGCAGCAGGCAACTTTTTTTTTAATTATGTGCACCGATAATATTCGTAATGCAATTTTATCGGTCATTGCGTAAGAAATGCAGTGGCCGAGTGGTGATGGCAGCTGACTGTTAAGCGAGAGGTTCGGAGTTCAACTCCTGAGTGCGGCGACCGACTTATATTTTTTTTTTTCGTATCTAATATTTTTATACCCTTGCAGAGGGTATATTATTATTATATTTTAGCCAGAAGTTTGCAACGCACCTTAGGAGACATCTCCGACCCTATAAAGTATATATATTCTGAATCAGCATCACCAGAGGAGTCGAAAAATGGATGTCCGTCTGTCCGTCCGTCCGTCCGTCCGTCCGTCCGTCTGTTGCAACGCAAACTAGTCTCTCAGTTTTTGAGCTATCTTCATGAAACTTGGCCACAAGCTTCTTATTGCTGTAGGCTGTAAATAAGTCGGAACGAGCCAGATCGGACCGATATATCGTATAGCTGTCATAGAAGCTATCGGCCGATTTTTGTTGTTTTTCAAGATATTGCAACAAGATTTGGCAAATCCTATTCTTATTACGTTCTTAATGTGCTGTCAAAATTGTATCAAAATCGAACCATTATAACATATAGCTGCCATAGGAACAATCGGCTGAAATCAGGGTTTTTGTATGCAAACCCGTTTTGTTTTTGGAAATACCGAACATTATCAATACTTTTTAATGTTATACAGTAACCCGCCCTTAGTTTTTCCATTTAAATATCTCAGACGTTTATATTCTATAGCTGTTATAGGAACAATCAGTCAGTCCGTCTGTCTGTTGCAACTCAAATTAGTCCCCCAGTTATTGAGCTATCTTCATGAAACTTGGCACACAAGCTTATTATTGCTGTAGGCTGTAAATAAGTCGGAACGAGCCAGATCGGACCGATATATCGTATAGCTGTCATAGAAGCTATCGGCCGATTTTTGTTGTTTTTCAAGATATTGCAACAAGATTTGGCAAATCCTATTCTTATTACGTTCTTAATGTGCTGTCAAAATTGTATCAAAATCGAACCATTATAACATATAGCTGCCATAGGAACAATCGGCTGAAATCAGGGTTTTTGTATGCAAACCCGTTTTGTTTTTGGAAATACCGAACATTATCAATACTTTTTAATGTTATACAGTAACCCGCCCTTAGTTTTTCCATTTAAATATCTCAGACGTTTATATTCTATAGCTGTTATAGGAACAATCAGTCAGTCCGTCTGTCTGTTGCAACTCAAATTAGTCCCCCAGTTATTGAGCTATCTTCATGAAACTTGGCACACAAGCTTATTATTGCTGTAGGCTGTAAATAAGTCGGAACGAGCCAGATCAGACTGATATATCGTATAGCTGTCAAAGAAGCTATCGGCCGATTTTTGTTGTTTTTCAAGATATTGCAACAAGATTTGGCAAATCCTATTCTTATTACGTTCTTAATGTGCTGTCAAAATTGTATCAAAATCGGACCATTATAACATATAGCTGCCATAAGAACAATCGGCTGAAATCAGGGTTTTTGTATGCAAACCCGTTTTGTTTTTGGAAATACCGAACATTATCAATACTTTTTAATGTTATACAGTAACCCGCCCTTAGTTTTTCCATTTAAATATCTCAGACGTTTATATTCTATAGCTGTTATAGGAACAATCAGTCAGTCCGTTTGTCTGTTGCAACGCAAATTAGTCCCCCAGTTATTGAGCTATCTTCATGAAACTTTGCACACAAGCTTCTTATTTCTGCCCTCTTTAAATAAGTCGGAACGGGCCAGATCGGACTGATATATCGTATAGCTGTCATGGAGCCTATCGGCCGATTTTCGTTATATTTCAAGATATAGCTATCAGGCTTACCACATCCAAATCTAAGTGTGTCCCTAATAATAAAGTTCGAAATCGAACTCTTATAACTTATAAAGATCAACGATCGGCCTCATGAAGGTTCATGTTGCAATTTTATGGAAATCTGAGTACTATTACAAAAAATCATGTAGCTGTTATTCAAACGCATTTTTGAATGAGAACTTTCCAAATTTATTTATATTTTATGACCAACAGATCCTTTACAACACAAAGACATTTCCTCATAACATTTTGTGTTAAGTATATAAGAAATCGAGGTATATACAAAAGCATTAAGAAGGTAGAATTATTTTTTTTCGAAGCAGGTGTTTGATTCATAGCCTTAATCAGATCAAAATCTTGACTTCCTGTACTGTTATAATTGTTCAATAAATACCACAGAAACCAGCAGCAATCCAAATATATTTTATATTTTGTATAACTGCAAGGGTATGAAACCTTCGGCAAGCCGAAGGTAGCCTTGCTTTCTTGTTTATACCCTTGCAGAGGGTATATTAATTTTAGCCAGAAGTTTGCAACGCACCTTAGGAGACATCTCCGACCCTATAAAGTATATATATTCTGAATCAGCATCACCAGAGGAGTCGAAAAATGGATGTCCGTCTGTCCGTCCGTCCGTCCGTCCGTCCGTCCGTCTGTTGCAACGCAAACTAGTCTCTCAGTTTTTGAGCTATCTTCATGAAACTTGGCACACAAGCTTCTTATTGCTGTAGGCTGTAAATAAGTCGGAACGAGCCAGATCGGACCGATATATCGTATAGCTGTCATAGAAGCTATCGGCCGATTTTTGTTGTTTTTCAAGATATTGCAACAAGATTTGGCAAATCCTATTCTTATTACGTTCTTAATGTGCTGTCAAAATTGTATCAAAATCGAACCATTATAACATATAGCTGCCATAGGAACAATCGGCTGAAATCAGGGTTTTTGTATGCAAACCCGTTTTGTTTTTGGAAATACCGAACATTATCAATACTTTTTAATGTTATACAGTAACCCGCCCTTAGTTTTTCCATTTAAATATCTCAGACGTTTATATTCTATAGCTGTTATAGGAACAATCAGTCAGTCCGTCTGTCTGTTGCAACTCAAATTAGTCCCCCAGTTATTGAGCTATCTTCATGAAACTTGGCACACAAGCTTCTTATTTCTGCCCTCTTTAAATAAGTCGGAACGGGCCAGATCGGACTGATATATCGTATAGCTGTCATGGAGCCTATCGGCCGATTTTCGTTATATTTCAAGATATAGCTATCAGGCTTACCACATCCAAATCTAAGTGTGTCCCTAATAATAAAGTTCGAAATCGAACTTTTATAACTTATAAAGATCAACGATCGGCCTCATGAAGGTTCATGTTGCAATTTTATGGAAATCTGAGTACTATTACAAAAAATCATGTAGCTGTTATTCAAACGCATTTTTGAATGAGAACTTTCCAAATTTATTTATATTTTATGACCAACAGATCCTTTACAACACAAAGACATTTCCTCATAACATTTTGTGTTAAGTATATAAGAAATCGAGGTATATACAAAAGCATTAAGAAGGTAGAATTATTTTTTTTCGAAGCAGGTGTTTGATTCATAGCCTTAATCAGATCAAAATCTTGACTTCCTGTACTGTTATAATTGTTCAATGAATACCACAGAAACCAGCAGCAATCCAAATATATTTTATATTTTGTATAACTGCAAGGGTATGAAACCTTCGGCAAGCCGAAGGTAGCCTTGCTTTCTTGTTTTATTTTACGGTGTGTTGCAAAATTCAAAATAAATTTTTAGTATATTTAAAACCACTTAGAATCGAAAGAGACATATCGAGCAATGTAAAAAACAAACGACTAATCTAATTAGATATGTTGAGATGTATTGTGAGGCAGCATGTATGTATGTATGTATAGGCGTCTCTTTCACACATGCATAATTTAAAGCCCTCTGCTAAGTTATAACTGCAAAGTAATAAAAGCAAAGGGCAACATCCAATAAGAATCGAGTTGAACTTGCATAGGCAAAACAAATTAGAGACGGAAATAAATAAAAAGCAAGAGCGCATTGTTCAAATTTGGCACGTGTTTTTCCGAAGAGTTGTAGCGGGTATATCACAGTCGAGTACGCTCGACTGTAGCCTTCTTCTTTGTCTTCTTGATCTAGTATACCGAATAAGTATTTATAAATGGATCTCATAAAATTAACAAGACCTCGTTTGCTGCGTTTTGCAACTTTTATACCATTTATTTCTCTATGAAGTTTTTCTATTAGGTAGTGAATGTGTGGTAAATTTTCGAATGATTGAGCTTGTTTGATAAGTTTTTCGTAAGTGTTTTCGGTTTTAGTTAGGTTAACAGATAGGTAATGATATTCGTGGTTTATTGGTACATCGATTAATCCAGTTTGAAAAGCTAGGTAACCGGTACTTCTAGGTTTTGTGTATTAGCTGTCGTTAGAAGGCATATCATAAGTATTATGTTCGGGAGAAGGCTATGTAATTCCAATTATTATATTATATTTACTTTTATTAATTTTCTTTTTTGTTTTTAAACTTTGATTTATAATGTATTATTTTTCTAACTCTATTTGTTTCCTCAAAATGTTTGTCGTCTATTTGTCTTAGATTACTTGTCTTTTTGAATGGGTTAGTTTCTTTTGATCTAACTAGAGGGGATTCTCTGAAGTTGGGGTCTATACCAAAGTATTGTCTAATTTCATTGAGTTTGTCAATTTTGTCCAATTTGTTTTGTTGTGTATTATAGGCAAGGGTTCTTGCAAAAATGAATATTTCTGCTGGTGTTCGACCAATTGTATTGCGTTTCGTTTTGTGGTTGTATACTTAAAGTATTTTCTCAAATTTGGTGAATTGGTTTTCGGGTTCATTCTCGCTTGTTATTATTCTTAATTTTTCATTGACAGTTTTATGAAATCTCTCAATGTTAGAAATTCCATTTTTACCTGTTATGTTTATGTTTATTCCCTCTGATTCTAACCAGAGTTTAAGTGCGGTGCACATGAACGCGGAGTCTTTATCAGCATTTATTTCTCAGAGCTTACCCATGTCGTTGAATATGCGTAGAATAGCTCTTTTAGCTTTGAGCCAATCTTTACCGGTTACTTCTATCAAGGAGGCGTATTTAGAATAAATGTCAATACATGATAGAAATTGTTTGTTATTTATTAAGTAAAAATCCATGACATACTTGTCTCTAGGGTTGAAGGTTTCTGGGGTCGTTTCGAAAACTAATTTCGTATTTCTATGTGCAGTTTTAGCAATGTTGCAGATTTCACATTCGTTTATAATGTTTTGGATAAGCTTTTGGTAATCGGGGTAATAATAGAGTTCTTTAAACTGAAGTGTAAGTTTTTCTATGCCATGGTTAATAATTCTTTATGTGTTTTGAGAATGATTTCTTTGAATTGAGCGTATGTTTGAATGTCTATTAGCTTGACACTGGTTTTCACGACCTTAGTGAAATTGTCGGGACTTATGATTTGGATATACGCATTTTGAAAAATTAGAAAGTCGATTTCGTTAGGGAAGTAAATAACACTTTTCTTAATGCAGAGGTATTCTTTGATCAGGTCTTTAGCAAGGTTGTCGGTCATTTCTTTATAACTGATTTTTATTCTCTGTTATAGTTAAGGGGTCTTTCGGTTATCGAAATATAGCTTTGATTATCTTCTTGTGAGCTATGCACAGTGGCTGCTGTAGGAAGGGGACCTGGATTATCTTCTCCTGGGAAATTTTCTTGAATTTGAACTCTGGATAGGGCTCAGCAACATGATTTTCCTTACCAGGTAGGTATTGGATGTTATAGTCATATTCGTTTAATTTTATCTTCCATCTTTGTAGCTTCATATTAGGATCTTTCATGTTGCTCAACCATACAAGTGGCCTATGATCAAACTTTCTACCGAATAGGTAGGACCTAAAGTATTTTGTTGCCCATACTATGGCTAATAGTTCGTTTTCTATTGCCGAATAGTTAAGCTCGTGCTCGTTTAGAGTTCTGCTTACATGGCAGTTGGGTTTATGCTCTTAAGATAATACTCGTATCTGTTGGTAGTGAAAATTTCTTTTCGATCACTCCATTTATTTGTTTGTTTTTAAATAGGGTCTTCGTGTTTTGTATGAATAGAATGTTTAATTGTACTCTTGATAGTCAAATTGTCACCTTCCTTGTATTTAATGTTACCGTATTCGAGTAAATCGTGCGAAAGTTATTCCCTTTCCTCTGGGGTGTTTAGAGAGGTTTCCTCTGGTTTAGACGACTTGGGCCACTCATTGGTTACCTTGTGGTCATCCGGTTTTAAGTGGGGTTTCCGTTTCATTTTCACGATGCTTTTCTCCTTTTTTGGGGTGTTTAGAAGGTTTCGTCTGGGCTAGATGACTTGGGGCACTCGTTGGTAACCTTGGACTCATCTGTTTGCATTTGGTCGTACCACATTTTGAATTGGTAGTCATTTATAATGACTATTTGTATTGAATAGTTAATTTGGGTGTTGGTTGACTATAAGTAGTTTCTGCCTAACAGTAGGTCATATTTTTCTGAGAAATTGTGAATATAGAATGTTTGCTTAGTGGGGCAAAGGTTGCATGGATGCAACGAAACGCTTTGGTTTAATGTTATAATGCCATTTATAGTGTGGACATTTACTTTAGAGGATCTTATTGGAAAATTAAAGAAATTTTTCATCATGATGTTAATGGAAGAACCAGTGTCTACGGTGAAAGGTGTATTGTAGACTCGGCGAGGCAGCTCCTCACATGGTGTTTCGGTTTTGTATTCGCTTATTATAGCGTTCAGCAATCCCGGCCAGGTTATTGATCCAGATAACTATGATACTCGTTGGGCATCTCCTGCAATCTGCATCTCGATTGCACTGAAGAACACATGTTTTTGTCTGACGCTGGTCGATGGGTATAGTTGAAGTGTGAACTCGATCCTTCTAATAAAGGCACTGGGCTCGTGGGTATTGCCGCTGAATGAAGGCGCTTGCCCGATTTGGTGCAGGGCTTGATTCAAATTTAGCTCCGATAACAATGGGACTTGCTCGGTCGTCATGGTTGGTTTTTGTTTTTTGTTTTTACACTTTTATTGTCCGTATGCAGTAAGTTAACTCTTTTTTGTGTTAACTACAGATTTTACGTAGTTCTTTGGCGGATAATGAGGCTGGATTTTAATTCGCGTGGTTCAATCTCAAAAGATACGCTTGGTCATGCAAGGATCTTTGTCACTAGATTGATGTTGTAAACGAGTTGCACAACTTTTTCTCTTTATCCTACCGGCTGCACCAATAACGGATTAAAGACTGAGGGTTAAAAAAAAAAATTGTTTACTTAAGACCTAGAGCCTTTGTATTGTCACTTAGTTCGGCAATGGACTTCGAAGTTGTACCGCTTTAGCGGTACTATCGCAGTTGACGGTATACTCAGAACTGAACTGCTATGGGGACGCGTTGGTGTTTAAATAGTAAATTTAAGTTGCTAAAGAGCGAAGTGTCTTTAAGAGAGGAAGTCGGCAAAGAGCGAAGTGTCTTTAAGAGAGTGTACATTTTTATTATCTCGTGAAGAGAGAGGCCCATAAAAATAGGGGGTAATTTGATAATCCAAGTAATTTGGGACAAGTGCGTGAGCAGTGACTCGGGTAATGAAGTTTTATTATTTCTGTTGGTTTGAATGTTTGGGCTAGCTATTGTCGCCAAGTGATCGAATTTGAATTGGGTGAGAATTGTTTGTCGTTAGGATTTTAAACAGTCTGTGGACAATTTTTTGTTATTGTTCTTGAGTCAACGCCTTGGTTCGCGATATGTTGGAATTGTACTTTGGAATTGTACTTTTGAAGTATGGGGTGACCAAGACATTAGGCGCATGCGTCAATGGCCAAGGTTAATCGAAGGGCTCTCGTCCTTTGATTACATTTTGTACTTAAATTTTAAGTGTAGGCGTTGAATGGATATGTTAATTATATAAGACGCTATTTTATGTATGAGATGTGTTTCCATTAAGTTATTTTGCTTATATTGCCCTTAAAGTTCTTAAGAAAAATAAGACTGTTATCAATTGCTGCCATTCCTTTTATATGTTCGGCACTATTACAGCGATTTGTTAAAGCCAGCGCATTCTTAACTGACCCGTATTGATGTTGGCACGCACAGATGCCGAAGTTATTTTTAAGCTTCTTCATAGCTCATTAGCCCTTCTTTCTATATTGTTCCTAATTGCTATTAAGAACATTTGCCCTTTTGGAGTTTGACTTTCTCACTTAACTTTACAACAATTTTTTATATATTCAATATCATCTGGTAGTTCAGTGGGCATTTCCGATGTGCTACAAAACAGACACAGACAATTACGCTCACTTATATAGGCACTACTAGATCAGTGCAAAACTCCACGTTCGCAAGAGCAGACGTGTAAACGTGTTAATTAGGAACGTCTTATTTCTAAGTCACAATTTATAAAATTGCTGTTTTTGTTTTTTTTTTATACATTTTCTTGTTTATTATTAAGAATCCATTTATATTTGTTGTCAATTTTTAGCCATGAAGAAAATACTTAGGGTGCCGAGGAGTAACCGAAATAAAATATGTTATTGCCCCAATATTTTTTTGGGCTTTGAAGATTTTTTATGTTTTTTGAGGTTAAGTGGAAAATTCGACGTGCACGATCATAACATTAAAATATATGTGTAAACTAAACATTTTTCAAAATTTTTAAATATGAATAAGATACTTAAGATTTTCTATTGAAGATGTACGAGCGATAGCAGAATCGATTGCAATTAGAACTCCGCCGCCCCGTCGATCAAGCCTATATGTTGGGCTATTGCTTGAAAAAGATTTGGAGCATAAAACCTCTTTCCAAGTCTCGGTACAAACTTTATATAGAGATTTAATCTCGGTGTAGTGTTAAATTGCATTTACTGACTCAGGGTCAGTTCTGGCTCCCTGATGTGTAACTACTATTTTATTTTACGCTTTTTAGTTTTATCTAAAAATGTAAAGTATTTATTTATTTATTTTATTTATATTATTTTTCTACAGCCCTAGTTTTGCCAATACTTCGGGTACTTATGGGATTTATTATTTTTAACGCCTATCTGGTGTAGCAACATTGATCGTCGCCAATTATCCTATCGAAGGTCGCAAGGATATTTTGTAAAAATAATGAGAAAATTACCTGGAATATTGGTTAAATAAGTTTTGTCGCTGAACTTTTTCGAAACATGGATTACTAGTACAGATAAGGACTTTTAAAATGGGGTCACATCCTTTAGCTCCTCGAATAACTATATGTTGCTCTTAGCAGTACACGAGATGATTTAAAATGTGTTGCTTACTCCTGCTACTCCCGCTTACTGACTTTCGCCGTTAATCTGGTTAACAGCTGCGGTTACTGTTTGTGTGTAAGCGACTTGTATCAGACTGTTACATAACCCACGACAAAAAAAACTTAAACATTTGTATACACTTGCAGAGGGTAAATTAATTTTGACCATATGTTTGCAACGCACCCCAGAATCAACAGGCGAGTCGATCTAGCCATGGTCTGTTCGGCAGTTTGTTTCAATGCAAGTCTCTCAGCTTTAGAGCAATGTTTATGAAACTTTGCACAAATGCTTCAGGCTTTATAAAATTAGCGATACGGATCGAACGATATATCGTATAGCTGCCATTGATCACAGTGGCCGATTTTTGTTAGTTTTAAAAATATCGCATCATTTTTTCTATGTCAATAACATTTCCTCCATATCATTCAAATCGGAACACTATTACATATAGCAGCCATAGAAACAATCTGCCGAAATGAAATTCTTGGTATGAAAACATATTTTATTGTGAGAAACATTTCGTTCCATCGATCTCGTTCTCTAACCACGACATGAACATTTAAGAACACTTTTGTTATTATACCCTTGCAGAGGGTATATTAATTTTAGCCAGAAGTTTGCAACGCACCTTAGGAGACATCTCCGACCCTATAAAGTATATATATTCTGAATCAGCATCACCAGAGGAGTCGAAGAATGGATGTCCGTCTGTCCGTCCGTCCGTCCGTCCGTCCGTCCGTCTGTTGCAACGCAAACTAGTCTCTCAGTTTTTGAGCTATCTTCATGAAACTTGGCATACAAGCTTCTTATTGCTGTAGGCTGTAAATAAGTCGGAACGAGCCAGATCGGACCGATATATCGTATAGCTGTCATAGAAGCTATCGGCCGATTTTTGTTGTTTTTCAAGATATTGCAATAAGATTTGGCAAATCCTATTCTTATTACGTTCTTAATGTGCTGTCAAAATTGTATCAAAATCGGACCACTATAACATATAGCTGCCATAGGAACAATCGGCTGAAATCAGGGTTTTTGTATGCAAACCTGTTTTGTTTTTGGAAATACCGCACATTATAAATACTTTTTAATGTTATACAGTAACCCGCCCTCAGTTTTTCCATTTAAATATCTCAGACGTTTATATTCTATAGCTGTCATAGGAACAATCAGTGAGTCCACGTGTCTGTTGCAACTCAAATTAGTCCCCCCAGTTATGGAGCTATCTTCATGAAACTTGGCACACAAGCTTATTATTGCTGTAGGCTGTAAATAAGTCGGAACGAGCCAGATCGGACCGATATATCGTATAGCTGTCATAGAAGCTATCGGCCGATTTTTGTTGTTTTTCAAGATATTGCAACAAGATTTGGCAAATCCTATTCTTATTACGTTATTAATGTGCTGTCAAAATTGTATCAAAATCGGACTATTATAACATATAGCTGCCATAGGAACAATCGGCTGAAATCAGTGTTTTTGTATGCAAACCTGTTTTGTTTTTGGAAATACCGCACATTATAAATACTTTTTAATGTTATACAGTAACCCGCCCTTAGTTTTTCCATTTAAATATCTTAGACGTTTATATTCTATAGCTGTTATAGGAACAATCAGTCAGTCCGTCTGTCTGTTGCAACGCAAATTAGTCCCCCCAGTTATTGAGCTATCTTCATGAAACTTTGCTCACAAGCTTCTTATTTCTGCCCTCTTTAAATAAGTCGGAACGGGCCAGATCGGACTGATATATCGTCATGGAGCCTATCGGCCGATTTTCGTTATATTTCAAGATATAGCTATCAGGCTTACCACATCCAAATCTAAGTGTGTCCCTAATAATAAAGTTCGAAATCGAACTTTTATAACTTATAACGATCAACGATCGGTCTAATGAAGGTCCATGTTGCAATTTTATGGAAATCTGAGTACTATTACATATAGCTGTTAAACAAAAAATCATGTAGCTGTTATTCAAACGCATTTTTGAATGAGAACTTTCCAAATTTATTTATATTTTATGACCAACAGATCCTTTACAACACAAAGATTAATGTGCTGTCAAAATTGTATCAAAATCGGACCACTATAACATATAGCTGCCATAGGAACAATCGGCTGAAATCAGGGTTTTTGTATGCAAACCTGTTTTGTTTTTGGAAAAACCGAACATTATCAATACTTTTTAATGTTATACAGTAACCCGCCCTTAGTTTTTCCATTTAAATATCTCAGACGTTTATATTCTATAGCTGTCATAGGAACAATCAGTGAGTCCACGTGTCTGTTGCAACTCAAATTAGTCCCCCAGTTATTGAGCTATCTTCATGAAACTTGGCACACAAGCTTATTATTGCTGTAGGCTGTAAATAAGTCGGAACGAGCCAGATCGGACCGATATATCGTATAGCTGTCATAGAAGCTATCGGCCGATTTTTGTTGTTTTTCAAGATATTGCAACAAGATTTGGCAAATCCTATTCTTATTACGTTATTAATGTGCTGTCAAAATTGTATCAAAATCGGACTATTATAACATATAGCTGCCATAGGAACAATCGGCTGAAATCAGTGTTTTTGTATGCAAACCTGTTTTGTTTTTGGAAATACCGCACATTATAAATACTTTTTAATGTTATACAGTAACCCGCCCTTAGTTTTTCCATTTAAATATCTTAGACGTTTATATTCTATAGCTGTTATAGGAACAATCAGTCAGTCCGTCTGTCTGTTGCAACGCAAATTAGTCCCCCAGTTATTGAGCTATCTTCATGAAACTTGGCACACAAGCTTATTATTGCTGTAGGCTGTAAATAAGTCGGAACGAGCCAGATCGGACCGATATATCGTATAGCTGTCATAGAAGCTATCGGCCGATTTTTGTTGTTTTTCAAGATATTGCAACAAGATTTGGCAAATCCTATTCTTATTACGTTCTTAATGTGCTGTCAAAATTGTATCAAAATCGGACTATTATAACATATAGCTGCCATAGGAACAATCGGCTGAAATCAGTGTTTTTGTATGCAAACCTGTTTTGTTTTTGGAAATACCGCACATTATCAATACTTTTTAATGTTATACAGTAACCCGCCCTTAGTTTTTCCATTTAAATATCTCAGACGTTTATATTCTATAGCTGTTATAGGAACAATCAGTCAGTCCGTCTGTCTGTTGCAACGCAATTGCGTTATTGAGCTATCTTCATGAAAGTTTGCTCACAAGCTTCTTATTGTTGCCCTCTTCAAATAAGTCGGAACGGGCCAGATCGGACTGATATATCGTATAGCTGTCATGGAGCCTATCGGCCGATTTTCGTTATATTTCAAGATATAGCTATCAGGCTTACCACATCCAAATCTAAGTGTGTCCCTAATAATGAAGTTCGAAATCGAACTTTTATAACTTATAACGATCAACGATCGGCCTAATGAAGGTTCATGTTGCAATTTTATGGAAATCTGAGTACTATTACATATAGCTGTTAAACAAAAAATCATGTAGCTGTTATTCAAACGCATTTTTGAATGAGAACTTTCCAAATTTATTTATATTTTATGACCAACAGATCCTTTACAACACCGTGCAGGGCATAGTTCGACATACTATTAGGAAGGGTTACTAGAAGGTAGTTTTGAGTAGTTCTGAGACAAATAAGTGTAGCTTACTAATCAGGACAATACTATCAATGTCACCTTGCATAAGATTGTTAATGAATATAGCCACTAACATGGTTCTGAGTTAGGTTAATTAATAAATTAATTAGGGAAGTAAGTTTAATAAATCAGTTTTAATTTGTCATCCCAGTTGTACAGATTCAATGTACACTTTGTAAAGATGCAATGCGTTCCTTGTGAATGAGCTCTGGGGACACCATACGCATGATCCGTATTCAAGAATTGGAACAAATGAGGTGTTGAGGATCTCTGTGTGATAGGGATCATCAAATTCTTTAGATCATCTATTAATAAAGCGAAAGACACCCGTGGCTTTTTTACCATATGGGAAATATTTTCGGGAAACTTTAGTTTTTGGTCCTAACGGACTCAAGATCGTAAACAAGGGTAATCCTTTCCATGACACAACCACAAAGAGTATAAGATGCGTACTTTAGACTGGTTCGACAGAATGTCATCAGCTTGCATTTAGAGCTGTTCAAGTTAAACAAATTTTCACACATCAAAAATAAATATTTAGGTCGGCTTGTAGGTTTGAGTGGCTATGGTCGTCTTTAAGCTATAAACAAAGCTTAACTTACATGGGAGTAAGGGAGTTACTTATGATCAATGAAAGGTCATTGATGTGGCATGAAGTGGGCTTGAAAGAGTATTTTTAATATGACTCTTTGAGTCAGATAACTCACACCTGAAAAGTTAGATAACTTACCTAGAAGGTTAAGTTAAGCGAGTAGGAAGCTCAAGCAGATTTGTCGTAGTTGAACGATGTTTCATAAGTCCATGCTGGGCTGATATGAATATAAATATATTAAACTATATAAGGAAGGTTTTAAAAACATTTTCGAAGAATTTTGGATTAGCAGACAATTTAAAGATACCTCTATAAATGCTTGCATCACTCTTGAAGCCCCTTGTAAACAGAAGAATAATTAATGAGTTCTTCCAAATCGAAGGAAAGCGTGAAGTCCTTAAAAAGTTAAATTTCGTTTAGAGTAGCTGGAAATACCGCACATTATAAATACTTTTTAATGTTATACAGTAACCCGCCCTTAGTTTTTCCATTTAAATATCTTAGACGTTTATATTCTATAGCTGTTATAGGAACAATCAGTCAGTCCGTCTGTCTGTTGCAACGCAAATTAGTCCCCCAGTTATTGAGCTATCTTCATGAAACTTTGCTCACAAGCTTCTTATTTCTGCCCTCTTTAAATAAGTCGGAACGGGCCAGATCGGACTTATATATCGTCATGGAGCCTATCGGCCGATTTTCGTTCTATTTCAAGATATAGCTATCAGGCTTACCACATCCAAATCTAAGTGTGTCCCTAATAATAAAGTTCGAAATCGAACTTTTATAACTTATAACGATCAACGATCGGTCTAATGAAGGTCCATGTTGCAATTTTATGGAAATCTGAGTACTATTACATATAGCTGTTAAACAAAAAATCATGTAGCTGTTATTCAAACGCATTTTTGAATGAGAACTTTCCAAATTTATTTATATTTTATGACCAACAGATCCTTTACAACACAAAGATTAATGTGCTGTCAAAATTGTATCAAAATCGGACCACTATAACATATAGCTGCCATAGGAACAATCGGCTGAAATCAGGGTTTTTGTATGCAAACCTGTTTTGTTTTTGGAAAAACCGAACATTATCAATACTTTTTAATGTTATACAGTAACCCGCCCTTAGTTTTTCCATTTAAATATCTCAGACGTTTATATTCTATAGCTGTCATAGGAACAATCAGTGAGTCCACGTGTCTGTTGCAACTCAAATTAGTCCCCCAGTTATTGAGCTATCTTCATGAAACTTGGCACACAAGCTTATTATTGCTGTAGGCTGTAAATAAGTCGGAACGAGCCAGATCGGACCGATATATCGTATAGCTGTCATAGAAGCTATCGGCCGATTTTTGTTGTTTTTCAAGATATTGCAACAAGATTTGGCAAATCCTATTCTTATTACGTTATTAATGTGCTGTCAAAATTGTATCAAAATCGGACTATTATAACATATAGCTGCCATAGGAACAATCGGCTGAAATCAGTGTTTTTGTATGCAAACCTGTTTTGTTTTTGGAAATACCGCACATTATAAATACTTTTTAATGTTATACAGTAACCCGCCCTTAGTTTTTCCATTTAAATATCTTAGACGTTTATATTCTATAGCTGTTATAGGAACAATCAGTCAGTCCGTCTGTCTGTTGCAACGCAAATTAGTCCCCCAGTTATTGAGCTATCTTCATGAAACTTTGCACACAAGCTTATTATTGCTGTAGGCTGTAAATAAGTCGGAACGAGCCAGATCGGACCGATATATCGTATAGCTGTCATAGAAGCTATCGGCCGATTTTTGTTGTTTTTCAAGATATTGCAACAAGATTTGGCAAATCCTATTCTTATTACGTTCTTAATGTGCTGTCAAAATTGTATCAAAATCGGACTATTATAACATATAGCTGCCATAGGAACAATCGGCTGAAATCAGTGTTTTTGTATGCAAACCTGTTTTGTTTTTGGAAATACCGCACATTATCAATACTTTTTAATGTTATACAGTAACCCGCCCTTAGTTTTTCCATTTAAATATCTCAGACGTTTATATTCTATAGCTGTTATAGGAACAATCAGTCAGTCCGTCTGTCTGTTGCAACGCAATTGCGTTATTGAGCTATCTTCATGAAAGTTTGCTCACAAGCTTCTTATTGTTGCCCTCTTCAAATAAGTCGGAACGGGCCAGATCGGACTGATATATCGTATAGCTGTCATGGAGCCTATCGGCCGATTTTCGTTATATTTCAAGATATAGCTATCAGGCTTACCACATCCAAATCTAAGTGTGTCCCTAATAATGAAGTTCGAAATCGAACTTTTATAACTTATAACGATCAACGATCGGCCTAATGAAGGTTCATGTTGCAATTTTATGGAAATCTGAGTACTATTACATATAGCTGTTAAACAAAAAAATCATGTAGCTGTTATTCAAACGCATTTTTGAATGAGAACTTTCCAAATTTATTTATATTTTATGACCAACAGATCCTTTACAACACAAAGACATTTCCTCATAACATTTTGTGTTAAGTATATAAGAAATCCAGGTATATACAAAAGCATTTAAAAGGTAAAATTATTTTTTTTCGAAGCAGGTGTTTGATTCATAGCCTTAATCAGGTCAAAATCTTGAATTCCTGTACTGTTATAATTGTTCAATAAATACCACAGAAACCAGCAGCAGTCCAAATATATTTTATATTTTGTATAACTGCAAGGGTATGAAACCTTCGGCAAGCCGAAGGTAGCCTTGCTTTCTTGTTTTTTAAATTATTTTTGTTGGACGTTGAATACAATGACTGTATTATCAATTGATCCAACGATACCAAACCGATGCTTGTTGTGCGCAGACCTAGGCGAAGTCCACCCCCTGTCGTATAATGGACGAAATGCGGATAAAATATGAAATGAGAGACGCGAATAGATACTAATTACTTACTAAATAGGTGATATTTAGAAACTTCATAGATGCGATAGAGGTAGTGCTACCTATGACGTGTGGAAGTTTATTTTTAGTCCGAGCATTATACCCTGAACGGACCGTGCAGGGCATAGTTCGACATACTATTAGGAAGGGTTACTAGAAGGTAGTTTTGAGTAGTTCTGAGACAAATAAGTGTAGCTTACTAATCAGGACAATACTATCAATGTCACCTTGCATAAGATTGTTAATGAATATAGCCACTAACATGGTTCTGAGTTAGGTTAATTAATAAATTAATTAGGGAAGTAAGTTTAATAAATCAGTTTTAATTTGTCATCCCAGTTGTACAGATTCAATGTACACTTTGTAAAGATGCAATGCGTTCCTTGTGAATGAGCTCTGGGGACACCATACGCATGATCCGTATTCAAGAATTGGAACAAATGAGGTGTTGAGGATCTCTGTGTGATAGGGATCATCAAATTCTTTAGATCATCTCTTAATAAAGCGATAGACACCCGTGGCTTTTTTACCATATGGGAAATATTTTCGGGAAACTTTAGTTTTTGGTCCTAACGGACTCAAGATCGTAAACAAGGGTAATCCTTTCCATGACACAACCACAAAGAGTATAAGATGCGTACTTTAGACTGGTTCGACAGAATGTCATCAGCTTGCATTTAGAGCTGTTCAAGTTAAACAAATTTTCACACATCAAAAATAAATATTTAGGTCGGCTTGTAGGTTTGAGTGGCTATGGTCGTCTTTAAGCTATAAACAAAGCTTAACTTACATGGGAGTAAGGGAGTTACTTATGATCAATGAAAGGTCATTGATGTGGCATGAAGTGGGCTTGAAAGAGTATTTTTAATATGACTCTTTGAGTCAGATAACTCACACCTGAAAAGTTAGATAACTTACCTAGAAGGTTAAGTTAAGCGAGTAGGAAGCTCAAGCAGATTTGTCGTAGTTGAACGATGTTTCATAAGTCCATGCTGGGCTGATATGAATATAAATATATTAAACTATATAAGGAAGGTTTTAAAAACATTTTCGAAGAATTTTGGATTAGCAGACAATTTAAAGATACCTCTATAAATGCTTGCATCACTCTTGAAGCCCCTTGTAAACAGAAGAATAATTAATGAGTTCTTCCAAATCGAAGGAAAGCGTGAAGTCCTTAAGAAGTTAAATTTCGTTTAGAGTAGCTGCGAAAATACCAATCGAACTCAGAATGTTATACGGATACGAGCGAATACCCTGTGTAGATGATGAAAAAATGTTACAAACATATCGGCCATATCGGTCGGTATCTGCACTGGAATTTGCATATCGTATGTATATTTAGATGGATATACCGTAGTCTTACGATTTGTGTTAACAAAACTAAAAATCTGTTTGGGGTTCTGAAAAATACAGAGCCTAAAAGTGAGTTAAATAGGTCTTATAACATTTCACGTTTAAAACAATGAATTTTGACAGCGCGACCTGGTTGAGGAGGAGTTATTTACTTTACATTTTTTGAAATAACTAGATTTTTAATTTATATCTTTAATTTTTTGGACGTAACAACTCTTGTAAACCACCCTGGCTTACACGAGCATATTCGATAGAAACATGGAAAACATATATTAAAGTAATTTAAGGGTATTATAAAATATATTTTGCGCTGCTAATATATCAACAGACGAATAAAGATTGGACCAATCAAAATGTAAAATTAAAAAGTCCGACAAGGCGATATCTGCTTTTCTAAAGCAGCGTACGCGCTTATACAGTGTTTCGTGACCCTTAATACGCATCTAAGATCGAAATTGATTGCAAGGGTGGGATGGTAAGAATCTTCGGGAAGGGAAAGCAGTTGTGTCCTGTTCAGAGTAACCTTAGATAAATCTGAGACAAAGCATAAGTCCAGCGACGTGTTTCTAAAATGTACTCAATTTCTTCGACAATGATATGTCAAACAG
Organism: Zaprionus inermis; assembly: GCA_018151445.1. Lineage (NCBI taxonomy): Eukaryota > Metazoa > Arthropoda > Insecta > Diptera > Drosophilidae > Zaprionus > Zaprionus inermis. The sequence continues at coordinate 10,039 of JAECXD010001367.1, read as the reverse complement.
ACCGTCAAAAAGGTAATTTTACCGGGAAGGCATTAGAGAATTCGAATCAACACATGTTGTCCAGTCATAGTCAGAAATATATAAAATCAACAAGTTAAAGTGATCACTGTCTGATAAAAGCATAGGGGCAGTCTTTATTGCAGATAAGTGTTGCATATAGTCTGAAAATTCCAATGTCGGCGGAAAATAGGAGCATGTCCCACGCCGACGCAATTCGGTTATTTACGATTACACAGCCCCACAAATTAAAAATGATTTCATGTTTTGGGTATGCGGCATATGCAGTTATGTGTAATTTAGGTCGATGGTTCTGAATTTGGGATCGGAATTCCGCCTTACGGATTTCAAAACTGAAACATTTTTAAAGTCCTCCCAAAACATATAGAATCCCGATCTGATCAAGCGATATATGTTTTCTCATGTATTTCGACCTTTTAAATCCGATTCTGCAATTAAAATTGATCTTGAAAATTATCCCCCACATTACAAATCAAAATAAAGCCCCACAAAATAATGGGGGCCATGATCTAGTCATGCGGTATGTGTTTAAAATATTTTAGACCTATTTAACCCGAATCCGAAGTTAAAACATGCCTAGCACGTAAAGATTTAGATAAAATCAATTTATTTTATACCCCCATTATTTTTTGGGGTTATGAAGATTTTTCATGTTTTTTGAGGTTTAGTCGAAAATTTGACGTGCGGATTACGTCAAAATCCAAACGTGATGGCGGAATTCCGAATTCCCGGAATCAGATTCAGCGACCAAAAATACATATGAAAAATGCATATGTATGCCGCAAAACCAGATCATGACATTTTTTGTTTGGAGATTTTGTGGAGCTGAGTTATTAATCGAAAATTTGCAGCTTAAATTGTTCTTGGAAATAAGTAACATATGTATATATGAATATTCTAAGTTTCAAATTACTTAAATTAACAATTTCATTACGATATATGGTACGAGCAGCAGCCTGTGTTCTGCTGCGTGAAGTTGACTTGGAACGTCGTGACGACGACGGATCGCATCGCTTTATTTTTTACGCGTGTGTACTTGTGTGAGTGAGAACGAATAAGCAATAGGTGGTCGAACTATTTGCACAGAATTCTCTGTTTGAAATTATAAGCGTGGTTACATGTTTTTACAAATTTTCACAATCGGCTGTTGTGCTCGACTGTTTCGGTCTTTCCGACCACTACACCCTTGTTACCTAAATTTTGTTTTTTTTTTTTTTAACAGAAATGGGAACTCTACGTTTTAAGCCATCTTGGTTGGGATCTATCAACGGTGACGCCCTTGGATTTTGTGGGACTATTGTTACCACGTCTTTCAATTAGAAGTAAACATTTTTCAGATTTCAACTTTAAAAAAATACGCCATCACGCTCAAACTTTCATATCTCTAGCGGCAAAAGGTAAGACAAATTCAGATCTCATTGAAATACAAATATTTTCAAAAGTCATAATCAACAAGACATTAATATACCCATTTCACTATTGTTTAAAACGTTTAAAAAACACAATATCGCCTACCGTGATCTTATTCTTCATGCACAAACATTAGAAAGTATTTTAATTTCGCAACGAACCTTAACGAACCTTGCAGCAACAACAATTTATTCCGTGGCTACAGCATTAGCAACTTAAGCAGCAGATGCAGAGAATATTAGATTACACAGTTCCTCAAAATAAAAAATATGTCATGGTATGCGGCATATTCACCTAAGTGTATTTTGTTTCACTAAATCTGAATTCGGGGTCGGAATTCCGCCATCACGTCTGGATTTCGACACAACCTTACAAACTGAAAATTTTTTAAAGTCCCCCCAAAAATATGGAATCCTGATCTGGTCATGCGATATATGTTTTCTCATGTATTTTGACCTTCTTGACCTTCTTTTGATATTCTGCAATGAACATTTATCCTGCACGCCAAATTTATGACTAACCGTCAAAAAACATGTAAAATATTCAAAGCCCCAAAAAATAATGGGGGCCCATGCCCTATTCATGTATATGTTTTTGGACTTCCTTAATAAAAAATACCTAGCACGTATAGTTTTCGACATACCCTCAAAATTACAAATTTTCTTAATTGGGGATTTTAAATCTAAAATAAGGCATATATTATTTGACACTGCGTACAATATGACTTTAAAGAGTCGCGAAGAGATTGAGTCTGTTGAAGATATTTTGACTGATAATTCATGCAGGTCTGCTGCTGCTATGGCAATGCGCTGACTAAGAAGCCAATAGAGTTTCTTGTTATAAATGGCGTTTCACAGAAGAGTAATTCGAACTCAAGACCAGTATGATCGCCTCCGGTGGTATCAGGCATTTAAAGAACTGAAAAAATCGAGGAGTGGTTTCTTTGAAGCACGCTTTTCCCTATTCGATTTCGCTAACAGAGCAGGTCTTAGAGACGATTTAGAGTGGAGACGACACTGCAGATGTCTCTACCTATTTAGTCAATCAGAAGAGGGAAGATTACTGAAGTGGGGATATTTTTCAAAATTCTACCAAGCAATAAGGCCGCTGACACAGATCATATCAGGTCATATCACACTTAAGGCTCAATCAATTCGTGCGGTCCTCTTCTTAGTGCTCATATGCCATGATTTGGTAAGAGTACAATGTTTTCCGAAACAGTGGAAAATGATTGTTGTGTCCATGATACACAAGCGTGGCAAACCGCAGGACTTCTCTGAATGACAGTTAAGCAGGTTGTGAAACTCATTCTACAGGCATTTAATGACCTTGAATATAGTAATACAGTATTCATCGACATGCAGCAAGCATTTGACGGAGTCTGGCACGATGGACTTCTATTAAAGATTAAAAATCTGTATATCAGGGCCAGCGACAGGTCAAAGTCAGGACCAGGAAAACTTTCTCGACATGTTGCAAGATAAAAGACTGTACTTCACAGAGCAGCTTCCTGGATCCATTGTTGTACACTATAAAGCGCCAACTACCTTTTACCTAACGATGAGCATAATCGCTTATCGCGATATATGCGGACGAAGCAAAATCAGTTCACATTTCTTTATTCATCTATTTGCATATTATTCACTCACCGACGCGCGATACTTCGTATTTGTCGTTTCCGTCTTGAAGCATTTCGCTTAGAGCGAATGTATGCATTAAGCTGAAAATGACTATTGAACTGATTCATCCTTTATGAATTACGCTCATCCCATGTTATTAAATGTCATTTCGTTTGAATTCTGGTATTGTATTTTCAGAACTAGATTGATTATTATACCCTTGCAGAGGGTATATTAATTTTAGCCAGAAGTTTGCAACGCACCTTAGGAGACATCTCCGCCCCTATAAAGTATATATATTCTGAATCAGCATCAGCAGAGGAGTCGAAAAATGGATGTCCGTCTGTCCGTCCGTCCGTCCGTCCGTCCGTCTGTTGCAACGCAAACTAGTCTCTCAGTTTTTGAGCTATCTTCATGAAACTTAGCACACAAGCTTCTTATTGCTGTAGGCTGTAAATAAGTCGGAACGAGCCAGATCGGACCGATATATCGTATAGCTGTCATAGAAGCTATCGGCCGATTTTTGTTGTTTTTCAAGATATTGCAACAAATCCTATTCTTATTACGTTCTTAATGTGCTGTCAAAATTGTATCAAAATCGGACCACTATAACATATAGCTGCCATAGGAACAATCGGCTGAAATAAGGGATTTTGTATGCAAACCTGTTTTGTTTTTGGAAATACCGCACATTATCAATACTTTTTAATGTTATACAGTAACCCGCCCTTAGTTTTTCCATTTAAATATCTCAGACGTTTATATTCTATAGCTGTTATAGGAACAATCAGTCAGTCCGTCTGTCTGTTGCAACTCAAATAAGTCCAACAGTTATTGAGCTATCTTCATGAAACTTGGCACACAAGCTTCTTATTGCTGTAGGCTCTAAATAAGTCGAAACGAGCCAGATCAGACCGATATATCGTATAGCTGTCATAGAAGCTATCGGCCGATTTTTGTTGTTTTTCAAGATATTGCAACAAATCCTATTCTTATTACGTTCTTAATGTGCTGTCAAAATTGTATCAAAATCGGACCACTATAACATATAGCTGCCATAGGAACAATCGGCTGAAATAAGGGATTTTGTATGCAAACCTGTTTTGTTTTTGGAAATACCGCACATTATCAATACTTTTTAATGTTATACAGTAACCCGCCCTTAGTTTTTCCATTTAAATATCTCAGACGTTTATATTCTATAGCTGTTATAGGAACAATCAGTCAGTCCGTCTGTCTGTTGCAACTCAAATAAGTCCAACAGTTATTGAGCTATCTTCATGAAACTTGGCACACAAGCTTCTTATTGCTGTAGGCTCTAAATAAGTCGAAACGAGCCAGATCGGACTGATATATCGTATAGCTGTCATGGAGCCTATCGGCCGATTTTCGTTATATTTCAAGATATAGCTATCAGGCTTACCACATCCAAATGTAAGTGTGTCCCTAATAATAAAGTTCGAAATCGAACTTTTATAACTTATAACTATCAACGATCGGTCGAATGAAGGTTCATGTTGCAATTTTATGGAAATCTGAGTACTATTACATGTAGCTGTTAAACAAAAAATCATGTAGCTGTTATTCAAACGCATTTTTGAATGAGAACTTTCCAAATTTATTTATATTTTATGACCAACAGATCCTTTACAACACAAAGACATTTCCTCATAACATTTTGTGTTAAGTATATAAGAAATCCAGGTATATACAAAAGCATTAAAAAGGTAGAATTATTTTTTTTCGAAGCAGGTTTTTGATTCATAGCCTTAATCAGGTAAAAATCTTGACTTCCAGTACTGTTATAATTGTTCAATAAATACCACAGAAACCAGCAGCAATCCAATATATTTTATATTTTGTATAACTGCAAGGGTATGAAACCTTCGGCAAGCCGAAGGTAGCCTTGCTTTCTTGTTTATTATTATTATTGTTATTGAAATTTTAAAATATGATTTCTCAGAAAAAAAACAACTCTTCGAAAAACACGTGCCAAATATAAATAATGCGTCCTTGCTTATAATTTCTCTACACCTCTAATTAGTTTTGTCTATGCAAGTTGCACTTCTTTCTTATTGGATGTTGCCACTTTGCCTTTATTGAATCGCAGTTAAAATTTAGAATGTTTTTTCTTTTGTTTTTATACCCTTGCAGAGGGTATATTAATTTTAGCCAGAAGTTTGCAACGCACCTTAGGAGACATCTCCGACCCTATAAAGTATATATATTCTGAATCAGCATCACCAGAGGAGTCGAAAAATGGATGTCCGTCTGTCCGTCCGTCCGTCCGTCCGTCCGTCCGTCCGTCTGTTGCAACGCAAACTAGTCTCTCAGTTTTTGAGCTATCTTCATGAAACTTGGCACACAAGCTTATTATTGCTGTAGGCTGTAAATAAGTCGGAACGAGCCAGATCGGACCGATATATCGTATAGCTGTCATAGAAGCTATCGGCCGATTTTTGTTGTTTTTCAAGATATTGCAACAAGATTTGGCAAATCCTATTCTTATTACGTTCTTAATGTGCTGTCAAAATTGTATCAAAATCGGACTGTTATAACATATAGCTGCCATAGGAACAATCGGCTGAAATCAGTGTTTTTGTATGCAAACCTGTTTTGTTTTTGGAAATACCGCACATTATCAATACTTTTTAATGTTATACAGTTACCCGCCCTTAGTTTTTCCATTTAAATATCTTTATATTCTATAGCTGTTATAGGAACAATCAGTCAGTCCGTCTGTCTGTTGTAACGCAAATTAGTCCCCCAGTTATTGAGCTATCTTCATGAAACTTTGCTCACAAGCTTCTTATTTCTGCCCTCTTTAAATAAGTCGGAACGGGCCAGATCGGACTGATATATCGTCATGGAGCCTATCGGCCGATTTTCGTTATATTTCAAGATATAGCTATCAGGCTTACCACATCCAAATCTAAGTGTGTCCCTAATAATAAAGTTCGAAATCGAACTTTTATAACTTATAACGATCAACGATCGGTCTAATGAAGGTCCATGTTGCAATTTTATGGAAATCTGAGTACTATTACATATAGCTGTTAAACAAAAAATCATGTAGCTGTTATTCAAACGCATTTTTGAATGAGAACTTTCCAAATTTATTTGTATTTTATGACCAACAGATCCTTTACAACACAAAGATTAATGTGCTGTCAAAATTGTATCAAAATCGGACCACTATAACATATAGCTGCCATAGGAACAATCGGCTGAAATCAGGGTTTTTGTATGCAAACCTGTTTTGTTTTTGGAAAAACCGAACATTATCAATACTTTTTAATGTTATACAGTAACCCGCCCTTAGTTTTTCCATTTAAATATCTCAGACGTTTATATTCTATAGCTGTTATAGGAACAATCAGTCAGTCCGTCTGTCTGTTGCAACGCAATTGCGTTATTGAGCTATCTTCATGAAACTTTGCTCACAAGCTTCTTATTGTTGCCCTCTTCAAATAAGTCGGAACGGGCCAGATCGGACGGATATATCGTATAGCTGTCATGGAGCCTATCGGCCGATTTTCGTTATATTTCAAGATATAGCTATCAGGCTTACCACATCCAAATCTAAGTGTGTCCCTAATAATGAAGTTCGAAATCGAACTTTTATAACTTATAACGATCAACGATCGGCCTAATGAAGGTTCATGTTGCAATTTTATGGAAATCTGAGTACTATTACATATAGCTGTTGAACAAAAAATCATGTAGCTGTTATTCAAACGCATTTTTGAATGAGAACTTTCCAAATTTATTTATATTTTATGACCAACAGATCCTTTACAACACAAAGACATTTCCTCATAACATTTTGTGTTAAGTATATAAGAAATCCAGGTATATACAAAAGCATTTAAAAGGTAAAATTATTTTTTTTCGAAGCAGGTGTTTGATTCATAGCCTTAATCAGGTCAAAATCTTGAATTCCTGTACTGTTATAATTGTTCAATAAATACCACAGAAACCAGCAGCAGTCCAAATATATTTTATATTTTGTATAACTGCAAGGGTATGAAACCTTCGGCAAGCCGAAGGTAGCCTTGCTTTCTTGTTTTTTTTATTTATTTATTAAGGTATACGGGGAGCTCTGTCAACCCCTTTGTGACTTTCGTTTCTATTCATTCAACCCCTTTGGGCACGCCGTCCTGTATCCTGTATCCTTTTGATTTGGCTGTCACATGCCAAGCCCCAGATTTGGCACCCGTACTTCCAGTTTGGTGCTATAATCTGTTTGTAAATTGTCAGCTTGTTGGAGAGTGACAATTTATTGCGCGAACAGAGTAGCCAGTAGTGCTTAGCCACCTTTGCACATAGACGCGTTCTTATGGCAGTCACATGCTTGGCAAATGTGAGTCTGCGATCCAGTAGCACTCCAAGGTACTTTGCAGCATTCGGCTGTGGTACAGGGGCTTCCTCGATATGGACGGCCCGTGGCGTTCTCCGCTTAAGAGTATAGCAGACGTTGGTGGATTTACTGCTATTGATGCCAATGTTCCAGCGCCTTGCCCATTCCAAGAACCGGCTGCGTCGTGCTCGCATCGGGACCTGTAGGTGACGCACACGTCATCGGCAAATGTGGCCAACATAGATATCCCGTATAGGCTATCATCTGGCTGCGGTATGTCGTGGCTATACAGACAGTAGAGCAGGGGGCCGAGGACACTACCTTGTGGTACTCCAGCTGCCCCATTGTGCCTGATAGAAAGTGCTGAGTGAAAGCGAACAGCGAATCGCCTTCCTTCCAGGTACGATTTCAGCAACCCGAAATATGGAGCAGGTAGCGTCTGCTTGATTTTTGCTAGCAGCCCAATATGCCACACTCTATCAAACGCTTCTCGAATGTCCAAGAAGAGGCTGTTGCAATATTCCTTATTATCGTAGGCAGTCAGAATTTGTTCGACGACCCGATGGAGCTGCTCGACAGTACAGTGGCCAGCACGAAATCCGAACTAATGCTCAGGGGTAATATCCTGGGCTTCCATGATCCTGACAATCCGGGCAGCGACCAGTCTCTCAAACACCTTCGAGATCGAAGGGAGGAGACTGATCGGCCGGTAGGAGGCGGGCTCCCTTTCCGGCTTGCCAGGTTTGTGGATCATAGAGATTATCCCGAGCTTCCACTGAGAAGGGAAGTATTGCAACCTCACAATAGCGTTGAATACCAACGCTATGTAGAGGATCGCGTGACTGGGCAGTGCTTTCAATGTGGCTTTGCAGATGACGTCATGACCTGGAGCTCTGTTGTTTTTCTGGCGCGCAATAACATCGGCTATCTCGCAGGGTTCGAACGGCGTGAGTGGCAGATCCATTTGTAGCGCTTGGGTCAGCTGGTCATGAGTTTCTTCAACCTGTTGCGGGTTTGCAAGATTGAATGGCTGAAATCGCTCGGCGAGGTGCGCAGCGAATACCTCCGCTTGTCCCAAGTCGGTCCTACACCACGTCCCGTTATTATCGACTAAGGGCGCCTTCCTCGTGCATCGCCTTTTTATAGCGCGCGTGGCCTTCCAGAGCGAGTGCGCCGCTTCGCTTTCGACTCCCGTGTTGGCAAGCCTTTCGTCGAACCATGCGGATTTGTGCAGCACCAATGCGCAGCGGAGTCTACTCAGCGCTCGATTCCATTCCATCTTGTCCAGCGAGTGGCGAGACCTCATCCACCTAGTGCGTAAGCGCCTCTTTTCAGCTTTGAGCAGCAGGATCTCCCTGGTTATTGGGATTCCATCTGCCGCGGGCTGCCGGGGTCTGCTGCGAGTTGCCAGTCTAGCTGCTGTCTTAATATTGTTGGTGAACAGATTAATTGACAGCAAAGCGTTGCTGTCGAATTAAAAGTATACAAACTGAATACAAAAAGATTTAAATGAAAGCGAAACTCTGTAAATATTATTTTGTGAGGTTTCAAGAAATTTGCTTATCAAAATTTGCTCATTGTTTATATGATTCGTAATATTTTCGAACCGTGTAAGTATTTCGTTATTAAACAGTTCTTGGTTTAGGAAGTTTTCATTAATGACTGTAGAATTTTTCTTTATATTATCTAATTCCTCATGGATCCTTCTGTCGTCAGTAGCATCCATGTTTCCGGTGACAACTTTTACAAGACTACCCAGTCCGTTGACCAAACCACGTCTGTTTCTTATAAGTGGGGTTAAGGCTTTGAGCTTGCCCTGGGCTTGGGTTAGTTTTGCTTTTAAGATAGTGACAGAGTCTCCCAAAGTAGTATCGGGGTGAAATCCATTAATAGTCAGGTAAAATTTTTCCATACATTTGCTGTAGTCTTGTAAGTTAATGACACGGCTAATTATCTTGTTTCTGTCGATTAGTAGAGCTTTTCCTAGTTCTAATCTGGCTATTGGGGTGTTATCGTTTAGGTAACGAACAGAGATGGCTTTAATCAACCCGAAGGTGAACCTGAAATGGTAAATTAAGAGGGCGTGGGGTCAATTGTCATCAGTGTTAGGTAGGTTATTACTTTTCTTCCTTTTCAGGACTATCTTTCGGATTTTTGACTTGTGTAATTTTTGATTTTTAGTAGTTATTAGAGTGTGGCCTTTGTCGCATTTAACTTTGTGAATGGAAAACCTAGATGTAATTTTGTTCCGTCTGTTTTCCTTCCTAAGAATTAGAGTGTCGGGTTCAAGGGTTATAGGGTCTGTTCTAGTTTCATTTAGTTTTAGGGTTCTCTTAGTTATGTCGTTTGAAAGTTTTCCTGTAACGATGGGGTACAATTTTTCTCGGAATTCATTTAGTTTTATCAAGTAGTCATGTTCATTATTGAACTTGATTGCTTGGTTGAATATGTGGGTGCGTCCATTAAACAGTTCGAAGGGAGTATGTTTAGTCGCAGAATGAATTGCGTTATTGTATGTAATTAGAACTTCGGACATTATCTCGTCGTGTTCGCTAGGAAACTCAATGTTTATGTTGTTTCCTAGCGTCAAGTACTATTCTGTAAATTTCAGTTAATGTTTAATGCAGCCGCT
>JAECXD010001340.1:0-24107 GCA_018151445.1 Zaprionus inermis | reverse complement strand
TGATAAGGGGGGACCCTTACACAAATTCTAAAAATTTCCAAATTTTCAAAATGTTCATATTGCAATTATTGAAATGTAGAATGACTATGGGTGTCAAAACATAAACAAAATGTCATTATTTTTGGAAATCACATGATTTTTAAGAAAGTTATGGTGAAAAAAAAATTTCTGAAAAATGATAAGGGGGACCCTTACACAAATTCCAAAAATTTTCAAAATGTTCATATGCCAATTATTGAAATGTAGAATGACTATGGGTATCAAAACATAAACAAAATGTCATTATTTTTGGAAATCGCTTGATTTTTAGGAAAGTTATGGTGAAAAAAAAATTTCTGAAAAATGATAAGGGGGGACCCTTACACAAATTCTAAAAATTTTCAAAATGTTCATATTGCAATTATTGAAATGTAGAATGACTATGGGTGTCAAAACATAAACAAAATGTCATTATTTTTGGAAATCACTTGATTTTTAGGAAAGTTATGGTGAAAAAAAATTTCTGAAAAATGATAAGGGGGGACCCTTACACAAATTCCAAAAATTTTCAAAATGTTCATATGCCAATTATTGAAATGTAGAATGACTATGGGTGTCAAAACATAAACAAAATGTCATTATTTTTGGAAATCACTTGATTTTTAGGAAAGTTATGGTGAAAAAAAATTTCTGAAAAATGATAAGGGGGGACCCTTACACAAATTCTAAAAATTTCAAAATTTTCAAAATGTTCATATTGCAATTATTGAAATGTAGAATGACTATGGGTGTCAAAACATAAACAAAATGTCATTATTTTTTTGGAAATCACTTGAATTTTTAGGAAAGTTATGGTGAAAAAAAAATTTTCTGAAAAATGATAAGGGGGGACCCTTACACAAATTCTAAAAATTTCCAAATTTTCAAAATGTTCATATTGCAATTATTGAAATGTAGAATGACTATGGGTGTCAAATCCCCACAACAACATAAAATTAGAATGACTATGGGTGTCAAACATAAACAAAATGTCATTATTTTTGGAAATCTTATTTTTAGGAAAGTTAAAAAAAAATTCTAAAAAATAAGGGGAAAAAAAAAATTTTTCATAAATAAATATACTATGGGTGTCAAAACATAAACAAAATGTCATTATTTTTGGAAATCACTTGAATTTTTAGGAAAGTTATGGTGAAAAAAAAATTTCTGAAAAATGATAAGGGGGGACCCTTACACAAATTCTAAAAATTTCCAAATTTTCAAAATGTTCATATTGCAATTATTGAAATGTAGAATGACTATGGGTGTCAAAACATAAACAAAATGTCATTATTTTTGGAAATCACTTGAATTTTTAGGAAAGTTATGGTGAAAAAAAAATTTCTGAAAAATGATAAGGGGGGACCCTTACACAAATTCTAAAAATTTCCAAATTTTCAAAATGTTCATATTGCAATTATTGAAATGTAGAATGACTATGGGTGTCAAAACATAAACAAAATGTCATTATTTTTGGAAATCACTTGATTTTTAGGAAAGTTATGGTGAAAAAAAATTTCTGAAAAATGATAAGGGGGGACCCTTACACAAATTCTAAAAATTTCCAAAATTTTCAAAATGTTCATATTGCAATTATTGAAATGTAGAATGACTATGGGTGTCAAAACATAAACAAAATGTCATTATTTTTGGAAATCACTTGATTTTTAGGAAAGTTATGGTGAAAAAAAAATTTCTGAAAAATGATAAGGGGGGGGGACCCTTACACAAATTCTAAAAATTTCCAAATTTTCAAAATGTTCATATTGCAATTATTGAAATGTAGAATGACTATGGGTGTCAAAACATAAACAAAATGTCATTATTTTTGGAAATCACTTGATTTTTAGGAAAGTTATGGTGAAAAAAAATTTCTGAAAAATGATAAGGGGGGGACCCTTACACAAATTCTAAAAATTTCCAAATTTTCAAAATGTTCATATTGCAATTATTGAAATGTAGAATGACTATGGGTGTCAAAACATAAACAAAATGTCATTATTTTTGGAAATCGCTTGATTTTTAGGAAAGTTATGGTGAAAAAAAAATTTTCTGAAAAATGATAAGGGGGGGACCCTTACACAAATTCTAAAAATTTCCAAATTTTCAAAATGTTCATATTGCAATTATTGAAATGTAGAATGACTATGGGTGTCAAAACATAAACAAAATGTCATTATTTTTGGAAATCACTTGATTTTTAGGAAAGTTATGGTGAAAAAAAAATTTCTGAAAAATGATAAGGGGGGGACCCTTACACAAATTCTAAAAATTTCCAAATTTTCAAAATGTTCATATTGCAATTATTGAAATGTAGAATGACTATGGGTGTCAAAACATAAACAAAATGTCATTATTTTTGGAAATCACTTGATTTTTAGGAAAGTTATGGTGAAAAAAAATTTCTGAAAAATGATAAGGGGGGACCCTTACACAAATTCTAAAAATTTCCAAATTTTCAAAATGTTCATATTGCAATTATTGAAATGTAGAATGACTATGGGTGTCAAAACATAAACAAAATGTCATTATTTTTGGAAATCACTTGATTTTTAGGAAAGTTATGGTGAAAAAAAAATTTCTGAAAAATGATAAGGGGGGACCCTTACACAAATTCTAAAAATTTCCAAATTTTCAAAATGTTCATATTGCAATTATTGAAATGTAGAATGACTATGGGTGTCAAAACATAAACAAAATGTCATTATTTTTGGAAATCACTTGATTTTTAGGAAAGTTATGGTGAAAAAAAAATTTCTGAAAAATGATAAGGGGGGGGACCCTTACACAAATTCTAAAAAATTTCCAAATTTTCAAAATGTTCATATTGCAATTATTGAAATGTAGAATGACTATGGGTGTCAAAACATAAACAAAATGTCATTATTTTTGGAAATCACTTGATTTTTAGGAAAGTTATGGTGAAAAAAAAATTTCTGAAAAATGATAAGGGGGGACCCTTACACAAATTCTAAAAATTTCCAAATTTTCAAAATGTTCATATTGCAATTATTGAAATGTAGAATGACTATGGGTGTCAAAACATAAACAAAATGTCATTATTTTTGGAAATCACTTGATTTTTAGGAAAGTTATGGTGAAAAAAAAATTTCTGAAAAATGATAAGGGGGGGACCCTTACACAAATTCTAAAAAATTTCCAAATTTTCAAAATGTTCATATTGCAATTATTGAAATGTAGAATGACTATGGGTGTCAAAACATAAACAAAATGTCATTATTTTTGGAAATCACTTGATTTTTAGGAAAGTTATGGTGAAAAAAAAATTTTCTGAAAAATGATAAGGGGGGACCCTTACACAAATTCTAAAAATTTCCAAATTTTCAAAATGTTCATATTGCAATTATTGAAATGTAGAATGACTATGGGTGTCAAAACATAAACAAAATGTCATTATTTTTTGGAAATCACTTGATTTTTAGGAAAGTTATGGTGAAAAAAAATTTCTGAAAAATGATAAGGGGGGACCCTTACACAAATTCTAAAAATTTCCAAATTTTCAAAATGTTCATATTGCAATTATTGAAATGTAGAATGACTATGGGTGTCAAAACATAAACAAAATGTCATTATTTTTGGAAATCACTTGATTTTTAGGAAAGTTATGGTGAAAAAAAATTTTCTGAAAAATGATAAGGGGGGACCCTTACACAAATTCTAAAAATTTCCAAATTTTCAAAATGTTCATATTGCAATTATTGAAATGTAGAATGACTATGGGTGTCAAAACATAAACAAAATGTCATTATTTTTGGAAATCACTTGATTTTTAGGAAAGTTATGGTGAAAAAAAATTTCTGAAAAATGATAAGGGGGGGACCCTTACACAAATTCTAAAAATTTCCAAATTTTCAAAATGTTCATATTGCAATTATTGAAATGTAGAATGACTATGGGTGTCAAAACATAAACAAAATGTCATTATTTTTGGAAATCACTTGATTTTTAGGAAAGTTATGGTGAAAAAAAAATTTCTGAAAAATGATAAGGGGGGACCCTTACACAAATTCTAAAAATTTCCAAATTTTCAAAATGTTCATATTGCAATTATTGAAATGTAGAATGACTATGGGTGTCAAAACATAAACAAAATGTCATTATTTTTTGGAAATCACTTGATTTTTAGGAAAGTTATGGTGAAAAAAAAATTTCTGAAAAAATGATAAGGGGGGACCCTTACACAAATTCTAAAAATTTCCAAATTTTCAAAATGTTCATATTGCAATTATTGAAATGTAGAATGACTATGGGTGTCAAAACATAAACAAAATGTCATTATTTTTTGGAAATCACTTGATTTTTAGGAAAGTTATGGTGAAAAAAAATTTCTGAAAAATGATAAGGGGGGACCCTTACACAAATTCTAAAAAATTTTCCAAATTTTCAAAATGTTCATATTGCAATTATTGAAATGTAGAATGACTATGGGTGTCAAAACATAAACAAAATGTCATTATTTTTGGAAATCACTTGATTTTTAGGAAAGTTATGGTGAAAAAAAAATTTCTGAAAAATGATAAGGGGGGACCCTTACACAAATTCTAAAAATTTCCAAATTTTCAAAATGTTCATATTGCAATTATTGAAATGTAGAATGACTATGGGTGTCAAAACATAAACAAAATGTCATTATTTTTGGAAATCACTTGATTTTTAGGAAAGTTATGGTGAAAAAAAATTTTCTGAAAAATGATAAGGGGGGACCCTTACACAAATTCTAAAAATTTCCAAATTTTCAAAATGTTCATATTGCAATTATTGAAATGTAGAATGACTATGGGTGTCAAAACATAAACAAAATGTCATTATTTTTGGAAATCACTTGATTTTTAGGAAAGTTATGGTGAAAAAAAATTTCTGAAAAATGATAAGGGGGAGACCCTTACACAAATTCTAAAAATTTCCAAATTTTCAAAATGTTCATATTGCAATTATTGAAATGTAGAATGACTATGGGTGTCAAAACATAAACAAAATGTCATTATTTTTGGAAATCACTTGAATTTTTAGGAAAGTTATGGTGAAAAAAAAATTTCTGAAAAATGATAAGGGGGGACCCTTACACAAATTCTAAAAATTTCCAAATTTTCAAAATGTTCATATTGCAATTATTGAAATGTAGAATGACTATGGGTGTCAAAACATAAACAAAATGTCATTATTTTTGGAAATCACTTGATTTTTAGGAAAGTTATGGTGAAAAAAAAATTTCTGAAAAATGATAAGGGGGACCCTTACACAAATTCTAAAAATTTCCAAATTTTCAAAATGTTCATATTGCAATTATTGAAATGTAGAATGACTATGGGTGTCAAAACATAAACAAAATGTCATTATTTTTGGAAATCACTTGATTTTTAGGAAAGTTATGGTGAAAAAAAAATTTTCTGAAAAATGATAAGGGGGGACCCTTACACAAATTCTAAAAATTTCCAAATTTTCAAAATGTTCATATTGCAATTATTGAAATGTAGAATGACTATGGGTCAAAAAAAATAAATATAAAGAATACTATGGGTGTCAAAACATAAACAAAATGTCATTATTTTTGGAAATCACTTGATTTTTAGGAAAGTTATGGTGAAAAAAAAAATTTCTGAAAAATGATAAGGGGGGACCCTTACACAAATTCCAAAAATTTCCAAATTTTCAAAATGTTCATATTGCAATTATTGAAATGTAGAATGACTATGGGTGTCAAAACATAAACAAAATGTCATTATTTTTGGAAATCACTTGATTTTTAGGAAAGTTATGGTGAAAAAAAAAATTCTGAAAAATGATAAGGGGGGACCCTTACACAAATTCTAAAAATTTCCAAATTTTCAAAATGTTCATATTGCAATTATTGAAATGTAGAATGACTATGGGTGTCAAAACATAAACAAAATGTCATTATTTTTGGAAATCACTTGATTTTTTAGGAAAGTTATGGTGAAAAAAAAATTTCTGAAAAATGATAAGGGGGGGACCCTTACACAAATTCAAAAAATTTCCAAATTTTCAAAATGTTCATATTGCAATTATTGAAATGTAGAATGACTATGGGTGTCAAAACATAAACAAAATGTCATTATTTTTGGAAATCACTTGATTTTTAGGAAAGTTATGGTGAAAAAAAAATTTCTGAAAAATGATAAGGGGGGACCCTTACACAAATTCTAAAAATTTCCAAATTTTCAAAATGTTCATATTGCAATTATTGAAATGTAGAATGACTATGGGTGTCAAAACATAAACAAAATGTCATTATTTTTGGAAATCACTTGATTTTTAGGAAAGTTATGGTGAAAAAAAAAATTTCTGAAAAATGATAAGGGGACCCTTACAAAAACCCTTACACAAATTCTAAAAATTTCCAAATTTTCAAAATGTTCATATTGCAATTATTGAAATGTAGAATGACTATGGGTGTCAAAACATAAACAAAATGTCATTATTTTTGGAAATCACTTGAATTTTAGGAAAGTTATGGTGAAAAAAAAATGTATGAAAAATGATAAGGGGGGACCCTTACACAAATTCTAAAAATTTCCAAATTTTCAAAATGTTCATTTTGCAATTATTGAAATGTAGAATGACTATGGGTGTCAAAACATAAACAAAATGTCATTATTTTTGGAAATCACTTGATTTTTAGGAAAGTTATGGTGAAAAAAAAATTTCTGAAAAATGATAAGGGGGGACCCTTACACAAATTCTAAAAATTTCCAAATTTTCAAAATGTTCATATTGCAATTATTGAAATGTAGAATGACTATGGGTGTCAAAACATAAACAAAATGTCATTATTTTTGGAAATCACTTGATTTTTAGGAAAGTTATGGTGAAAAAAAAATTTCTGAAAAATGATAAGGGGGGACCCTTACACAAATTCTAAAAATTTCCAAATTTTCAAAATGTTCATATTGCAATTATTGAAATGTAGAATGACTATGGGTGTCAAAACATAAACAAAATGTCATTATTTTTGGAAATCACTTGATTTTTAGGAAAGTTATGGTGAAAAAAAATTTCTGAAAAATGATAAGGGGGGACCCTTACACAAATTCTAAAAATTTCCAAATTTTCAAAATGTTCATATTGCAATTATTGAAATGTAGAATGACTATGGGTGTCAAAACATAAACAAAATGTCATTATTTTTGGAAATCACTTGATTTTTAGGAAAGTTATGGTGAAAAAAAATTTCTGAAAAATGATAAGGGGGACCCTTACACAAATTCTAAAAATTTCCAAATTTTCAAAATGTTCATATTGCAATTATTGAAATGTAGAATGACTATGGGTGTCAAAACATAAACAAAATGTCATTATTTTTGGAAATCACTTGATTTTTAGGAAAGTTATGGTGAAAAAAAATTTCTGAAAAATGATAAGGGGGGGACCCTTACACAAATTCTAAAAATTTCCAAATTTTCAAAATGTTCATATTGCAATTATTGAAATGTAGAATGACTATGGGTGTCAAAACATAAACAAAATGTCATTATTTTTGGAAATCACTTGAATTTTTAGGAAAGTTATGGTGAAAAAAAAATTTCTGAAAAAATGATAAGGGGGGGACCCTTACACAAATTCTAAAAATTTCCAAATTTTCAAAATGTTCATATTGCAATTATTGAAATGTAGAATGACTATGGGTGTCAAAACATAAACAAAATGTCATTATTTTTGGAAATCACTTGATTTTTAGGAAAGTTATGGTGAAAAAAAATTTCTGAAAAATGATAAGGGGGGACCCTTACACAAATTCTAAAAATTTCCAAATTTTCAAAATGTTCATATTGCAATTATTGAAATGTAGAATGACTATGGGTGTCAAAACATAAACAAAATGTCATTATTTTTGGAAATCACTTGATTTTTAGGAAAGTTATGGTGAAAAAAAAATTTCTGAAAAATGATAAGGGGGGACCCTTACACAAATTCTAAAAATTTCCAAATTTTCAAAATGTTCATATTGCAATTATTGAAATGTAGAATGACTATGGGTGTCAAAACATAAACAAAATGTCATTATTTTTGGAAATCACTTGATTTTTAGGAAAGTTATGGTGAAAAAAAAATTTCTGAAAAATGATAAGGGGGGACCCTTACACAAATTCTAAAAATTTCCAAATTTTCAAAATGTTCATATTGCAATTATTGAAATGTAGAATGACTATGGGTGTCAAAACATAAACAAAATGTCATTATTTTTGGAAATCACTTGATTTTTAGGAAAGTTATGGTGAAAAAAAAATTTCTGAAAAATGATAAGGGGGGACCCTTACACAAATTCTAAAAATTTCCAAATTTTCAAAATGTTCATATTGCAATTATTGAAATGTAGAATGACTATGGGTGTCAAAACATAAACAAAATGTCATTATTTTTGGAAATCACTTGATTTTTAGGAAAGTTATGGTGAAAAAAAATTTCTGAAAAATGATAAGGGGGGGACCCTTACACAAATTCTAAAAAATTTCCAAATTTTCAAAATGTTCATATTGCAATTATTGAAATGTAGAATGACTATGGGTGTCAAAACATAAACAAAATGTCATTATTTTTGGAAATCACTTGATTTTTAGGAAAGTTATGGTGAAAAAAAAATTTCTGAAAAATGATAAGGGGGGACCCTTACACAAATTCTAAAAATTTCCAAATTTTCAAAATGTTCATATTGCAATTATTGAAATGTAGAATGACTATGGGTGTCAAAACATAAACAAAATGTCATTATTTTTGGAAATCACTTGATTTTTAGGAAAGTTATGGTGAAAAAAAAATTTCTGAAAAATGATAAGGGGGGACCCTTACACAAATTCTAAAAATTTCCAAATTTTCAAAATGTTCATATTGCAATTATTGAAATGTAGAATGACTATGGGTGTCAAAACATAAACAAAATGTCATTATTTTTG
The DNA here is from genome assembly GCA_018151445.1 of Zaprionus inermis. Classification (NCBI taxonomy): domain Eukaryota; kingdom Metazoa; phylum Arthropoda; class Insecta; order Diptera; family Drosophilidae; genus Zaprionus; species Zaprionus inermis. The sequence continues at coordinate 15,159 of JAECXD010001340.1, read as the reverse complement.
GAAATCACTTGATTTTTAGGAAAGTTATGGTGAAAAAAAAATTTCTGAAAAATGATAAGGGGGGACCCTTACACAAATTCTAAAAAATTTCCAAATTTTCAAAATGTTCATATTGCAATTATTGAAATGTAGAATGACTATGGGTGTCAAAACATAAACAAAATGTCATTATTTTTGGAAATCACTTGATTTTTAGGAAAGTTATGGTGAAAAAAAATTTCTGAAAAATGATAAGGGGGGACCCTTACACAAATTCTAAAAATTTCCAAATTTTCAAAATGTTCATATTGCAATTATTGAAATGTAGAATGACTATGGGTGTCAAAACATAAACAAAATGTCATTATTTTTGGAAATCACTTGATTTTTAGGAAAGTTATGGTGAAAAAAAAATTTCTGAAAAATGATAAGGGGGGGACCCTTACACAAATTCTAAAAATTTCCAAATTTTCAAAATGTTCATATTGCAATTATTGAAATGTAGAATGACTATGGGTGTCAAAACATAAACAAAATGTCATTATTTTTGGAAATCACTTGATTTTTAGGAAAGTTATGGTGAAAAAAAAATTTCTGAAAAATGATAAGGGGGGACCCTTACACAAATTCTAAAAATTTCCAAATTTTCAAAATGTTCATATTGCAATTATTGAAATGTAGAATGACTATGGGTGTCAAAACATAAACAAAATGTCATTATTTTTGGAAATCACTTGATTTTTAGGAAAGTTATGGTGAAAAAAAATTTTCTGAAAAATGATAAGGGGGGACCCTTACACAAATTCTAAAAATTTCCAAATTTTCAAAATGTTCATATTGCAATTATTGAAATGTAGAATGACTATGGGTGTCAAAACATAAACAAAATGTCATTATTTTTGGAAATCACTTGATTTTTAGGAAAGTTATGGTGAAAAAAAATTTCTGAAAAATGATAAGGGGGGACCCTTACACAAATTCTAAAAAATTTCCAAATTTTCAAAATGTTCATATTGCAATTATTGAAATGTAGAATGACTATGGGTGTCAAAACATAAACAAAATGTCATTATTTTTGGAAATCACTTGATTTTTAGGAAAGTTATGGTGAAAAAAAATTTCTGAAAAATGATAAGGGGGGACCCTTACACAAATTCTAAAAATTTCCAAATTTTCAAAATGTTCATATTGCAATTATTGAAATGTAGAATGACTATGGGTGTCAAAACATAAACAAAATGTCATTATTTTTGGAAATCACTTGATTTTTAGGAAAGTTATGGTGAAAAAAAAATTTCTGAAAAATGATAAGGGGGGACCCTTACACAAATTCTAAAAATTTCCAAATTTTCAAAATGTTCATATTGCAATTATTGAAATGTAGAATGACTATGGGTATCAAAACATAAACAAAATGTCATTATTTTTGGAAATCGCTTGATTTTTAGGAAAGTTATGGTGAAAAAAAATTTCTGAAAAATGATAAGGGGGGACCCTTACACAAATTCAAAAAATTTCCAAATTTTCAAAATGTTCATATTGCAATTATTGAAATGTAGAATGACTATGGGTGTCAAAACATAAACAAAATGTCATTATTTTTGGAAATCACTTGATTTTTAGGAAAGTTATGGTGAAAAAAAATTTCTGAAAAATGATAAGGGGGGGGACCCTTACACAAATTCTAAAAATTTCCAAATTTTCAAAATGTTCATATTGCAATTATTGAAATGTAGAATGACTATGGGTATCAAAACATAAACAAAATGTCATTATTTTTGGAAATCGCTTGATTTTTAGGAAAGTTATGGTGAAAAAAAAATTTCTGAAAAATGATAAGGGGGGACCCTTACACAAATTCAAAAAATTTCCAAATTTTCAAAATGTTCATATTGCAATTATTGAAATGTAGAATGACTATGGGTGTCAAAACATAAACAAAATGTCATTATTTTTGGAAATCACTTGATTTTTAGGAAAGTTATGGTGAAAAAAAATTTCTGAAAAATGATAAGGGGGGACCCTTACACAAATTCTAAAAATTTCCAAATTTTCAAAATGTTCATATTGCCAATTATTGAAATGTAGAATGACTATGGGTGTCAAAACATAAACAAAATGTCATTATTTTTGGAAATCACTTGATTTTTAGGAAAGTTATGGTGAAAAAAAAATTTCTGAAAAATGATAAGGGGGGACCCTTACACAAATTCTAAAAATTTCCAAATTTTCAAAATGTTCATATTGCAATTATTGAAATGTAGAATGACTATGGGTGTCAAAACATAAACAAAATGTCATTATTTTTGGAAATCGCTTGATTTTTAGGAAAGTTATGGTGAAAAAAAAATTTCTGAAAAATGATAAGGGGGGACCCTTACACAAATTCCAAAAAATTTCCAAATTTTCAAAATGTTCATATTGCCAATTATTGAAATGTAGAATGACTATGGGTATCAAAACATAAACAAAATGTCATTATTTTTGGAAATCGCTTGATTTTTAGGAAAGTTATGGTGAAAAAAAAATTTCTGAAAAATGATAAGGGGGGACCCTTACACAAATTCTAAAAATTTCCAAATTTTCAAAATGTTCATATTGCAATTATTGAAATGTAGAATGACTATGGGTGTCAAAACATAAACAAAATGTCATTATTTTTGGAAATCACTTGATTTTTAGGAAAGTTATGGTGAAAAAAAAATTTCTGAAAAATGATAAGGGGGGACCCTTACACAAATTCTAAAAATTTCCAAATTTTCAAAATGTTCATATTGCAATTATTGAAATGTAGAATGACTATGGGTGTCAAAACATAAACAAAATGTCATTATTTTTGGAAATCACTTGATTTTTAGGAAAGTTATGGTGAAAAAAAATTTCTGAAAAATGATAAGGGGGGGACCCTTACACAAATTCTAAAAATTTCCAAATTTTCAAAATGTTCATATTGCAATTATTGAAATGTAGAATGACTATGGGTGTCAAAACATAAACAAAATGTCATTATTTTTGGAAATCGCTTGATTTTTAGGAAAGTTATGGTGAAAAAAAAATTTCTGAAAAATGATAAGGGGGGGACCCTTACACAAATTCTAAAAATTTCCAAATTTTCAAAATGTTCATATTGCAATTATTGAAATGTAGAATGACTATGGGTGTCAAAACATAAACAAAATGTCATTATTTTTGGAAATCACTTGATTTTTAGGAAAGTTATGGTGAAAAAAAATTTCTGAAAAATGATAAGGGGGGACCCTTACACAAATTCTAAAAAATTTCCAAATTTTCAAAATGTTCATATTGCAATTATTGAAATGTAGAATGACTATGGGTGTCAAAACATAAACAAAATGTCATTATTTTTGGAAATCACTTGATTTTTAGGAAAGTTATGGTGAAAAAAAAATTTTCTGAAAAATGATAAGGGGGGACCCTTACACAAATTCTAAAAAATTTCCAAATTTTCAAAATGTTCATATTGCAATTATTGAAATGTAGAATGACTATGGGTGTCAAAACATAAACAAAATGTCATTATTTTTGGAAATCGCTTGATTTTTAGGAAAGTTATGGTGAAAAAAAAATTTCTGAAAAATGATAAGGGGGGACCCTTACACAAATTCTAAAAATTTCCAAATTTTCAAAATGTTCATATTGCAATTATTGAAATGTAGAATGACTATGGGTGTCAAAACATAAACAAAATGTCATTATTTTTGGAAATCGCTTGATTTTTAGGAAAGTTATGGTGAAAAAAAAATTTCTGAAAAATGATAAGGGGGGACCCTTACACAAATTCCACAAAATTTCCAAATTTTCAAAATGTTCATATGGCAATTATTGAAATGTAGAATGACTATGGGTGTCAAAACATAAACAAAATGTCATTATTTTTGGAAATCGCTTGATTTTTAGGAAAGTTATGGTGAAAAAAAAATTTCTGAAAAATGATAAGGGGGGACCCTTACACAAATTCTAAAAATTTCCAAATTTTCAAAATGTTCATATTGCAATTATTGAAATGTAGAATGACTATGGGTGTCAAAACATAAACAAAATGTCATTATTTTTGGAAATCGCTTGATTTTTAGGAAAGTTATGGTGAAAAAAAAATTTCTGAAAAATGATAAGGGGGACCCTTACACAAATTCTAAAAATTTCCAAATTTTCAAAATGTTCATATTGCAATTATTGAAATGTAGAATGACTATGGGTGTCAAAACATAAACAAAATGTCATTATTTTTGGAAATCACTTGATTTTTAGGAAAGTTATGGTGAAAAAAAAATTTCTGAAAAATGATAAGGGGGGACCTTACACAAATTATTGAAATGTAGAATGACTATGGGTGTCAAAACATAAACAAAATGTCATTATTTTTGGAAATCGCTTGATTTTTAGGAAAGTTATGGTGAAAAAAAATTTTCTGAAAAATGATAAGGGGGGACCCTTACACAAATTCTAAAAATTTCCAAATTTTCAAAATGTTCATATTGCAATTATTGAAATGTAGAATGACTATGGGTGTCAAAACATAAACAAAATGTCATTATTTTTGGAAATCGCTTGATTTTTAGGAAAGTTATGGTGAAAAAAAATTTTTTGAAACATAATAAGGGGGACCCTTACACAAATTCTAAAAATTTCCAAATTTTCAAAATGTTCATATTGCAATTATTGAAATGTAGAATGACTATGGGTGTCAAAACATAAACAAAATGTCATTATTTTTGGAAATCGCTTGATTTTTAGGAAAGTTATGGTGAAAAAAAAATGTCTGAAAAATGATAAGGGGGGACCCTTACACAAATTCTAAAAATTTCCAAATTTTCAAAATGTTCATATTGCAATTATTGAAATGTAGAATGACTATGGGTATCAAAACATAAACAAAATGTCATTATTTTTGGAAATCGCTTGATTTTTAGGAAAGTTATGGTGAAAAAAAATTTCTGAAAAATGATAAGGGGGGACCCTTACACAAATTCTAAAAATTTGCAAATTTTCAAAATGTTCATATTGCAATTATTGAAATGTAGAATGACTATGGGTGTCAAAACATAAACAAAATGTCATTATTTTTGGAAATCACTTGATTTTTAGGAAAGTTATGGTGAAAAAAAAATTTCTGAAAAATGATAAGGGGGGACCCTTACACAAATTCCACAAAATTTCCAAATTTTCAAAATGTTCATATGCCAATTATTGAAATGTAGAATGACTATGGGTATCAAAACATAAACAAAATGTCATTATTTTTGGAAATCGCTTGATTTTTAGGAAAGTTATGGTGAAAAAAAATTTCTGAAAAATAATAAGGGGGGACCCTTACACAAATTCTAAAAATTTCCAAATTTTCAAAATGTTCATATTGCAATTATTGAAATGTAGAATGACTATGGGTATCAAAACATAAACAAAATGTCATTATTTTTGGAAATCGCTTGATTTTTAGGAAAGTTATGGTGAAAAAAAAATTTCTGAAAAATGATAAGGGGGGACCCTTACACAAATTCTAAAAATTTCCAAATTTTCAAAATGTTCATATTGCAATTATTGAAATGTAGAATGACTATGGGTGTCAAAACATAAACAAAATGTCATTATTTTTGGAAATCGCTTGATTTTTAGGAAAGTTATGGTGAAAAAAAATTTCTGAAAAATGATAAGGGGGGACCCTTACACAAATTCTAAAAATTTCCAAATTTTCAAAATGTTCATATTGCAATTATTGAAATGTAGAATGACTATGGGTGTCAAAAACATAAACAAAATGTCATTATTTTTGGAAATCGCTTGATTTTTAGGAAAGTTATGGTGAAAAAAAATGTCTGAAAAATGATAAGGGGGGACCCTTACACAAATTCTAAAAATTTCCAAATTTTCAAAATGTTCATATTGCAATTATTGAAATGTAGAATGACTATGGGTGTCAAAACATAAACAAAATGTCATTATTTTTGGAAATCGCTTGATTTTTAGGAAAGTTATGGTGAAAAAAAAATTTCTGAAAAATGATAAGGGGGGACCCTTACACAAATTCTAAAAATTTCCAAATTTTCAAAATGTTCATATTGCAATTATTGAAATGTAGAATGACTATGGGTGTCAAAACATAAACAAAATGTCATTATTTTTGGAAATCACTTGATTTTTAGGAAAGTTATGGTGAAAAAAAATTTCTGAAAAATGATAAGGGGGGACCCTTACACAAATTCTAAAAATTTCCAAATTTTCAAAATGTTCATATTGCAATTATTGAAATGTAGAATGACTATGGGTGTCAAAACATAAACAAAATGTCATTATTTTTGGAAATCACTTGATTTTTAGGAAAGTTATGGTGAAAAAAAAATTTCTGAAAAATGATAAGGGGGACCCTTACACAAATTCTAAAAATTTCCAAATTTTCAAAATGTTCATATTGCAATTATTGAAATGTAGAATGACTATGGGTGTCAAAACATAAACAAAATGTCATTATTTTTGGAAATCGCTTGATTTTTAGGAAAGTTATGGTGAAAAAAAAATTTCTGAAAAATGATAAGGGGGGACCCTTACACAAATTCTAAAAATTTCCAAATTTTCAAAATGTTCATATTGCAATTATTGAAATGTAGAATGACTATGGGTGTCAAAACATAAACAAAATGTCATTATTTTTGGAAATCACTTGATTTTTAGGAAAGTTATGGTGAAAAAAAAATTTCTGAAAAATGATAAGGGGGGACCCTTACACAAATTCTAAAAATTTCCAAATTTTCAAAATGTTCATATTGCAATTATTGAAATGTAGAATGACTATGGGTGTCAAAACATAAACAAAATGTCATTATTTTTGGAAATCACTTGATTTTTAGGAAAGTTATGGTGAAAAAAAAATTTCTGAAAAATGATAAGGGGGGACCCTTACACAAATTCTAAAAATTTCCAAATTTTCAAAATGTTCATATTGCAATTATTGAAATGTAGAATGACTATGGGTGTCAAAACATAAACAAAATGTCATTATTTTTGGAAATCACTTGATTTTTAGGAAAGTTATGGTGAAAAAAAATTTCTGAAAAATGATAAGGGGGGGACCCTTACACAAATTCTAAAAATTTCCAAATTTTCAAAATGTTCATATTGCAATTATTGAAATGTAGAATGACTATGGGTGTCAAAACATAAACAAAATGTCATTATTTTTGGAAATCACTTGATTTTTAGGAAAGTTATGGTGAAAAAAAAATTTCTGAAAAATAATAAGGGGGGACCCTTACACAAATTCTAAAAATTTCCAAATTTTCAAAATGTTCATATTGCAATTATTGAAATGTAGAATGACTATGGGTGTCAAAACATAAACAAAATGTCATTATTTTTGGAAATCACTTGATTTTTAGGAAAGTTATGGTGAAAAAAAAATTTCTGAAAAATGATAAGGGGGGGACCCTTACACAAATTCTAAAAATTTCCAAATTTTCAAAATGTTCATATTGCAATTATTGAAATGTAGAATGCTATGGGTGTCAAAACATAAACAAAATGTCATTATTTTTGGAAATCACTTGATTTTTAGGAAAGTTATGGTGAAAAAAAAATTTGCTGAAAAATGATAAGGGGGAACCCTTACACAAATTCTAAAATTCAAATCAAAATTTCCAAATTTTCAAAATGTTCATATTGCAATTATTGAAATGTAGAATGACTATGGGTGTCAAAACATAAACAAAATGTCATTATTTTTGGAAATCACTTGATTTTTAGGAAAGTTATGGTGAAAAAAAATTTCTGAAAAATGATAAGGGGGGACCCTTACACAAATTCTAAAAATTTCCAAATTTTCAAAATGTTCATATTGCAATTATTGAAATGTAGAATGACTATGGGTGTCAAAACATAAACAAAATGTCATTATTTTTGGAAATCGCTTGATTTTTAGGAAAGTTATGGTGAAAAAAAAATTTCTGAAAAATGATAAGGGGGGACCCTTACACAAATTCTAAAAATTTCCAAATTTTCAAAATGTTCATATTGCAATTATTGAAATGTAGAATGACTATGGGTGTCAAAACATAAACAAAATGTCATTATTTTTGGAAATCACTTGATTTTTAGGAAAGTTATGGTGAAAAAAAATTTCTGAAAAATGATAAGGGGGGACCCTTACACAAATTCTAAAAATTTCCAAATTTTCAAAATGTTCATATTGCCAATTATTGAAATGTAGAATGACTATGGGTGTCAAAACATAAACAAAATGTCATTATTTTTGGAAATCACTTGATTTTTAGGAAAGTTATGGTGAAAAAAAAATTTCTGAAAAATGATAAGGGGGACCCTTACACAAATTCTAAAAATTTCCAAATTTTCAAAATGTTCATATTGCAATTATTGAAATGTAGAATGACTATGGGTGTCAAAACATAAACAAAATGTCATTATTTTTGGAAATCACTTGATTTTTAGGAAAGTTATGGTGAAAAAAAAAATTTCTGAAAAATGATAAGGGGGGACCCTTACACAAATTCTAAAAATTTCCAAATTTTCAAAATGTTCATATTGCAATTATTGAAATGTAGAATGACTATGGGTGTCAAAACATAAACAAAATGTCATTATTTTTGGAAATCGCTTGATTTTTAGGAAAGTTATGGTGAAAAAAAAATTTCTGAAAAATGATAAGGGGGGACCCTTACACAAATTCTAAAAATTTCCAAATTTTCAAAATGTTCATATTGCAATTATTGAAATGTAGAATGACTATGGGTATCAAAACATAAACAAAATGTCATTATTTTTGGAAATCGCTTGATTTTTAGGAAAGTTATGGTGAAAAAAAAATTTCTGAAAAATGATAAGGGGGGACCCTTACACAAATTCTAAAAATTTCCAAATTTTCAAAATGTTCATATTGCAATTATTGAAATGTAGAATGACTATGGGTGTCAAAACATAAACAAAATGTCATTATTTTTGGAAATCACTTGATTTTTAGGAAAGTTATGGTGAAAAAAAAATTTCTGAAAAATGATAAGGGGGGACCCTTACACAAATTCTAAAAATTTCCAAATTTTCAAAATGTTCATATTGCAATTATTGAAATGTAGAATGACTATGGGTGTCAAAACATAAACAAAATGTCATTATTTTTGGAAATCACTTGATTTTTAGGAAAGTTATGGTGAAAAAAAATTTCTGAAAAATGATAAGGGGGGACCCTTACACAAATTCTAAAAATTTCCAAATTTTCAAAATGTTCATATTGCAATTATTGAAATGTAGAATGACTATGGGTGTCAAAACATAAACAAAATGTCATTATTTTTGGAAATCGCTTGAATTTTTAGGAAAGTTATGGTGAAAAAAAATTTCTGAAAAATGATAAGGGGGGGACCCTTACACAAATTCTAAAAAATTTCCAAATTTTCAAAATGTTCATATTGCAATTATTGAAATGTAGAATGACTATGGGTGTCAAAACATAAACAAAATGTCATTATTTTTGGAAATCACTTGATTTTTAGGAAAGTTATGGTGAAAAAAAAATTTCTGAAAAATGATAAGGGGGGACCCTTACACAAATTCTAAAAATTTCCAAATTTTCAAAATGTTCATATTGCAATTATTGAAATGTAGAATGACTATGGGTGTCAAAACATAAACAAAATGTCATTATTTTTGGAAATCACTTGAATTTTTAGGAAAGTTATGGTGAAAAAAAAATTTCTGAAAAATGATAAGGGGGGACCCTTACACAAATTCTAAAAATTTCCAAATTTTCAAAATGTTCATATTGCAATTATTGAAATGTAGAATGACTATGGGTGTCAAAACATAAACAAAATGTCATTATTTTTGGAAATCACTTGATTTTTAGGAAAGTTATGGTGAAAAAAAATTTCTGAAAAATGATAAGGGGGGGACCCTTACACAAATTCTAAAAATTTCCAAATTTTCAAAATGTTCATATTGCAATTATTGAAATGTAGAATGACTATGGGTGTCAAAACATAAACAAAATGTCATTATTTTTGGAAATCACTTGATTTTTAGGAAAGTTATGGTGAAAAAAAATTTCTGAAAAATGATAAGGGGGGGACCCTTACACAAATTCTAAAAAATTTCCAAATTTTCAAAATGTTCATATTGCAATTATTGAAATGTAGAATGACTATGGGTGTCAAAACATAAACAAAATGTCATTATTTTTGGAAATCGCTTGATTTTTAGGAAAGTTATGGTGAAAAAAAATTTCTGAAAAATGATAAGGGGGGACCCTTACACAAATTCTAAAAATTTCCAAATTTTCAAAATGTTCATATTGCAATTATTGAAATGTAGAATGACTATGGGTGTCAAAACATAAACAAAATGTCATTATTTTTGGAAATCGCTTGATTTTTAGGAAAGTTATGGTGAAAAAAAATTTCTGAAAAATGATAAGGGGGGACCCTTACACAAATTCTAAAAATTTCCAAATTTTCAAAATGTTCATATTGCAATTATTGAAATGTAGAATGACTATGGGTGTCAAAACATAAACAAAATGTCATTATTTTTGGAAATCGCTTGATTTTTAGGAAAGTTATGGTGAAAAAAAAATTTCTGAAAAATGATAAGGGGGGACCCTTACACAAATTCTAAAAATTTCCAAATTTTCAAAATGTTCATATTGCAATTATTGAAATGTAGAATGACTATGGGTGTCAAAACATAAACAAAATGTCATTATTTTTGGAAATCGCTTGATTTTTAGGAAAGTTATGGTGAAAAAAAAATTTCTGAAAAATGATAAGGGGGGACCCTTACACAAATTCTAAAAATTTCCAAATTTTCAAAATGTTCATATGGCAATTATTGAAATGTAGAATGACTATGGGTGTCAAAACATAAACAAAATGTCATTATTTTTGGAAATCGCTTGATTTTTAGGAAAGTTATGGTGAAAAAAAAATTTCTGAAAAATGATAAGGGGGGACCCTTACACAAATTCTAAAAATTTCCAAATTTTCAAAATGTTCATATTGCAATTATTGAAATGTAGAATGACTATGGGTGTCAAAACATAAACAAAATGTCATTATTTTTGGAAATCACTTGATTTTTAGGAAAGTTATGGTGAAAAAAAAATTTCTGAAAAATGATAAGGGGGGGGACCCTTACACAAATTCTAAAAAATTTCCAAATTTTCAAAATGTTCATATTGCCAATTATTGAAATGTAGAATGACTATGGGTGTCAAAACATAAACAAAATGTCATTATTTTTGGAAATCACTTGATTTTTAGGAAAGTTATGGTGAAAAAAAATTTCTGAAAAATGATAAGGGGGGGGACCCTTACACAAATTCTAAAAAATTTCCAAATTTTCAAAATGTTCATATTGCAATTATTGAAATGTAGAATGACTATGGGTGTCAAAACATAAACAAAATGTCATTATTTTTGGAAATCACTTGATTTTTAGGAAAGTTATGGTGAAAAAAAATTTCTGAAAAATGATAAGGGGGGAACCCTTACACAAATTCTAAAAATTTCCAAATTTTCAAAATGTTCATATTGCAATTATTGAAATGTAGAATGACTATGGGTGTCAAAACATAAACAAAATGTCATTATTTTTTGGAAATCACTTGAATTTTAGGAAAGTTATGGTGAAAAAAAAATGTCTGAAAAATGATAAGGGGGGGGGACCCTTACACAAATTCTAAAAATTTCCAAATTTTCAAAATGTTCATATTGCAATTATTGAAATGTAGAATGACTATGGGTGTCAAAAAAACATAAACAAAATGTCATTATTTTTGGAAATCGCTTGATTTTTAGGAAAGTTATGGTGAAAAAAAATTTCTGAAAAATGATAAGGGGGGACCCTTACACAAATTCTAAAAATTTCCAAATTTTCAAAATGTTCATATTGCAATTATTGAAATGTAGAATGACTATGGGTGTCAAAAACATAAACAAAATGTCATTATTTTTGGAAATCACTTGATTTTTAGGAAAGTTATGGTGAAAAAAATTTCTGAAAAATGATAAGGGGGGACCCTTACACAAATTCTAAAAATTTCCAAATTTTCAAAATGTTCATATTGCAATTATTGAAATGTAGAATGACTATGGGTGTCAAAACATAAACAAAATGTCATTATTTTTGGAAATCACTTGAATTTTTAGGAAAGTTATGGTGAAAAAAAAATTTCTGAAAAATGATAAGGGGGGGAGACCCTTACACAAATTCTAAAAAATTTCCAAATTTTCAAAATGTTCATATGGCAATTATTGAAATGTAGAATGACTATGGGTATCAAAACATAAATAAAATGTCATTATTTTTGGAAATAGCTTGAATTTTAGGAAAGTAATGGTTGAAAAAAAAATTGTCTGAAAAATGATAAGGGGGGAGGGACCCTATACACAAATTCTAAAAATTTCCAAATTTTCAAAATGTTCATATTGCAATTATTGAAATGTAGAATGACTATGGGTGTCAAAACATAAACAAAATGTCATTATTTTTGGAAATCACTTGAATTTTAAGGAGGATTATGGTGAAAAAAATTTCTGAAAAATGATAAGGAGACCCTTACACAAATTCTAAAATTTCAAATTTTCAAAATGTTCATATTGCCAATTATTGAAATGTAGAATGACTATGGGTATAAAAGCTTATAAAACAAATATCATTATTTTTGGAAATCACTTGAATTTTTGGAAAGTTGTAATCTTGAAAAAAAAAATGTCTGAAAAATGATAAGGAGGGAGGCCCTTACACATATTCTAAAAATTTCCAAATTTTCAAAATGTTCATATTGCAATTATTGAAATGTAGAATGACTATGGGTGTCAAAACATAAACAAAATGTCATTATTTTTTGGAAATAACTTGAATTTTTGAAGGGAAACTTATGGTGAAAAAAAATGTCTGAAAAATTATAATGGGGAACCCTTACACAAATTCTAAAAATTTCAATTTTCAAAATGTTCTTATTGCAATTATTGAAATGTAAAATGACTATGGGTGTCAAAGCATAAACAAAATGTGTAAATTTATTTTTGGAAATCACTTGACCACCAGGAAAGTTATGGTGAAAAAATGTCTGAAAAATGATAAGGGGGAACCCTTACACAAATTCTAAAAATTTCAAAATTTTCAAAATTTTCATATTGCAATTATTGAAATGTAGAATGACATAAACAAAATGTCATTATTTTTGGAAACAACTTGAATTTTGGGAAAGTTATGGTGAAAAATTTTGTCTGAAAAATTAATAATGGGGACCCTTACACAAATTCTAAAAAGTTTCCAAATTTTCAAAATGTTCATATTGCAATTATTGAAATGTAGAATGACTATGGGTGTCAAAACATAAACAAAATGTCATTATTTTTTGGAAATCACTTGAATTTTAGGGAAAGTTATGGTGAAAAAAAATGTCTGAAAAATGATAAGGGGGAAACCCTTACACAAATTCTAAAAATTTCCAAAATTTTCAAAATGTTCATATTGCAATTATTGAAAATGTAGAATGACTATGGGTGTCAAAACAAACAAAAATGTCATTATTTTTGGAAATAACTTGAATTTAGGAAAGTTATGGTGAAAAAAAAAATGTAGAATAATATGGGTGTCAAAACATAAACAAAATGTCATTATTTTTGGAAATCACTTGAATTTTTAGGAAAGTTATGGTGAAAAAAAATTTCTGAAAAATGATAAAGGGGAACCCTTACACAAATTCTAAAAAATTTCCAAATTTTCAAAATGTTCATATTTGCAATTATTGGAAATGTAGAATGACTATGGGTGTGCAAAGACATAAACAAGGAAGTATGTCATTATTTTTGGAAATCACTTGAATTTTAGGGAAAGTTATGGTGAAAAAAAATGTCCGAAAAATGATAAGGGGGGGGGACCCTTACACAAATTCTAAAAAATTTCCAAATTTTCAAAATGTTCATATTGCAATTATTGAAATGTAGAATGACTACTTAGATTGTCAAAACATAAACAAAATGTCATTATTTTTGGAAATACTTGAATTTTAGGAAAGTTATGGTGAAAAAAATGTCTTAAAAATTATAATGGGGACCCTTACACAAATTCTAAAAATTTCCAAATTTTCAAAATGTTCATATTGCAATTATTGAAATGTAGAATGAGTATGGGTGTCAAAACATAAACAAAATGTCATTATTTTTGGAAATCACTTGATTTTTAGGAAAGTTGCTCTGGTTTGAAAAAAAAATGTCCTGAAAAAATGATAAGGGGGGGGGGACCCTTACAGAAGTCTAGAAAATTTCCAAATTTTCAAAATGTTCATATTGCAATTATTGAAATGTAAGAATGACTATGGGTGTCAAAACATAAACAAAATGTCATTATTTTTTGGAAATAACTTGAATTTTAGGAAAGTTATGGTAAAATATTGAGAATAACTATGAGTGTCAAAACATAAACAAAATGTCATTATTTTGGAAATCACTTAGCGAATTTTAGGAAAGTATGGTGAAAAAAAAAAAATTTCTGAAAAATGATAAAAAAGGGGAACCCTTACACAAATTCTAAAAAATTTCCAAATTTTCAAAATGTTCATATTGCAATTATTGAAATGTAGAATGACTATGGGTGTCAAAACATAAACAAAAATGTCATTATTTTTGGAAATCACTTGGCGTTTTAGGAAAGTTATGGTGAAAAAAATTTGTCTGAGAAAAATGATAAGGGGGAAACCCTTACACATATTCTAAAAAAATTCCAAATTTTCAAAATGTTCATATTGCAATTATTGAAATGTAGAATGACTATAGATTGTCAAAACATAAACAAAATGTCAATATTTTTGGAAATAACTTGATTTTAGGAAAGTTATGGTGAAAAAAATTGTCCTGAAGAAATTATAATGGGGAACCCTTACACAAATTCCAAAAATTTCAAATTTTCAAAATGTTCATCTTGCCAATTATTAAAATGTAGAATGACTATGGGTATCAAAACATAAACAAAATGTCATTATTTTTGGAAATCGCTTGATTTTAGGGAAAGTTATGGTGAAAAAAGCTTGTCACAGAAAAAATGATAAGGGGGGACCCTTACACAAATTCCACAAAAATTTCCAAATTTTTCAAAATGTTCATATGCCAATTATTGAAATGTAGAATGACTATGGGTATCAAAACATAAACAAAA
>JAECXD010001337.1:0-44389 GCA_018151445.1 Zaprionus inermis | reverse complement strand
GATTTTCGCCCAAGTCGACGTATACAATTATTGAAAAGTGTAACGCATTTTTTGAAATTTTCACAGATTTTTTTGTCAAAAGCCGTTAGATTTTCGTAAAAGTGGCCGTTAAAAATTACTGAAAAGTGTAAACAAATTTTCAAAAAGGAAGTATTGTCATATACCGTTAGATTTTCACAAATGTCGACATTTAAAATTATTTAAATGTATTACGCATATTTCAAAATTATCAAAATTTTATTTTTGTCAACAGCCGTTAGAATTTCGCAAAAGTCGAAGTTTAAAATTATTGAAAAGTATAACGCATTTTTTTAAATTTTAACAAATTTTTTGTTGTCAAACGTTAGATTTTTGCATGATTCGCCGATTAAAATTATTTAAAAGTGAAACGCATTTTTCAACATTATCAAAATTTTATTATTATCAACAGCCGTTAGATTTTCGCAAAAGTCCACATTTAAAATTATTTAAAAGTGTAACGCATTTTTCAAAATTATCAAAATTTTATTTTTGTCAATTTTCCCGTTTGATTTTTGCATAAATCTAACGGCTATAATTATTTAACAGTGAAACGCATTTATCAAATATTTTATTATTATCAACAGCCGTTAGATTTTCGCAAAAGTCCACATTTAAAATTATTTAAAAGTGTAACGCATTTTTCAAAATAATTAAAAATTTTATTTTTGCCAAATACTGTTAGATTTTCGCAAAAGTCAACGTTTAAAGTTATTGATAAGTGTACCGCATTTTTCAAAATTATCAAAATTTTGTTTTTGTCGATTTTCGCCCAAGTCGACGTATACAATTATTGAAAAGTGTAACGCATTTTTTGAAATTTTCACAGATTTTTTTGTCAAAAGCCGTTAGATTTTCGTAAAAGTGGCCGTAAAAAATTACTGAACAAGTCGGAAAGGCTACAGTCGAGCTGACTCGACTGTGATATACCCGCTACAATTCTTCGGAAAAACACGTGCCAAATGTGAACAATGCGTTCTTGCTTTTTATTTCTTTCCGTCTCTAATTTGTTTTGCCTATGCGGGTTCCACTCGATTTTTATTGGATGTTGCCCTTTGCTTTTATTACTTTGCAATTATAAATTATGCATGTGGGAAAGAGACGCCTATACATACATACATATATGCTGCATCACAATACATCTCAACATATCTAATTAGATTTGTCGTTTGTTTTTTGTGTTGCTGCTCAATGTCTCTTTCGATTCTAAGTGGCTTTAAATATACTAAAAATTTATTTTGAATTTTGCAACACACTATAAAATAAAACAAGACAGCAAGGCTACCTTCGGCTTGCCGAAGGTTTCATACCCTTGCAGTTATACAAAATATAAAATATATTTGGATTGCTGCTGGTTTCTGTGGTATTTATTGAACAATTATAACAGTACAGGAAGTCAAGATTTTGACCTGTTTAAGGCTATGAATCAAACACCTGCTTCGAAAAAAAAATAATTCTACCTTTTTAATGCTTTTGTATATACCTGGATTTCTTATATACTTAACACAAAATGTTATGAGGAAATGTCTTTGTGTTGTAAAGGATCTGTTGGTCATAAAATATAAATAAATTTGGAAAGTTCTCATTCAAAAATGCGTTTGAATAACAGCTACATGATTTTTTGTTTAACAGCTATATGTAATAGTACTCAGGTTTCCATAAAATTGCAACATGAACCTTCATTAGGCCGATCGTTGATCGTTATAAGTTGTAAAAGTTCGATTTCGAACTTTATTATTAGGGACACACTTAGATTTGGATGTGGTAAGCCTGATAGCTATATCTTGAAATATAACGAAAATCGGCCGATAGGCTCCATGACAGCTATACGATATACCAGTCCGATCTTGCCCGTTCCGACTTATTTAAAGAGGGCAGAAATAAGAAGCTTGTGAGCAAAGTTTCATGAAGATAGCTCAATAACTGGGGGACTAATTTGCGTTGCAACAGACAAACGGACTGACTGATTGTTCCTATAACAGCTATAGAATATAAACGTCTGAGATATTTAAATGGAAAAACTAAGGGCGGGTTACTGTATAACATTAAAAAGTATTGATAATGTTCGGTATTTCCAAAAACAAAACAGGTTTGCATACAAAAACCCTGATTTCAGCCGATTGTTCCTATGGCAGCTATATGTTATAATGGTTCGATTTTGATACAATTTTGACAGCATATTAAAAACGTAATAAGAATAGGATTTGCCAATCTTGTTGCAATATCTTGAAAAACAACAAACATCGGCCGATAGCTTCTTTGACAGCTATACGATATATCAGTCCGATCTGGCTCGTTCCGACTTATTTACAGCCTACAGCAATAATAAGCTTGTGTGCCAAGTTTCATGAAGATAGCTCAATAACTGGGGGACTAATTTGCGTTGCAACAGACAAACGGACTGACTGATTGTTCCTATAACAGCTATAGAATATAAACGTCTGAGATATTTAAATGGAAAAACTAAGGGCGGGTTACTGTATAACATTAAAAAGTATTGATAATGTTCGGTATTTCCAAAAACAAAACGGGTTTGCATACAAAAACCCTGATTTCAGACGATTGTTCCTATGGCAGCTTTATGTTATAATGGTTCGATTTTGATATAATTTTGACAGCACATTAAGAACGTAATAAGAATAGGATTTGCCAAATCTTGTTGCAATATCTTGAAAAACAACAAAAATCGGCCGATAGCTTCTATGACAGCTATACGATATATCGGTCCGATCTGGCTCGTTCCGACTTATTTACAGCCTACAGCAATAATAAGCTTGTGTGCCAAGTTTCATGAAGATAACTCAATAACTGGGGGGACTAATTTGCGTTGCAACAGACAAACGGACTGACTGATTGTTCCTATAACAGCTATAGAATATAAACGTCTGAGATATTTAAATGGAAAAACTAAGGGCGGGTTACTGTATAACATTAAAAAGTATTGATAATGTGCGGTATTTCCAAAAACAAAACAGGTTTGCATACAAAAACCCTGATTTCAGCCGATTGTTCCTATGGCAGCTATATGTTATAGTGGTCCGATTTTGATACAATTTTGACAGCACATTAAGAACGTAATAAGAATAGGATTTGCCAAATCTTGTTGCAATATCTTGAAAAACAACAAAAATCGGCCGATAGCTTCTATGACAGCTATACGATATATCGGTCCGATCTGGCTCGTTCCGACTTATTTACAGCCTACAGCAATAATAAGCTTGTGTGCCAAGTTTCATGAAGATAGCTCAATAACTGGGGGACTAATTTGCGTTGCAACAGACAAACGGACTGACTGATTGTTCCTATAACAGCTATAGAATATAAACGTCTGAGATATTTAAATGGAAAAACTAAGGGCGGGTTACTGTATAACATTAAAAAGTATTGATAATGTGCGGTATTTCCAAAAACAAAACAGGTTTGCATACAAAAACCCTGATTTCAGCCGATTGTTCCTATGGCAGCTATATGTTATAGTGGTCCGATTTTGATATAATTTTGACAGCACATTAAGAACGTAATAAGAATAAGATTTGCCATATTTTGTTGCAATATCTTGAAAAACAACAAAAATCGGCCGATAGCTTCTATGACAGCTATACGATATATCGGTCCGATCTGGCTCGTTCCGACTTATTTACAGCCTACAGCAATAATAAGCTTGTGTGCCAAGTTTCATGAAGATAGCTCAATAACTGGGGGACTAATTTGCGTTGCAACAGACAAACGGACTGACTGATTGTTCCTATAACAGCTATAGAATATAAACGTCTGAGACATTTAAATGGAAAAACTAAGGGCGGGTTACTGTATAACATTAAAAAGTATTGATAATGTTCGGTATTTCCAAAAACAAAACGGGTTTGCATACAAAAACCCTGATTTCAGCCGATTGTTCCTATGGCAGCTATATGTTATAGTGGTCCTATTTTGATATAATTTTGACAGCACATTAAGAACGTAATAAGAATAGGATTTGCCAAATCTTGTTGCAATATCTTGAAAAACAACAAAAATCGGCCGATAGCTTCTATGACAGCTATACGATATATCGGTCCGATCTGGCTCGTTCCGACTTATTTACAGCCTACAGCAATAAGAAGCTTGTATGCCAAGTTTCATGAAGATAGCTCAATAACTGGGGGACTAATTTGCGTTGCAACAGACAAACGGACTGACTGATTGTTCCTATAACAGCTATAGAATATAAACGTCTGAGATATTTAAATGGAAAAACTAAGGGCGGGTTACTGTATAACATTAAAAAGTATTGATAATGTGCGGTATTTCCAAAAACAAAACAGGTTTGCATACAAAAACCCTGATTTCAGCCGATTGTTCCTATGGCAGCTATATGTTATAGTGGTCCGATTTTGATATAATTTTGACAGCACATTAAGAACGTAATAAGAATAAGATTTGCCAAATCTTGTTGCAATATCTTGAAAAAAAAAAATCGGCCGATAGCTTCTATGACAGCTATACGATATATCGGTCCGATCTGGCTCGTTCCGACTTATTTACAGCCTACAGCAATAATAAGCATGTGTGCCAAGTTTCATGAAGATAGCTCAATAACTGGGGGACTAATTTGCGTTGCAACAGACAAACGGACTGACTGATTGTTCCTATAACAGCTATAGAATATAAACGTCTGAGATATTTAAATGGAAAAACTAAGGGCGGGTTACTGTATAACATTAAAAAGTATTGATAATGTTCGGTATTTCCAAAAAACAAAACGGGTTTGCATACAAAAACCCTGATTTCAGCCGATTGTTCCTATGGCAGCTATATGTTATAGTGGTCCGATTTTGATATAATTTTGACAGCACATTAAGAACGTAATAAGAATAGGATTTGCCAAATCTTGTTGCAATATCTTGAAAAACAACAAAAATCGGCCGATAGCTTCTATGACAGCTATACGATATATCGGTCCGATCTGGCTCGTTCCGACTTATTTACAGCCTACAGCAATAAGAAGCTTGTATGCCATGTTTCATGAAGATAGCTCAATAACTGGGGGACTAATTTGCGTTGCAACAGACAAACGGACTGACTGATTGTTCCTATAACAGCTATAGAATATAAACGTCTGAGATATTTAAATGGAAAAACTAAGGGCGGGTTACTGTATAACATTAAAAAGTATTGATAATGTGCGGTATTTCCAAAAACAAAACAGGTTTGCATACAAAAACCCTGATTTCAGCCGATTGTTCCTATGGCAGCTATATGTTATAGTGGTCCGATTTTGATATAATTTTGACAGCACATTAAGAACGTAATAAGAATAAGATTTGCCATATCTTGTTGCAATATCTTGAAAAAAAACAAAAATCGGCCGATAGCTTCTATGACAGCTATACGATATATCGGTCCGATCTGGCTCGTTCCGACTTATTTACAGCCTACAGCAATAATAAGCATGTGTGCCAAGTTTCATGAAGATAGCTCAATAACTGGGGGACTAATTTGCGTTGCAACAGACAAACGGACTGACTGATTGTTCCTATAACAGCTATAGAATATAAACGTCTGAGATATTTAAATGGAAAAACTAAGGGCGGGTTACTGTATAACATTAAAAAGTATTGATAATGTTCGGTATTTCCAAAAACAAAACGGGTTTGCATACAAAAACCCTGATTTCAGCCGATTGTTCCTATGGCAGCTATATGTTATAGTGGTCCGATTTTGATATAATTTTGACAGCACATTAAGAACGTAATAAGAATAGGATTTGCCAAATCTTGTTGCAATATCTTGAAAAACAACAAAAATCGGCCGATAGCTTCTATGACAGCTATACGATATATCGGTCCGATCTGGCTCGTTCCGACTTATTTACAGCCTACAGCAATAATAAGCTTGTGTGCCAAGTTTCATGAAGATAGCTCAAAAACTGAGAGACTAGTTTGCGTTGCAACAGACGGACGGACGGACGGACGGACAGACGGACATCCATTTTTCGACTCCTCTGGTGATGCTGATTCAGAATATATATACTTTATAGGGTCGGAGATGTCTCCTAAGGTGCGTTGCAAACTTCTGGCTAAAATTAATATACCCTCTGCAAGGGTATAACAACAAAAATCGGCCGATAGCTTCAATGACAGCTATACGATATATCGGTCCGATCTGGCTCGTTCCGACTTATTTACAGCCTACAGCAATAATAAACTTGTGTGCCAAGTTTCATGAAGATAGCTCAATAACTGGGGGACTAATTTGCGTTGCAACAGACAGACGGACTGACTGATTGTTCCTATAACAGCTATAGAATATAAACGTCTGAGATATTTAAATGGAAAAACTAAGAGCGGGTTACTGTATAACATTAAAAAGTATTGATAATGTGCGGTATTTCCAAAAACAAAACAGGTTTGCATACAAAAACCCTGATTTCAGCCGATTGTTCCTATGGCAGCTATATGTTATAGTGGTCCGATTTTGATATAATTTTGACAGCACATTAAGAACGTAATAAGAATAGGATTTGCCAAATCTTGTTGCAATATCTTGAAAAACAACAAAAATCGGCCGATAGCTTCTATGACAGCTATACGATATATCGGTCCGATCTGGCTCGTTCCGACTTATTTACAGCCTACAGCAATAATAAGCTTGTGTGCCAAGTTTCATGAAGATAGCTCAATAACTAGGGGACTAATTTGAGTTGCAACAGACAGACGGACTGACTGATTGTTCCTATAACAGCTATAGAATATAAACGTCTGAGATATTTAAATGGAAAAACTAAGGGCGGGTTACTGTATAACATTAAAAAGTATTGATAATGTGCGGTATTTCCAAAAACAAAACGGGTTTGCATACAAAAACCCTGATTTCAGCCGATTGTTCCTATGGCAGCTATATGTTATAGTGGTCCGATTTTGATATAATTTTGACAGCACATTAAAAACGTAATAAGAATAGGATTTGCCAAATCTTGTTGCAATATCTTGAAAAACAACAAAAATCGGCCGATAGCTTCTATGACAGCTATACGATATATCGGTCCGATCTGGCTCGTTCCGACTTATTTACAGCCTACAGCAATAATAAGCTTGTGTGCCAAGTTTCATGAAGATAACTCAATAGCTAGGGGACTAATTTGAGTTGCAACAGACAGACGGACTGACTGATTGTTCCTATAACAGCTATAGAATATAAACGTCTGAGATATTTAAATGGAAAACCTAAGAGCGGGTTACTGTATAACATTAAAAAGTATTGATAATGTGCGGTATTTCCAAAAACAAAACAGGTTTGCATACAAAAACCCTGATTTCAGCCGATTGTTCCTATGGCAGCTATATGTTATAGTGGTCCGATTTTGATATAATTTTGACAGCACATTAAGAACGTAATAAGAATAAGATTTGCCATATCTTGTTGCAATATCTTGAAAAACAACAAAAATCGGCCGATAGCTTCTATGACAGCTATACGATATATCGGTCCGATCTGGCTCGTTCCGTCTTATTTACAGCCTACAGCAATAATAAGCTTGTGTGCCAAGTTTCATGAAGATAGCTCAAAAACTGAGAGACTAGTTTGCGTTGCAACAGACGGACGGACGGACGGACGGACGGACGGACAGACGGACATCCATTTTTCGACTCCTCTGGTGATGCTGATTCAGAATATATATACTTTATAGGGTCGGAGATGTCTCCTAAGGTGAGTTGCAAACTTCTGGCTAAAATTAATATACCCTCTGCAAGGGTATAACAACAAAAATCGGCCGATAGCTTCAATGACAGCTATTCGATATATCGGTCCGATCTGGCTCGTTCCGACTTATTTACAGCCTACAGCAATAATAAACTTGTGTGCCAAGTTTCATGAAGATAGCTCAATAACTGGGGGACTAATTTGCGTTGCAACAGACAGACGGACTGACTGATTGTTCCTATAACAGCTATAGAATATAAACGTCTGAGATATTTAAATGGAAAAACTAAGGGCGGGTTACTGTATAACATTAAAAAGTATTGATAATGTGCGGTATTTCCAAAAACAAAACAGGTTTGCATACAAAAACCCTGATTTCAGCCGATTGTTCCTATGGCAGCTATATGTTATAGTGGTCCGATTTTGATACAATTTTGACAGCACATTAGGAACGTAACTGACTAATTGTTCCTATAACAGCTATAGAATATAAACGTCTGAGATATTTAAATGGAAAAACTAAGAGCGGGTTACTGTATAACATTAAAGAGTATTGATAATGTGCGGTATTTCCAAAAACAAAACAGGTTTGCATACAAAAACCCTGATTTCAGCCGATTGTTCCTATGGCAGCTATATGTTATAGTAGTCCGATTTTGATATAATTTTGACAGCACATTAAGAACGTAATAAGAATAGGATTTGCCAAATCTTGTTGCAATATCTTGAAAAACAACAAAAATCGGACGGACTGACTGATTGTTCCTATAACAGCTATAGAATATAAACGTCTGAGATATTTAAATGGAAAAACTAAGGGCGGGTTACTGTATAATATTAAAAAGTATTGATAATGTTCGGTATTTCCAAAAACAAAACGGGTTTGCATACAAAAACTCTGATTTCAGCCGATTGTTCCTATGGCAGCTATATGTTATAATGGTTCGATTTTGATACAATTTTGACAGCACATTAGGAACGTAATAAGAATAGGATTTGCCAAATCTTGTTGCAATATCTTTAAAAACAACAAAAATCGGCCGATAGCTTCTATGACAGCTATACGATATATCGGTCCGATCTGGCTCGTTGCGACTTATTTACAGCCTACAGCAACAAGAAGCTTGTGTGCCAAGTTTCATGAAGATAGCTCAAAAACTGAGAGACTAGTTTGCGTTGCAACAGACGGACGGACGGACGGACAGACGGACGGACGGACGGACGGACGGACAGACGGACGGACGGACGGACGGACAGACGGACATCCATTTTTCGACTCCTCTGGTGATGCTGATTCAGAATATATATACTTTATAGGGTCGGAGATGTCTCCTAAGGTGCGTTGCAAACTTCTGGCTAAAATTAATATACCCTCTGCAAGGGTATAAAAAAATATAAGATACAAAAAAAATAAATATATGGCGCCGCGGCACCCAGGAGTTGAACTCCGGACCTCCCGCTTAACAGTCTACGACCATCACCACTCGACCACTGCATTTCTAACGCAATGACCAATAAAATTGCACTATGAATATTTTCGGTGCACATCATTAAAAAACAAGAAAGCAAGGCTACCTTCGGCTTGCCGAAGGTTTCATACACTTGCAGTTATACAAAATTTAAAATATATTTGGATTGCTGCTGGTTTCTGTGGTATTTATTGAACAATTATAACAGTACAGGAAGTCAAGATTTTGACCTGATTAAGGCTATGAATCAAACACCTGCTTCGAAAAAAAATAATTCTACCTTTTTAATGCTTTTTTATATACCTGGATTTCTTATATACTTAACACAAAATGTTATGAGGAAATGTCTTTGTGTTGTAAAGGATCTGTTGGTCATAAAATATAAATAAATTTGGAAAGTTCTCATTCAAAAATGCGTTTGAATAACAGCTACATGATTTTTTGTTTAACAGCTATATGTAATAGTACTCAGATTTCCATAAAATTGCAACATGAACCTTCATTAGGCCGATCGTTGATCGTTATAAGTTATAAAAGTTCGATTTCGAACTTTATTATTAGGGACACACTTAGATTTGGATGTGGTAAGCCTGATAGCTATATCTTGAAATATAACGAAAATCGGCCGATAGGCTCCATGACAGCTATACGATATATCAGTCCGATCCGACTTATTTAAAGAGGGCAGAAATAAGAAGCTTGGTAGCAAAGTTTCATGAAGATAGCTCAAAAACTGAGAGACTAGTTTGCGTTGCAACAGACGGACGGACTTGCTGATTGTTCCTATAACAGCTATAGAATATAAACGTCTGACATATTTAAATGGAAAAACTAAGGGCGGGTTACTGTATAACATTAAAAAGTATTGATAATGTGCGGTATTAAAAAGTATTGATAATGTGCGGTATTTCCAAAAACAAAACAGGTTTGCATACAAAAACCCTGATTTCAGCCGATTGTTCCTATGGCAGCTATATGTTATAGTGGTCCGATTTTGATACAATTTTTACAGCACATTAAAAACGTATAAAGAATAGGATTTGCCAAATCTTGTTGCAATATCTTGAAAAACAACAAAAATCGGCCGATAGCTTCTATTACAGCTATACGATATATCGTACCGATCTGGCTCGTTCCTACAGCAATAAGAAGCTTGTGAGCAAAGTTTCATGAAGATAGCTCAATAACTGGGGGACTAATTTGCGTTGCAACAGACAGACGGACTGACTGATTGTTCCTATAACAGCTATAGAATATAAACGTCTGAGATATTTAAATGGAAAAACTAAGGGCGGGTTACTGTATAACATTAAAAAGTATTGATAATGTGCGGTATTTCCAAAAACAAAACAGGTTTGCATACAAAAACACTGATTTCAGCCGATTGTTCCTATGGCAGCTATTTGTTATAGTGGTCCGATTTTGATACAATTTTGACAGCACATTAAGAACGTAATAGGAATAGGAATTGCCAAATCTTGTTGTAATATCTTGAAAAACAACAAAAATCGGCCGATAGCTTCTATGACAGCTATACGATATATCGGTCCGATATGGCTCGTTCCGACTTATTTACAGCCTACAGCAATAATAAGCTTGTGTGCCAAGTTTCATGAAGATAACTCAATAACGGGGGGACTAATTTGAGTTGCAACAGACGGACGGACGGACGGACGGACGGACGGACATCCATTTTTCGACTCCTCTGGTGATGCTGATTCAGAATATATATACTTTATAGGGTCGGAGATGTCTCCTAAGGTGCGTTGCAAACTTCTGGCTAAAATTAATATACCCTCTGAAAGGGTATAAAAAGTTGCCACATAATTAAAAAAAAAAAAGGTTGCCACATAATTAAAAAAAGTTGTCTGCTGCTTGAGATGAACTCGGGTTCTGACATTAGGAAAAACCGACATAAGCACATGGCCACAGTGCAATACTATTTCTTGAATATTTATCGGCCGATCTTATTGAAACTTTGCCAACACGCCCGCATGGTGGTTTTTATCACATGTATAAAAAATGATTGCTGTAGAGCTATATTTGCAGCTACAATCGAAAATCCAAAATAAACTTGATCTGCGTGCAGAATTAACACATATTGTCCCCAAATTTGGTAGCTCTAGCTCTTATAATAGCTGAGATCTAGGTTTTCACACGGACGGACAGACAGACAGACGGACAGACGGACAGACGGACATGGCTATATCGACTCGGCTGATCATGCTGATTCAGAATATATATACTTTATGGGGTCGGAGATGACTCCTTCTGCCTGTTACAAACATTTTCGGTTGGCACAAAGTTATAATACCCTTATACTCTTCGAGTAGCGGGTATAAAAACCGACATAAGCACATGGCCACAGTGCAATACTATTTCTTGAATATCTTCCTTATTTATCGGCCGATCTTATTGAAACTTTGCCAACACGCCCGCATGGTGGTTTTTATCACATGTATGTATGTAAAAATGATTGCTGTAGAGCTATATTTGCAGCTACAATCGACTTTTTTCGATTTGTGGGGGCGGATGGAGGCGTGGCGAAAATCCAAAATAAACTTGATCTGCGTGCAGAATTAACACATATTGTCCCCAAATTTGGTAGCTCTAGCTCTTATAATAGTTGAGATCTAGGTTTTCACACGGACGGACAGACAGACAGACGGACAGACGGACAGACGGACATGGCTATATCGACTCGGCTGTTCATGCTGATTCAGAATATATATACTTTATGGGGTCGGAGATGTCTCCTTCTGCCTGTTACAAACATTTTCGGTTGGCACAAAGTTATAATACCCTTATACTCTTCGAGTAGCGGGTATAAAAACCGACATAAGCACATGGCCACAGTGCAATACTATTTCTTGAATATCTTCCTTATTTATCGGCCGATCTTATTGAAACTTTGCCAACACGCCCGCATGGTGGTTTTTATCACATGTATGTATGTAAAAATGATTGCTGTAGAGCTATATTTGCAGCTACAATTGACTTTTTTCGATTTGTGGGGGCGGATGGAGGCGTGGCGAAAATCCAAAATAAACTTGATCTGCGTGCAGAATTAACACATATTGTCCCCAAATTTGGTAGCTCTAGCTCTTATAATAGCTGAGATCTAGGTTTTCACACGGATTGCTGTAGAGCTATATTTGCAGCTACAATCGACTTTTTTCGATTTGTGGGGGCGGATGGAGGCGTGGCGAAAATCCAAAATAAACTTGATCTGCGTGCAGAATTAACACATATTGTCCCCAAATTTGGTAGCTCTAGCTCTTATAATAGCTGAGATCTAGGTTTTCACACGGACGGACAGACAGACAGACGGACAGACGGACAGACGGACATGGCTATATCGACTCGGCTGTTCATGCTGATTCAGAATATATATACTTTATGGGGTCGGAGATGTCTCCTTCTGCCTGTTACAAACATTTTCGGTTGGCACAAAGTTATAATACCCTTATACTCTTCGAGTAGCGGGTATAAAAACCGACATAAGCACATGGCCACAGTGCAATACTATTTCTTGAATATCTTCCTTATTTATCGGCCGATCTTATTGAAACTTTGCCAACACGCCCGCATGGTGGTTTTTATCACATGTATGTATGTAAAAATGATTGCTGTAGAGCTATATTTGCAGCTACAATTGACTTTTTTCGATTTGTGGGGGCGGATGGAGGCGTGGCGAAAATCCAAAATAAACTTGATCTGCGTGCAGAATTAACACATATTGTCCCCAAATTTGGTAGCTCTAGCTCTTATAATAGCTGAGATCTAGGTTTTCACACGGATTGCTGTAGAGCTATATTTGCAGCTACAATCGACTTTTTCGATTTGTGGGGGCGGATGGAGGCGTGGCGAAAATCCAAAATAAACTTGATCTGCGTGCAGAATTAACACATATTGTCCCCAAATTTGGTAGCTCTAGCTCTTATAATAGCTGAGATCTAGGTTTTCACACGGACGGACAGACAGACAGACGGACAGACGGACAGACGGACATGGCTATATCGACTCGGCTGTTCATGCTGATTCAGAATATATATACTTTATGGGGTCGGAGATGTCTCCTTCTGCCTGTTACAAACATTTTCGGTTGGCACAAAGTTATAATACCCTTATACTCTTCGAGTAGCGGGTATAAAAACCGACATAAGCACATGGCCACAGTGCAATACTATTTCTTGAATATCTTCCTTATTTATCGGCCGATCTTATTGAAACTTTGCCAACACGCCCGCATGGTGGTTTTTATCACATGTATAAAAAATGATTGCTGTAGAGCTATATTTGCAGCTACAATCGACTTTTTTCGATTTGTGGGGGCGGATGGAGGCGTAGCGAAAATCCAAAATAAACTTGATCTGCGTGCAGAATTAACACATATTGTCCCCAAATTTGGTAGCTCTAGCTCTTATAATAGCTGAGATCTAGGTTTTCACACGGATTGCTGTAGAGCTATATTTGCAGCTACAATCGACTTTTTTCGATTTGTGGGGGCGGATGGAGGCGTGGCGAAAATCCAAAATAAACTTGATCTGCGTGCAGAATTAACACATATTGTCCCCAAATTTGGTAGCTCTAGCTCTTATAATAGCTGAGATCTAGGTTTTCACACGGACGGACAGACAGACAGACGGACAGACGGACATGGCTATATCGACTCGGCTGTTCATGCTGATTCAGAATATATATACTTTATGGGGTCGGAGATGTCTCCTTCTGCCTGTTACAAACATTTTCGGTTGGCACAAAGTTATAATACCCTTATACTCTTCGAGTAGCGGGTATAAAAACCGACATAAGCACATGGCCACAGTGCAATACTATTTCTTGAATATCTTCCTTATTTATCGGCCGATCTTATTGAAACTTTGCCAACACGCCCGCATGGTGGTTTTTATCACATGTATGTATGTAAAAATGATTGCTGTAGAGCTATATTTGCAGCTACAATCGACTTTTTTCGATTTGTGGGGGCGGATGGAGGCGTGGCGAAAATCCAAAATAAACACATATTGTCCCCAAATTTGGTAGCTCTAGCTCTTATAATAGCTGAGATCTAGGTTTTCACACGGATTGCTGTAGAGCTATATTTGCAGCTACAATCGACTTTTTTCGATTTGTGGGGGCGGATGGAGGCGTGGCGAAAATCCAAAATAAACTTGATCTGCGTGCAGAATTAACACATATTGTCCCCAAATTTGGTAGCTCTAGCTCTTATAATAGCTGAGATCTAGGTTTTCACACGGACGGACAGACAGACAGACGGACAGACGGACAGACGGACATGGCTATATCGACTCGGCTGTTCATGCTGATTCAGAATATATATACTTTATGGGGTCGGAGATGTCTCCTTCTGCCTGTTACAAACATTTTCGGTTGGCACAAAGTTATAATACCCTTATACTCTTCGAGTAGCGGGTATAAAAACCGACATAAGCACATGGCCACAGTGCAATACTATTTCTTGAATATCTTCCTTATTTATCGGCCGATCTTATTGAAACTTTGCCAACACGCCCGCATGGTGGTTTTTATCACATGTATAAAAAATGATTGCTGTAGAGCTATATTTGCAGCTACAATCGACTTTTTCGATTTGTGGGGGCGGATGGAGGCGTGGCGAAAATCCAAAATAAACTTGATCTGCGTGCAGAATTAACACATATTGTCCCCAAATTTGGTAGCTCTAGCTCTTATAATAGCTGAGATCTAGGTTTTCACACGGATTGCTGTAGAGCTATATTTGCAGCTACAATCGACTTTTTCGATTTGTGGGGGCGGATGGAGGCGTGGCGAAAATCCAAAATAAACTTGATCTGCGTGCAGAATTAACACATATTGTCCCCAAATTTGGTAGCTCTAGCTCTTATAATAGCTGAGATCTAGGTTTTCACACGGACGGAAAGACAGACAGACGGACAGACGGACATGGCTATATCGACTCGGCTGTTCATGCTGATTCAGAATATATATACTTTATGGGGTCGGAGATGTCTCCTTCTGCCTGTTACAAACATTTTCGGTTGGCACAAAGTTATAATACCCTTATACTCTTCGAGTAGCGGGTATAAAAACCGACATAAGCACATGGCCACAGTGCAATACTATTTCTTGAATATCTTCCTTATTTATCGGCCGATCTTATTGAAACTTTGCCAACACGCCCGCATGGTGGTTTTTATCACATGTATGTATGTAAAAATGATTGCTGTAGAGCTATATTTGCAGCTACAATCGACTTTTTTTCGATTTGTGGGGGCGGATGGAGGCGTGGCGAAAATCCAAAATAAACACATATTGTCCCCAAATTTGAAGCTCTAGCTCTATAATAGCTGAGATCTAGGTTTTCACACGGATTGCTGTAGAGCTATATTTGCAGCTACAATCGACTTTTCGATTTGTGGGGGCGGATGGAGGCGTGGCGAAAATCCAAAATAAACTTGATCTGCGTGCAGAATTAACACATATTGTCCCCAAATTTGGTAGCTCTAGCTCTTATAATAGCTGAGATCTAGGTTTTCACACGGACGGACAGACAGACAGACGGACAGACGGACAGACGGACATGGCTATATCGACTCGGCTGTTCATGCTGATTCAGAATATATATACTTTATGGGGTCGGAGATGTCTCCTTCTGCCTGTTACAAACATTTTCGGTTGGCACAAAGTTATAATACCCTTATACTCTTCGAGTAGCGGGTATAAAAAACCGACATAAGCACATGGCCACAGTGCAATACTATTTCTTGAATATCTTCCTTATTTATCGGCCGATCTTATTGAAACTTTGCCAACACGCCCGCATGGTGGTTTTTATCACATGTATGTATGTAAAAATGATTGCTGTAGAGCTATATTTGCAGCTACAATCGACTTTTTTCGATTTGTGGGGGCGGATGGAGGCGTAGCGAAAATCCAAAATAAACTTGATCTGCGTGCAGAATTAACACATATTGTCCCCAAATTTGGTAGCTCTAGCTCTTATAATAGCTGAGATCTAGGTTTTCACACGGATTGCTGTAGAGCTATATTTGCAGCTACAATCGACTTTTTTCGATTTGTGGGGGCGGATGGAGGCGTGGCGAAAATCCAAAATAAACTTGATCTGCGTGCAGAATTAACACATATTGTCCCCAAATTTGGTAGCTCTAGCTCTTATAATAGCTGAGATCTAGGTTTTCACACGGACGGACAAAGACAGACAGACGGACAGACGGACATGGCTATATCGACTCGGCTGTTCATGCTGATTCAGAATATATATATACTTTATGGGGTCGGAGATGTCTCCTTCTGCCTGTTACAAACATTTTCGGTTGGCACAAAGTTATAATACCCTTATACTCTTCGAGTAGCGGGTATAAAAACCGACATAAGCACATGGCCACAGTGCAATACTATTTCTTGAATATCTTCCTTATTTATCGGCCGATCTTATTGAAACTTTGCCAACACGCCCGCATGGTGGTACAATCGACTTTTTTCGATTTGTGGGGGCGGATGGAGGCGTGGCGAAAATCCAAAATAAACATTCATATTGTCCCCAAATTTGGTAGCTCTAGCTCTTATAATAGCTGAGATCTAGGTTTTCACACGGATTGCTGTAGAGCTATATTTGCAGCTACAATCGACTTTTTTCGATTTGTGGGGGCGGATGGAGGCGTGGCGAAAATCCAAAATAAACTTGATCTGCGTGCAGAATTAACACATATTGTCCCCAAATTTGGTAGCTCTAGCTCTTATAATAGCTGAGATCTAGGTTTTCACACGGACGGACAGACAGACAGACGGACAGACGGACAGACGGACATGGCTATATCGACTCGGCTGTTCATGCTGATTCAGAATATATATACTTTATGGGGTCGGAGATGTCTCCTTCTGCCTGTTACAAACATTTTCGGTTGGCACAAAGTTATAATACCCTTATACTCTTCGAGTAGCGGGTATAAAAAACCGACATAAGCACATGGCCACAGTGCAATACTATTTCTTGAATATCTTCCTTATTTATCGGCCGATCTTATTGAAACTTTTGCCAACACGCCCGCATGGTGGTTTTTATCACATGTATGTATGTAAAAATGATTGCTGTAGAGCTATATTTGCAGCTACAATCGACTTTTTTCGATTTGTGGGGGCGGATGGAGGCGTGGCGAAAATCCAAAATAAACTTGATCTGCGTGCAGAATTAACACATATTGTCCCCAAATTTGGTAGCTCTAGCTCTTATAATAGCTGAGATCTAGGTTTTCACACGGATTGCTGTAGAGCTATATTTGCAGCTACAATCGACTTTTTTCGATTTGTGGGGCGGATGGAGGCGTGGCGAAAATCCAAAATAAACTTGATCTGCGTGCAGAATTAACACATATTGTCCCCAAATTTGGTAGCTCTAGCTCTTATAATAGCTGAGATCTAGGTTTTCACACGGACGGACAGACAGACAGACGGACAGACGGACATGGCTATATCGACTCGGCTGTTCATGCTGATTCAGAATATATATACTTTATGGGGTCGGAGATGTCTCCTTCTGCCTGTTACAAACATTTTCGGTTGGCACAAAGTTATAATACCCTTATACTCTTCGAGTAGCGGGTATAAAAACCGACATAAGCACATGGCCACAGTGCAATACTATTTCTTGAATATCTTCCTTATTTATCGGCCGATCTTATTGAAACTTTGCCAACACGCCCGCATGGTGGTTTTTATCACATGTATGTATGTAAAAATGATTGCTGTAGAGCTATATTTGCAGCTACAATCGACTTTTTGATTTGGGGGGGGATCCAAAAAAACACATATTGTCCCCAAATTGGTAGCTCTAGCTCTTATAATAGCGAGATCAGGTTTTCACACGGATTGCTGTAGAGCTATATTTGCAGCTACAATCGACTTTTTTTCGATTTGTGGGGGCGGATGGAGGCGTGGCGAAAATCCAAAATAAACTTGATCTGCGTGCAGAATTAACACATATTGTCCCCAAATTTGGTAGCTCTAGCTCTTATAATAGCTGAGATCTAGGTTTTCACACGGACGGACAGACAGACAGACGGACAGACGGACAGACGGACATGGCTATATCGACTCGGCTGTTCATGCTGATTCAGAATATATATACTTTATGGGGTCGGAGATGTCTCCTTCTGCCTGTTACAAACATTTTCGGTTGGCACAAAGTTATAATACCCTTATACTCTTCGAGTAGCGGGTATAAAAACCGACATAAGCACATGGCCACAGTGCAATACTATTTCTTGAATATCTTCCTTATTTATCGGCCGATCTTATTGAAACTTTGCCAACACGCCCGCATGGTGGTTTTTATCACATGTATGTATGTAAAAATGATTGCTGTAGAGCTATATTTGCAGCTACAATCGACTTTTTTTCGATTTGTGGGGGCGGATGGAGGCGTAGCGAAAATCCAAAATAAACTTGATCTGCGTGCAGAATTAACACATATTGTCCCCAAATTTGGTAGCTCTAGCTCTTATAATAGCTGAGATCTAGGTTTTCACACGGATTGCTGTAGAGCTATATTTGCAGCTACAATCGACTTTTTTCGATTTGTGGGGGCGGATGGAGGCGTGGCGAAAATCCAAAATAAACTTGATCTGCGTGCAGAATTAACACATATTGTCCCCAAATTTGGTAGCTCTAGCTCTTATAATAGCTGAGATCTAGGTTTTCACACGGACGGAAAGACAGACAGACGGACAGACGGACATGGCTATATCGACTCGGCTGTTCATGCTGATTCAGAATATATATACTTTATGGGGTCGGAGATGTCTCCTTCTGCCTGTTACAAACATTTTCGGTTGGCACAAAGTTATAATACCCTTATACTCTTCGAGTAGCGGGTATAAAAACCGACATAAGCACATGGCCACAGTGCAATACTATTTCTTGAATATCTTCCTTATTTATCGGCCGATCTTATTGAAACTTTGCCAACACGCCCGCATGGTGGTTTTTATCACATGTATGTATGTAAAAATGATTGCTGTAGAGCTATATTTGCAGCTACAATCGACTTTTTTCGATTTGTGGGGGCGGATGGAGGCGTGGCGAAAATCCAAAATAAACACATATTGTCCCCAAATTTGATAGCTCTAGCTCTTATAATAGCTGAGATCTAGGTTTTCACACGGATTGCTGTAGAGCTATATTTGCAGCTACAATCGACTTTTTTCGATTTGTGGGGGCGGATGGAGGCGTGGCGAAAATCCAAAATAAACTTGATCTGCGTGCAGAATTAACACATATTGTCCCCAAATTTGGTAGCTCTAGCTCTTATAATAGCTGAGATCTAGGTTTTCACACGGACGGACAGACAGACAGACGGACAGACGGACATGGCTATATCGACTCGGCTGTTCATGCTGATTCAGAATATATATACTTTATGGGGTCGGAGATGTCTCCTTCTGCCTGTTACAAACATTTTCGGTTGGCACAAAGTTATAATACCCTTATACTCTTCGAGTAGCGGGTATAAAAACCGACATAAGCACATGGCCACAGTGCAATACTATTTCTTGAATATCTTCCTTATTTATCGGCCGATCTTATTGAAACTTTGCCAACACGCCCGCATGGTGGTTTTTATCACATGTATGTATGTAAAAATGATTGCTGTAGAGCTATATTTGCAGCTACAATCGACTTTTTTCGATTTGTGGGGGCGGATGGAGGCGTAGCGAAAATCCAAAATAAACTTGATCTGCGTGCAGAATTAACACATATTGTCCCCAAATTTGGTAGCTCTAGCTCTTATAATAGCTGAGATCTAGGTTTTCAAACGGACGGACAATCGACTTTTTTTCGATTTGTGGGGGCGGATGGAGGCGTGGCGAAAATCCAAAATAAACTTGATCTGCGTGCAGAATTAACACATATTGTCCCCAAATTTGGTAGCTCTAGCTCTTATAATAGCTGAGATCTAGGTTTTCACACGGACGGAAAGACAGACAGACGGACAGACGGACATGGCTATATCGACTCGGCTGTTCATGCTGATTCAGAATATATATACTTTATGGGGTCGGAGATGTCTCCTTCTGCCTGTTACAAACATTTTCGGTTGGCACAAAGTTATAATACCCTTATACTCTTCGAGTAGCGGGTATAAAAACCGACATAAGCACATGGCCACAGTGCAATACTATTTCTTGAATATCTTCCTTATTTATCGGCCGATCTTATTGAAACTTTGCCAACACGCCCGCATGGTGGTTTTTATCACATGTATGTATGTAAAAATGATTGCTGTAGAGCTATATTTGCAGCTACAATCGACTTTTTTTCGATTTGTGGGGGGCGGATGGAGGCGTGGCGAAAATCCAAAATAAACACATATTGTCCCCAAATTTGATAGCTCTAGCTCTTATAATAGCTGAGATCTAGGTTTTCACACGGATTGCTGTAGAGCTATATTTGCAGCTACAATCGACTTTTTCGATTTGTGGGGGCGGATGGAGGCGTGGCGAAAATCCAAAATAAACTTGATCTGCGTGCAGAATTAACACATATTGTCCCCAAATTTGGTAGCTCTAGCTCTTATAATAGCTGAGATCTAGGTTTTCACACGGACGGACAGACAGACAGACGGACAGACGGACATGGCTATATCGACTCGGCTGTTCATGCTGATTCAGAATATATATACTTTATGGGGTCGGAGATGTCTCCTTCTGCCTGTTACAAACATTTTCGGTTGGCACAAAGTTATAATACCCTTATACTCTTCGAGTAGCGGGTATAAAAACCGACATAAGCACATGGCCACAGTGCAATACTATTTCTTGAATATCTTCCTTATTTATCGGCCGATCTTATTGAAACTTTGCCAACACGCCCGCATGGTGGTTTTTATCACATGTATGTATGTAAAAATGATTGCTGTAGAGCTATACTTGCAGCTACAATCGACTTTTTTTCGATTTGTGGGGGCGGATGGAGGCGTGGCGAAAATCCAAAATAAACTTGATCTGCGTGCAGAATTAACACATATTGTCCCCAAATTTGGTAGCTCTAGCTCTTATAATAGCTGAGATCTAGGTTTTCACACGGACGGACAGACAGACAGACGACGGACAGACGGACAGACGGACATGGCTATATCGACTCGGCTGTTCATGCTGATTCAGAATATATATACTTTATGGGGTCGGAGATGTCTCCTTCTGCCTGTTACAAACATTTTCGGTTGGCACAAAGTTATAATACCCTTATACTCTTCGAGTAGCGGGTATAAAAACCGACATAAGCACATGGCCACAGTGCAATACTATTTCTTGAATATCTTCCTTATTTATCGGCCGATCTTATTGAAACTTTGCCAACACGCCCGCATGGTGGTTTTTATCACATGTATGTATGTAAAAATGATTGCTGTAGAGCTATATTTGCAGCTACAATCGACTTTTTTCGATTTGTGGGGGCGGATGGAGGCGTGGCGAAAATCCAAAATAAACTTGATCTGCGTGCAGAATTAACACATATTGTCCCCAAATTTGGTAGGTATAGCTCTTATAATAGCTGAGATCTAGGTTTTCACACGGACGGACAGACAGACAGACGGACAGACGGACATGGCTATATCGACTCGGCTGTTCATGCTGATTCAGAATATATATACTTTATGGGGTCGGAGATGTCTCCTTCTGCCTGTTACAAACATTTTCGGTTGGCACAAAGTTATAATACCCTTATACTCTTCGAGTAGCGGGTATAAAAACCGACATAAGCACATGGCCACAGTGCAATACTATTTCTTGATTGCTGTAGAGCTATATTTGCAGCTACAATCGACTTTTTTCGATTTGTGGGGGCGGATGGAGGCGTGGCGAAAATCCAAAATAAACTTGATCTGCGTGCAGAATTAACACATATTGTCCCCAAATTTGGTAGCTCTAGCTCTTATAATACCTGAGATCTAGGTTTTCACACGGACGGACAGACAGACAGACGGACAGACGGACAGACGGACATGGCTATATCGACTCGGCTGTTCATGCTGATTCAGAATATATATACTTTATGGGGTCGGAGATGTCTCCTTCTGCCTGTTACAAGCATTTTCGGTTGGCACAAAGTTATAATACCTTTATACTCTTCGAGTAGCGGGTATAAAAATGTAAACAAATTTTCAAAAAAAAAGTTTTGTCAAATACCGTTAGATTTTCGCAAATGGCGACATTTAAAATTATTTAAAAGTATTACGCATATTTCAAAATTATCAAAATTTTATTTTTGTCAACAGCCGTTAGATTTTCGCCAAAGTCGAAGTTTAAAATGATTGAAAAGTATAACGTATTTTTTTAAATTTTAACAAATTTTTTTTTGTCAAAAGCCGTTAGATTTTTGCATAAATCGAAGTTTAAAATTGTGTAACGTATTTTTCAAATTAATCAAAATTTTATTTTTGTCAAAAGCTGTTAGATTTTCGAAAAAGTCGACGTTTAAAATTACTGAAATCTGTAAAATCTTGCAAAATTTTCAAAAAATATTTTTGCCAAATACAATTAGATTTTCGCAAAAGTCCACATTTAAAATTATTTAAAAGTGTAACGCATTTTTCAAAATAATCAAAATTTTATTTTTGCCAAATACTGTTAGATTTTTGCAAAAGTCAACGTTTAAAGTTATTGATAAGTGTACCGCATTTTTCAAAATTATCAAAATTTTGTTTTTGTCGATTTTTGCCCAAGTCGACGTATACAATTATTGAAAAGTGTAACGCATTTTTTTAAATTTTCACAGATTTTTTTGTCAAAAGCCGTTAGATTTTCGTAAAAGTGGCCGTAAAAAATTACTGAACAAGTCGGAAAGGCTACAGTCGAGCTGACTCGACTGTGATATACCCGCTACAATTCTTCGGAAAAACACGTGCCAAATGTGAACAATGCGTTCTTGCTTTTTATTTCTTTCCGTCTCTAATTTGTTTTGCCTATGCGGGTTCCACTCGATTCTTATTGGATGTTGCCCTTTGCTTTTATTACTTTGCAATTATAAATTATGCATGTGGGAAAGAGACGCCTATACATACATACATATATGCTGCCGCACAATACATCTCAACATATCTAATTAGATTTGTCGTTTGTTTTTTGTGTTGCTGCTCAATGTCTCTTTCGATTCTAAGTGGCTTTAAATATACTAAAAATTTATTTTGAATTTTGCAACACACTATAAAATAAAAAAAAATATAAGATAAAAAAAAATAAATATATGGCGCCGCGGCACCCAGGAGTTGAACTCCGGACATCCCGCTTAACAGTCAACTACCATCACCACTCGACCACTGCATTTCTAACGCAATGACCAATAAAATTGCACTATGAATATTTTCGGTGCACATCATTCAAAAAAAAGTTGCCACATAATTAAAAAAAAAAAAGGTTGCCACATAATTAAAAAAAGTTGTCTGCTGCTGGAGATGAACTCGGGTTCTGACATTAGGAAAAACCGACATAAGCACATGGCCACAGTGCAATACTATTTCTTGAATATCTTCCTTATTTATCGGCCGATCTTATTGAAACTTTGCAACACGCCCGCATGGTGGTTTTTATCACATGTATAAAAAATGATTGCTGTAGAGCTATATTTGCAGCTACAATCGAC
Source organism: Zaprionus inermis (assembly GCA_018151445.1). Taxonomy (NCBI): domain Eukaryota; kingdom Metazoa; phylum Arthropoda; class Insecta; order Diptera; family Drosophilidae; genus Zaprionus; species Zaprionus inermis. The sequence continues at coordinate 20,558 of JAECXD010001337.1, read as the reverse complement.
TTTTTCGCAAAAGTCAACGTTTAAAGTTATTGATAAGTGTACCGCATTTTTCAAAATGATCAAAATTTTGTTTTTGTCGATTTTCGCCCAAGTCGACGTATACAATTATTGAAAAGTGTAACGCATTTTTTGAAATTTTCACAGATTTTTTTGTCAAAAGCCGTTAGATTTTCGTAAAAGTGGCCGTAAAAAATTACTGAAAAGTGTAAACAAATTTTCAAAAAGAAAGTATTGTCATATACCGTTAGATTTTCACAAATGTCGACATTTAAAATTATTTAAAAGTATTACGCATATTTCAAAATTATCAAAATTTCATTTTTGTCAACAGCCGTTAGATTTTCGCCAAAGTCGATGTTTAAAATTATTGAAAATTATAACGAATTTTTTTAAATTTTAACAAATTTTTTTTTTGTCAAAAGACGTTAGATTTTTGCATAATTCGACGATTAAAATTATTTAAAAGTTCAACGCATTTTTCAACATTATCCAAATTTTATTATTATCAACAGCCGTTAGATTTTCGCAAATGTCGACATTTTAAATTATTTAAAAGTATTACGAAAAATTACAAAATTATCAAAATTTTATTTTTGTCAACAGCCGTTAGATTTTCGCCAGAAGTTTAAAATTATTGAAAAGTATAACGCATTTTTTGAAATTTTAACAAATTTTTTTTTGTCAAAAGACTTTAGATTTTTGCATGATTTGCCGATTAAAATTATTTAAAAGTGAAACGCATTTTTCAACATTATCAAAATTTTGTTATTATCAACAGCCATTAGATTTTCGCAAAAGTCCACATTTAAAATTATATAAAAGTGTAACGCATTTTTTAAAATTATCAAAATTTTATTTTTGTCAACAGCCGTTAGATTTTCACCAAAGTCGAAGTTTAAAATTATTGAAAAGTGTATCGCATTTTTCAAAATTATCAAAATTTTATTTTTGTCAACAGCTGTTAAATGTTCGCCCAAGTCAACGTATACAATTATTGAAAAGTGTAACGCATTTTTTAAAATTTTCAAAAAACTTTTTTGTCAAAAGCCGTTAGATTTTCGCAAAATGACCGTTAAAAATTACTGAAAAGTGTAAAAAAATTTTCAAAATTTAAAAAAAAAATATTTTGTCAAATACCGTTAGATTTTCGAAAATATCGACATTTAAAATTATTTAAAAGTATTACGCATATTTCAAAATTATCAAAATTTTATTTTTGTCAACAGCCGTTAGATTTTCACCAAAGTCGAAGTTTAAAATTATTGAAAAGTATAACGCATTTTTTTAAATTTTAACCAATTTTTTTTTGTCAATAGCCGTTAGATTTTTGCATAAATCGACGTTTATAATTATTTAAAAGTGAAACGCATTTTTCAACATTATCAAAATTTTATTATTATAAACAGCCGTTAGATTTTCGCAAATGTCGACATTTTAAATTATTTAAAAGTATTACGAAAAATTACAAAATTATCAAAATTTTATTTTTGTCAACAGCCGTTAGATTTTCGCCAAAGTCGAAGTTTAAAATTATTGAAAAGTATAACGCATTTTTTTAAATTTTAACCAATTTTTTTTTGTCAATAGCCGTTAGATTTTTGCATAAATCGACGTTTATAATTATTTAAAAGTGAAACGCATTTTTCAACATTATCAAAATTTTATTATTATAAACAGCCGTTAGATTTTCGCAAAAGTCCACATTTAAAATTATTTAAAAGTGTAACGCATTTTTCAAAATTATCAAAATTTTATTTTTGTCAACAACTGTTAGATTTCCGCCAAAGTCGACGTTTAAAATTATTGAAAAGTGTATCGCATTTTTCAAAATTATCAAAATTTTATTTTTGTCAACAGCTGTTAAATGTTCGCCCAAGTCAACGTATACAATTATTGAAAAGTGTAACGCATTTTTTAAAATTTTCAAAAAACTTTTTTGTCAAAAGCCGTTAGATTTTCGCAAAATGACCGTTAAAAATTACTGAAAAGTGTAAAAAAAATTTTCAAAATTTAAAAAAAAAAATATTTTGTCAAATACCGTTAGATTTTCGAAAATATCGACATTTAAAATTATTTAAAAGTATTACGCATATTTCAAAATTATCAAAATTTTATTTTTGTCAACAGCCGTTAGATTTTCACCAAAGTCGAAGTTTAAAATTATTGAAAAGTATAACGCATTTTTTTAAATTTTAACCAATTTTTTTTTGTCAATAGCCGTTAGATTTTTGCATAAATCGACGTTTATAATTATTTAAAAGTGAAACGCATTTTTCAACATTATCAAAATTTTATTATTATAAACAGCCGTTAGATTTTCGCAAAAGTCCACATTTAAAATTATTTAAAAGTGTAACGCATTTTTCAAAATTATCAAAATTTTATTTTTGTCAACAACTGTTAGATTTCCGCCAAAGTCGACGTTTAAAATTATTTAAAAGTGTATCGCATTTTTCAAAATTATCAAAATTTTATTTTTGTCAACAGCTGTTAAATGTTCGCCCAAGTCGACGTATACAATTATTTAAAAGTGTAACGCATTTTTTCAAATTTTCAAAAAAAAAAATTTTTGTCAAACACCGTTAGATTTTCGCAAATGTCAACAATTAGAATTATTTACAAGTATTGCGCATTTTTCAAAATTATCAAAATTTTATTTTTGTCAACAGCCGTTAGATTTTCGCCAAAGTCGAAGTTTAAATTATTGAAAAGTATAACGCATTTTTTTAAATTTTAACAAATTTTTTTTTGTCAAAAGACGTTAGATTTTTGCATAATTCGACGATTAAAATTATTTAAAAGTGAAACGCATTTTTCAACATTATCAAAATTTTATTATTATAAACAGCCGTTAGATTTTCGCAAAAGTCCACATTTAAAATTATTTAAAAGTGTAACGCATTTTTCAAAATTATCAAAATTTTATTTTTGTCAACAACTGTTAGATTTCCGCCAAAGTCGACGTTTAAAATTATTTAAAAGTGTATCGCATTTTACAGAATTATCAAAATTTTTTTTGTCAACAACTGTTAGATTTTCGCTCAAGACAACGTATACAATTATTGAAAAGTGTAACGCATTTTTTTAAATTTTCAAAAATTTTGTTTGTCAAAAGCCGTTAGATTTTCGCAAAGTGGTCGTTAAAAAATACTGAAAAGTGTAAAACAAATTTTCAAAATTTAAAAAAAAATTTCTGTCAAACTCCGTTAGATTTTCGCGAATGTCGACATTTAGAATTATTTAAAAGTATTACGCATATTTCAAAATTATTAAAATTTTATTTTTGTCAACAGCCGTTAGATTTTTGCCAAAGTCGAAGTTTAAAATTATTGAAAAGTATAACGCATTTTTATACCCTTGCAGAGGGTATATTAATTTTAGCCAGAAGTTTGCAACGCACCTTAGGAGACATCTCCGACCCTATAAAGTATATATATTCTGAATCAGCATCACCAGAGGAGTCGAAAAATGGATGTCCGTCTGTCCGTCCGTCCGTCCGTCTGTTGCAACGCAAACTAGTCTCTCAGTTTTTGAGCTATTTTCATGAAACTTGGCACACAAGCTTCTTATTGCTGTAGGCTGTAAATAAGTCGGAACGAGCCAGATCGGACCGATATATCGTATAGCTGTCATAGAAGCTATCGGCCGATTTTTGTTGTTTTTCAAGATATTGCAACAAGATATGGCAAATCCTATTCTTATTACGTTTTTAATGTGCTGTCAAAATTGTATCAAAATCGGACCACTATAACATATAGCTGCCATAGGAACAATCGGCTGAAATCAGGGTTTTTGTATGCAAACCTGTTTTGTTTTTGGAAATACCGCACATTATCAATACTTTTTAATATTATACAGTAACCCGCCCTTAGTTTTTCCATTTAAATATCTCAGAAGTTTATATTCTATAGCTGTTATAGGAACAATCAGTCAGTCCGTCTGTCTGTTGCAACTCAAATTAGTCCCCCAGTTGACTATCTATCTTCATGAAACTTGGCACACAAGCTTATTATTGCTGTAGGCTGTAAATAAGTCGGAACGAGCCAGATCGGTACGATATATCGTATAGCTGTCATAGAAGCTATCGGCCGATTTTTGTTGTTTTTCAAGATATTGCAACAAGATTTGGCAAATCCTATTCTTATTACGTTTTTAATGTGCTGTCAAAACTGTATCAAAATCGGACCACTATAACATATAGCTGCCATAGGAACAATCGGCTGAAATCAGGGTTTTTGTATGCAAACCTGTTTTGTTTTTGGAAATACCGCACATTATCAATACTTTTTAATGTTATACAGTAACCCGCCCTTAGTTTTTCCATTTAAATATCTCAGACGTTTATATTCTATAGCTGTTATAGGAACAATCAGTCAGTCCGTCTGTCTGTTGCAACTCAAATTAGTCCCCCAGTTGACTATCTATCTTCATGAAACTTGGCACACAAGCTTATTATTGCTGTAGGCTGTAAATAAGTCAGAACGAGCCAGATCGGTACGATATATCGTATAGCTGTCATAGAAGCTATCGGCCGATTTTTGTTGTTTTTCAAGATATTGCAACAAGATTTGGCAAATCCTATTCTTATTACGTTTTTAATGTGCTGTCAAAACTGTATCAAAATCGGACCACTATAACATATAGCTGCCATAGGAACAATCGGCTGAAATCAGGGTTTTTGTATGCAAACCTGTTTTGTTTTTGGAAATACCGCACATTATCAATACTTTTTAATGTTATACAGTAACCCGCCCTTAGTTTTTCCATTTAAATATCTCAGACGTTTATATTCTATAGCTGTTATAGGAACAATCAGTCAGTCCGTCTGTCTGTTGGCACACAAGCTTATTATTGCTGTAGGCTGTAAATAAGTCGGAACGAGCCAGATCGGTACGATATATCGTATAGCTGTCATAGAAGCTATCGGCCGATTTATGTTGTTTTTCAAGATATTGCAACAAGATTTGGCAAATCCTATTCTTATTACGTTTTTAATGTGCTGTCAAAATTGTATCAAAATCGGACCACTATAACATATAGCTGCCATAGGAACAATCGGCTGAAATCAGGGTTTTTGTATGCAAACCTGTTTTGTTTTTGGAAATACCGCACATTATCAATACTTTTTAATGTTATACAGTAACCCGCCCTTAGTTTTTCCATTTAAATATCTCAGACGTTTATATTCTATAGCTGTTATAGGAACAATCAGTCAGTCCGTCTGTCTGTTGCAACTCAAATTAGTCCCCCAGTTGACTATCTATCTTCATGAAACTTGGCACACAAGCTTATTATTGCTGTAGGCTGTAAATAAGTCGGAACGAGCCAGATCGGTACGATATATCGTATAGCTGTCATAGAAGCTATCGGCCGATTTTTGTTGTTTTTCAAGATATTGCAACAAGATTTGGCAAATCTTATTCTTATTACGTTCTTAATGTGCTGTCAAAATTGTATCAAAATCGGACCACTATAACACTATAACTATAGCTGCCATAGGAACAATCGGCTGAAATCAGGGTTTTTGTATGCAAACCTGTTTTGTTTTTGGAAATACCGCACATTATCAATACTTTTTAATGTTATACAGTAACCCGCCCTTAGTTTTTCCATTTAAATATCTCAGACGTTTATATTCTATAGCTGTTATAGGAATAATCAGCAAGTCCGTCCGTCTGTTGCAACGCAAACTAGTCTCTCAGTTTTTGAGCTATCTTCATGAAACTTGGCACACAAGCTTATTATTGCTGTAGGCTGTAAATAAGTCGGAACAAGCCAGATCGGACCGATATATCGTATAGCTGTCATAGAAGCTATCGGCCGATTTTTGCAAACCTGTTTTGTTTTTGGAAATAGCGCACATTATCAATACTTTTTAATGTTATACAGTAACCCGCCCTTAGTTTTTCCATTTAAATATCTCAGACGTTTATATTCTATAGCTGTTATAGGAACAATCAGTCAGTCCGTCTGTCTGTTGCAACTCAAATTAGTCCCCCAGTTATTGAGCTATCTTCATGAAACTTGGCACACAAGCTTATTATTGCTGTAGGCTGTAAATAAGTCGGAACGAGCCAGATCTGACCGATATATCGTATAGCTGTCATAGAAGCTATCGGCCGATTTTTGTTGTTTTTCAAGATATAGCTATCAGGCTTACCACATCCAAATCTAAGTGTGTCCCTAATAATAAAGTTCGAAATCGAACTCTTATAACTTATAACGATCAACGATCGATCTAATGAAGGTTCATGTTGCAATTTTATGGAAACCTGAGTACTATTACATGTAGCTGTTAAACAAAAAATCATATAGCTGTCAAACGTATTTTTGAATAAGAACTTTCCAAATTTAGATTTTATAACCAACGCATCCTTTACAACACAAAGACATTTCCTCATAACATTTTGTTTTAAGTATATAAGAAATCCAGGTATATACAAAAGCATTAACAAAGGTAGAATTATTTTTTTTCGAAGCATGTGTTTGATTCATAGCCTTAATCAGGTAAAAATCTCGACTTCCTTTACTGTTATAATTGTTCAATAAATACCACAGAAACCAGCAGCAATCCAAATATATTTTATATTTTGTATAACTGCAAGGGTATGAAACCTTCGGCAAGCCGAAGGTAGCCTTGATTTCTTGTTTTAAATTTCAACAAAGTTTTTTTTGTCAATAGCCGTTAGATTTTTTCACAAATCGACGTTTATAATTATATAAAAGTGAAACGCATTTTTCAAAATTATCAAAATTTTATTATTATCAACAGCCGTTAGATTTTCGCAAAAGTCAACATTTAAAATTATTTAAAAGTGAAACGCATTTTTCAAAATTATCAAAATTTTATTATTATCAACAGCCGTTAGATTTTCGCAAAAGTCAACATTTAAAATTATTTAAAAGTGTAACGCATTTTTCAAAATTATCAAAATTTTATTTTTGTCAACAGCCGTTAGATTTTCGCCAAAGTCGAAGTTTAAAATTATTGAAAAGTATAACGCATTTTTTAAATTTTAACAAATTTTTTTTTTGTCAAAAGTCGTTAGATTTTTGCATAAATCGACGTTTAAAATTGTGTAACGTATTTTTCAAATTAATCAAAATTTTTTTTTTGTCAAAAGCCGTTAGATTTTTGCATAAATCGACGTTTAAAATTGTGTAAAACGTATTTTTCAAATTAATCAAAATTTTATTTTTGTCAAAAGCCGTTAGATTTTTGCAAAAGTCAACGTTTAAAGTTATTGATAAGTGTACCGCATTTTTCAAAATTATCAAAATTTTGTTTTTGTCATTTTTTTTTTAAAAGTGTAACGTATTTTTTCATATTTAAAAAAAAAAAAAAAAATTTGTCAAATACTGTTAGATTTTGGCAAATGTCGACATTTGAAATTATTTAAAAGTGTAACGCTTTTTTAAAAATTATCAAAATTTTATTTTTGTCAACAACTGTTAGATTTTCGCCAAAGTCAACGTATACAATTATTGAAAAGTGTAACGCATTTTTTTAAATTTTCAAAAATTTTGTTTGTCAAAAGCCGTTAGATTTTCGCAAAAAGGTCATTAAAATATACTGAAAAGTGTAAAACAAATTTTCAAAATTTAAAAAAAAAAATGTTGTCAAACTCCGTTAGATTTTCGCAAATGTCGACATTTAGAATTATTTAAAAGTATTACGCATATTTCAAAATTATTAAAATTTTATTTTTGTCAACAGCCGATAGATTTTCGCAAAATGACCGTTAAAAATTACTGAAAAGTGTAAAAAAAATTTTCAAAATTTAAAAAAAATATTTTGTCAAATACCGTTAGATTTTCGAAAATATCGACATTTAAAATTATTTAAAAGTATTACGCATATTTCAAAATTATCAAAATTTTATTTTTGTCAACAGCCGTTAGATTTTTGCGCCAAAGTCGAAGTTTAAAATTATTAAAAAGTATAACGGATTTTTTTAAATTTCAACAAAGTTTTTTTTTGTCAATAGCCGTTAGATTTTTTCACAAATCGACGTTTATAATTATATAAAAGTGAAACGCATTTTTCAAAATTATCAAAATTTTATTATTATCAACAGCCGTTAGATTTTCGCAAAAGTCAACATTTAAAATTATTTAAAAGTGAAACGCATTTTTCAAAATTATCAAAATTTTATTATTATCAACAGCCGTTAGATTTTCGCAAAAGTCAACATTTAAAATTATTTAAAAGTGAAACGCATTTTTCAAAATTATCAAAATTTTATTATTATCAACAGCCGTTAGATTTTCGCAAAAGTCAACATTTAAAATTATTTAAAAGTGTATCGCATTTTTCAAAATTATCAAAATTTTTTTTTTCAACAACTGTTAGATTTTCGCCCAAGTCAACGTTTACAATTATTGAAAAGTGTAACGCATTTTTTTAAATTTTCAAAAATTTTGTTTGTCAAAAGCCGTTAGATTTTCGCAAAAAGGTCGATTTAAAATATACTGAAAAGTGTAAAACAAATTTTTCAAAATTTAAAAAAAATATTTTTGTCAAACACCGTTAGATTTTCGCAAAAGTCGACATTTAAAATTATTTAAAAGTATTACGCATATTTCAAAATTATTAAAATTTTATTTTTGTCAACAGCCGTTAGATTTTCGCAAAATGACCGTTAAAAATTACTGAAAAGTGTAAAAAATTTTTTCAAAATTTAAAAAATTTATTTTTTGTCAAATACCGTTAGATTTTTCGCAAAATATCGACATTTAAAATTATTTAAAAGTATTACGCATATTTCAAAATTATCAAAATTTTATTTTTGTCAACAGCCGTTAGATTTTTGCCAAAGTCGAAGTTTAAAATTATTGAAAAAGTATAACGCATTTTTTAAATTTCAACAAAGTTTTTTTTTGTCAATAGCCGTTAGATTTTTTCACAAATCGACGTTTATAATTATTTAAAAGTGAAACGCATTTTTCAAAATTATCAAAATTTTATTATTATCAACAGCCGTTAGATTTTCGCAAAAGTCAACATTTAAAATTATTTAAAAGTGAAACGCATTTTTCAAAATTATCAAAATTTTATTATTATCAACAGCCGTTAGATTTTCGCAAAAGTCAACATTTAAAATTATTTAAAATAAACGCATTTTTCAAAATTATCAAAATTTTATTATTATCAACAGCCGTTAGATTTTCGCAAAAGTCAACATTTAAAATTATTTAAAAGTGTAACGCATTTTTCAAAATTATCAAAATTTTATTTTTGTCAACAGCCGTTAGATTTTCGCCAAAGTCGAAGTTTAAAATTATTGAAAAGTATAACGCATTTTTTTAAATTTTAACAAATTTTTTTTTTGTCAAAAGCCGTTAGATTTTTGCATAAATCGACGTTTAAAATTGTGTAACGTATTTTTCAAATTAATCAAAATTTTAATTTTTGTCAAAAGCCGTTAGATTTTCGCAAAAGTCGACGTTTAAAATTACTGAAAACTGTAAAAACTTGCCAAATTTTCAAAATTTTATTTTTTGCCAAATACTGTTAGATTTTTGCAAAAGTCAACGTTTAAAGTTATTGATAAGTGTACCGCATTTTTCAAAATTATCAAAATTTTTTTTTTGTCGTTTTTTCTTTAAAAGTGTAACGCATTTTTTCATATTTTCAAAAAAAAAATTTTGTCGAAACACTGTTAGATTTTGGCAAATGTCGACATTTAAAATTATTTAAAAGTGTAACGCTTTTTTAAAATTATCAAAATTTTATTTTTGTCAACAACTGTTAGATTTTCGCCAAAGTCGACGTTTAAAATTATTTAAAAGTGTATCGCATTTTACAGAATTATCAAAATTTTTTTTTGTCAACAACTGTTAGATTTTCGCCCAAGTCAACGTATACAATTATTGAAAAGTGTAACGCATTTTTTTAAATTTTCAAAAATTTTGTTTGTCAAAAGCCGTTAGATTTTCGCAAAGTGGTCGTTAAAAAATACTGAAAAGTGTAAAACAAATTTTCAAAATTTAAAAAAAAAAATTTTGTCAAACTCCGTTAGATTTTCGCAAATGTCGACATTTAGAATTATTTAAAAGTATTACGCATATTTCAAAATTATTAAAATTTTATTTTTGTCAACAGCCGTTAGATTTTCGCAAAATGACCGTTAAAAATTTACTGAAAAGTGTAAAAAAATATTTTCAAAATTTAAAAAAAAAAATATTTTGTCAAATACCGTTAGATTTTTGCAAATGTCGACATTTAAAATTATTTAAAAGTGTAACGCATTTTTCAAAATTATCAAAATTTTATTTTTGTCAACAACTGTTAGATTTTCGCCCAAGTCGAAGTTTAAAATTATTAAAAAGTATAACGCATTTTTTTAAATTTTAGCAAAGTTTTTTTTTGTCAATAGCCGTTAGATTTTTGCATAAATCGACGTTTATAATTATTTAAAAGTGAAACGCATTTTTCAACATTATCAAAATTTTATTATTATAAACAGCCGTTAGATTTTCGCAAAAGTCCACATTTAAAATTATTTAAAAGCGTAACGCATTTTTCAAAATTATCAAAATTTTATTTTTGTCAACAACTGTTAGATTTTCGCCAAAGTCGACGTTTAAAATTATTTAAAAGTGTATCGCATTTTTCAAAATTATCAAAATTTTATTTTTGTCAACAACTGTTAGATTTTCGCCCAAGTCAACGTATACAATTATTGAAAAGTGTAACGCATTTTTTAAATTTTCAAAAATTTTTTTTTGTCAAAAGCCGTTAGATTTTCGCAAAGTGGCCGTTAAAAATTACTGAAAAGTGTAAATAAAATTTTCAAAATTAAAAAAAAAAAAATTATTTTGTCAAATACCGTTAGTTTTTCGCAAACGTCGACATTTAAAATTATTTAAAAGTATTACGCATATTTCAAAATTATCAAAATTTTATTTTTGTCAACAGCCGTTAGATTTTCGCCAAAGTCGACGTTTAAAATTATTAAAAAGTATAACGCATTTTTCAAAATTTTCAAAATTTTATTTTTGTCAAATAGCCGTTAGATTTTCGCCAAAGTCAACGTTTAAAATTATTTGAAAAGTGTAACGCATTTTTCAAAATTATCAAAAATTTTGTTTTTGTCAAAAGCCGTTAGATTTTCGCAAAAGTGGTTTAAAATTACTTAAAAGTGTAAACATTTTCAAAATTATCAAAATTTTAAAATTGCCCGTTAGATTTTCGCAAATGTCGACATTTAAAATTATTTAAAAAGTATAACGCATTTTTCAAAATTATCAAAATTTTATTTTTGTCAACAGGCCGTTAGATTTTCGGCAAAATGACCGTTAAAAATTATTGAAAAGTGTAAAACATTTTTCAAAATTTAAAAAAATTTTATTTCAAATACCGTTAGATTTTCGCAAATGTCGACATTTAAAATTATTTAAAAATGTAACGCATTTTTCAAAATTATCAAAATTTTATTTTTGTCAACAACCTGTTAGATTTTCGCCAAAGTCGAAGTTTAAAATTATTTAAAAGTGTAACGCATTTTTTAAAATTTATCAAAAAATTTATTTTTTTGTCAACAGCCGTTAGATTTTCGCAAAAGTCGACGTTTAAAATTATTTAAAAGTGTAACGCATTTTTCAAAATTATCAAAATTTTATTTTTGTCAAAAGCCGTTAGATTTTCGCAAAAGTCAAATTAAAAATTTAAAGATTTTAAAATTATCAAAATTTTATTTTTGTCAAAAGCCGTTAAGTTTAAGTCGACTTTAAAATTATTTAAAAGTATTAATTTTTCAAAATTATCAAAATTTTATTTTTGTCAACAAGCCGTTAGATTTTCGCAAAAGTCGACGTTTAAAATTATTGAAAAGTGTAAACGCATTTTCAAAATTTTCAAAATTTTATTTTTGTCAAAAGCCGTTAGATTTTTGCAAAGTGCGACGTTTAAAATTATTGAAAAGTGTAAACGCATTTTTCAAAATTATCAAAAATTTTATTTTGTCAAACAGCCGTTAGATTTTCGCAAAAGTCGACATTTAAAATTATTTAAAAGTGTAACGCTTTTTCAAAATTTATCAAAATTTTATTTTGTGTCAACAACCGTTAGATTTTCGCCAAAGTCGACGTTTAAAATAATTGAAAAGTGTAACGCATTTTTTAAAATTATTCAAAAATTTTTTTTGTCAACAGCCGTTAGATTTTCGCAAAGTCGACGTTTAAAATTATTTAAAAGTGTAACGCATTTTTCAAAATTATCAAAATTTTATTTTTGTCAACAGCCGTTAGATTTTCGCAAATCCAAAATTGAAGTTAAAATTATTTTGCAAAAGCGTAGATTTCAACGCATTTAAAATTCAAAATAACAAAATTTTTTTTTGTAAACACTGTTAAGATATCATTCATTTTAATTTTATAACGCATTTTTCAAAATTATTCAAAATTTTATTTTGTCAAAAGCCGTTAGATTTTCGCAAAGTGGCCGTTAAAAATTACTGAAAAGTGTAAAAATTAAAATTTTCAAAATTTAAAAAAAAATATTTTGTCAAACACCGTTAGATTTTCGCAAATGTCGACATTTAAAATTATTTAAAAGTTATTACGCATATTTCAAAATTATCAAAATTTTATTTTTGTCAACAGCCGTTAGATTTTCAAAAATGACGTTTATAAAAAAAGTGTAAAAATTTTTAAAATTTTAAAAAATTTTTTGTCAAAACCGTTAGATTTTCGCAAAAGTCGACGTTTAAAATTATTTAAAAGTGTAACGCATTTTTCAAAATTTATCAAAAATTTTTTTTGTCAATAGCCGTTAGATTTTCGCAAAAATCGACGTTTAAAATTATTTAAAAGTGAAAACGCATTTTTCAAAATTATAAAAAATTTATTATTGTCAAATAGCCGTTAGATTTTCGCAAAAGTCGACATTTAAAATTATTTAAAAGTGTAACGCATTTTTCAAAATTATCAAAATTTTATTTTTGTCAACAGCCGTTAGATTTTCGCCAAAGTCGACGTTTAAAATTATTGAAAAGTGTAACGCATTTTTTCAAAATTATCAAAAATTTTATTTTTGTCAACAGCCGTTAGATTTTCGCCCAAGTCAACGTTTACAATTATTGAAAAGTGTAACGCATTTTTTTAAATTTTCAAAAATTTTTTATTATTATCAAAAGCCGTTAGATTTTCGCAAAAGTCGACGTTTAAAATTATTTAAAAGTGTAAATAAATTTTCAAAATTAACAAAAATTTTATTATTTGTCAAAAGCCGTTAGATTTTCGCAAAAGTCAACATTTAAAATTATTTAAAAGTGTAACGCATTTTTCAAAATTATCAAAATTTTATTTTTGTCAACAGCCGTTAGATTTTCGCCAAAGTCGAAGTTTAAAATGATTGAAAAGTATAACGCATTTTTTTAAATTTTAACAAATTTTTTTTTTGTCAAAAGCCGTTAGATTTTTGCATAAATCGACGTTTAAAATTGTGTAACGTATTTTTCAAATTAATCAAAATTTTATTTTTGTCAAAAGCCGTTAGATTTTCGCAAAAGTCGACGCTTAAAATTACTGAAAACTGTAAAAACTTGCAACATTTTCAAAATTTTATTTTTGCCAAATACTGTTAGATTTTTGCAAAAGTCAACGTTTAAAGTTATTGATAAGTGTACCGCATTTTTCAAAATTATCAAAATTTTTTTTTTTGTCGTTTTTTTTTTTAAAAGTGTAACGCATTTTTTCATATTTTCAAAAAAAAAAAAATTTTGTCAAACACTGTTAGATTTTGGCAAATGTCGACATTTAAAATTATTTAAAAGTGTAACGCTTTTTTAAAAATTATCAAAATTTTATTTTTGTCAACAACTGTTAGATTTTCGCCAAAGTCAACGTTTAAAATTATTTAAAAGTGTATCGCATTTTACAGAATTATCAAAATTTTTTTTTTTGTCAACAACTGTTAGATTTTCGCCCAAGTCAACGTATACAATTATTGAAAAGTGTAACGCATTTTTTTAAATTTTCAAAAATTTTGTTTGTCAAAAGCCGTTAGATTTTCGCAAAGTGGCCGTTAAAAAATACTGAAAAGTGTAAAACAAATTTTCAAAATTTAAAAAAAAAAATGTTGTCAAACTCCGTTAGATTTTCGCAAATGTCGACATTTAGAATTATTTAAAAGTATTACGCATATTTCAAAATTATTAAAATTTTATTTTTGTCAACAGCCGTTAGATTTTCGCAAAATGACCGTTAAAAATTACTGAAAAGTGTAAAAAAAATTTTCAAAATTTAAAAAAAAAATATTTTGTCAAATACCGTTAGATTTTCGCAAAATGTCGACATTTAAAATTATTTAAAAATGTAACGCATTTTTCAAAATTATCAAAATTTTATTTTTGTCAACAACCGTTAGATTTTTGCCCAAGTCGAAGTTTAAAATTATTGAAAAGTATAACGCATTTTTTTAAATTTTAACAAAATTTTTTTTTGTCAATAGCCGTTAGATTTTTGCACAAATCGACGTTTATAATTATTTAAAAGTGAAACGCATTTTTCAAAATTATCAAAATTTTATTATTGTAAACAGCCGTTAGATTTTCGCAAAAGTCACATTTAAAATTATTTAAAAGTGAAACGCATTTTTAAAATTATCAAAATTTTATTTTTATCAACAGCCGTTAGATTTTCGCAAAAGTCAACATTTAAAATTATTTAAAAGTGAAACGCATTTTTCAAAATTATCAAAATTTTATTATTATCAACAGCCGTTAGATTTTCGCAAAAGTCAACATTTAAAATTATTTAAAAGTGAAACGCATTTTTCAAAATTATCAAAATTTTATTATTATCAACAGCCGTTAGATTTTCGCAAAAGTCAACATTTAAAATTATTTAAAAGTGTAACGCATTTTTCAAAATTATCAAAATTTTATTTTTGTCAACAGCCGTTAGATTTTCGCCAAAGTCGAAGTTTAAAATTATTGAAAAGTATAACGCATTTTTTTAAATTTCAACAAATTTTTTTTTTGTCAAAAGCCGTTAGATTTTTGCATAAATCGACGTTTAAAATTGTGTAACGTATTTTTCAAATTAATCAAAATTTTATTTTTGTCAAAAGCCGTTAGATTTTCGCAAAAGTCGAGTTTAAAATTATTGAAAAGTATAACGCATTTTTTAAATTTTAAAAATTTTTTTTTGTCAATAGCCGTTAGATTATTTCAAAAATCGACGTTTAAAATTATTTAAAAGTGAAACGCATTTTTCAAAATTATCAAAATTTTATTATTGTCAACAGCCGTTAGATTTTCGCCAAAGTCGAAGTTTAAAATTATTGAAAAGTATAACGCATTTTTTAAATTTCAACAATTTTTTTTTTGTCAATAGCCGTTAGATTTTTCACAAATCGACGTTTAAAATTATTTAAAAGTGTAACGCATTTTTCAAAATTATCAAAATTTTATTTTTTTCAACAGCCGTTAGATTTTCGCAAAAGTCGACATTTAAAATTATTTAAAAAGTGAAAACGCATTTTTCAAAATTTATCAAAATTTTATTTTTGTCAACAGCCGTTAGATTTTCGCAAAAGTCGACGTTTAAAATTATTTAAAAGTGTAACGCATTTTTCAAAATTATCAAAATTTTATTTTTGTCAACAGCCGTTAGATTTTCGCCAAAGTCGACGTTTAAAATTACTGAAAACTGTAAAAACTTGCAACATTTTCAAAATTTTATTTTTGCCAAATACTGTTAGATTTTTGAAAAAGTCAACGTTTAAAGTTATTGATAAGTGTACCGCATTTTTCAAAATTATCAAAATTTTTTTTTTTCGTTTTTTTATTTAAAAGTGTAACGCATTTTTTCATATTTTCAAAAAAAAAAAAATTTTGTCAAACACTGTTAGATTTTGGCAAATGTCGACATTTAAAATTATTTAAAAGTGTAACGCATTTTTTAAAAATTATCAAAATTTTATTTTTGTCAACAACTGTTAGATTTTCGCCAAAGTCGACGTTTAAAATTATTTAAAAGTGTATCGCATTTTACAGAATTATCAAAATTTTTTTTTGTCAACAACTGTTAGATTTTCGCCCAAGTCAACGTATACAATTATTGAAAAGTTTAACGCATTTTTTTAAATTTTCAAAAATTTTGTTTGTCAAAAGCCGTTAGATTTTCGCAAAGTGGTCGTTAAAAAATACTGAAAAGTGTAAAAAAAATTTTCAAAATTTAAAAAAAAATATTTTGTCAAACACCGTTAGATTTTCGCAAATGTCGACATTTAAAATTATTTAAAAGTATTACGCATATTTCAAAATTATTAAAATTTTATTTTTGTCAACAGCCGTTAGATTTTCGCAAAATGACCGTTAAAAATTACTGAAAAGTGTAAAAAAATTTTTCAAAATTTAAAAAAAAAAATATTTTGTCAAATACCGTTAGATTTTCGAAAATATCGACATTTAAAATTATTTAAAAGTATTACGCATATTTCAAAATTATCAAAATTTTATTTTTGTCAACAGCCGTTAGATTTTCGCCAAAGTCGAATTTTAAAATTATTGAAAAGTATAACGCATTTTTTTAAATTTTAACAAAATTTTTTTTTGTCAATAGCCGTTAGATTTTTGCATAAATCGACGTTTATAATTATATAAAAGTGAAACGCATTTTTCAAAATTATCAAAATTTTATTATTATCAACAGCCGTTAGATTTTCGCAAAAGTCAACATTTAAAATTATTTAAAAGTGAAACGCATTTTTCAAAATTATCAAAATTTTATTATTATCAACAGCCGTTAGATTTTCGCAAAAAGTCAACATTTAAAATTATTTAAAAGTGAAACGCATTTTTCAAAATTATCAAAATTTTATTATTATCAACAGCCGTTAGATTTTCGCAAAAGTCAACATTTAAAATTATTTAAAAGTGTAACGCATTTTTCAAAATTATCAAAATTTTATTTTTGTCAACAGCCGTTAGATTTTCGCCAAAGTCGACGTTTAAAATTATTATAAAAGTGAAACGCATTTTTCAAAATTATCAAAATTTTATTATTATCAACAGCCGTTAGATTTTCGCAAAAGTCGACATTTAAAATTATTTAAAAGTGAAACGCATTTTTCAAAATTATCAAAATTTTATTATTATCAACAGCCGTTAGATTTTCGCAAAAGTCAACATTTAAAATTATTTAAAAGTGTAACGCATTTTTCAAAATTATCAAAATTTTATTTTTGTCAACAGCCGTTAGATTTTCGCCAAAGTCGAAGTTTAAAATTATTGAAGAGTATAACGCATTTTTTTAAATTTTAACAAATTTTTTTTTGTCAAAAGCCGTTAGATTTTTGCATAAATCGACGTTTAAAATTGTGTAACGTATTTTTCAAATTAATCAAAATTTTATTTTTGTCAAAAGCCGTTAGATTTTCGCAAAAGTCGACGTTTAAAATTACTGAAAACTGTAAAAACTTGCAACATTTTCAAAATTTTATTTTTGCCAAATACTGTTAGATTTTTGCAAAAGTCAACGTTTAAAGTTATTGATAAGTGTACCGCATTTTTCAAAATTATCAAAATTTTTTTTTTGTCGTTTTTTTATTTAAAAGTGTAACGCATTTTTTCATATTTTCAAAAAAAAAAAAAAATTTTGTCAAACACTGTTAGATTTTGGCAAATGTCGACATTTAAAATTATTTAAAAGTGTAACGCTTTTTTAAAAATTATCAAAATTTTATTTTTGTCAACAACTGTTAGATTTTCGCCAAAGTCGACGTTTAAAATTATTTAAAAGTGTATCGCATTTTACAGAATTATCAAAATTTTTTTTTGTCAACAACTGTTAGATTTTCGCCCAAGTCAACGTATACAATTATTGAAAAGTGTAACGCATTTTTTTAAATTTTCAAAAATTTTTGTTTGTCAAAAGCCGTTAGATTTTCGCAAAGTGGTCGTTAAAAAATACTGAAAAGTGTAAAAAAAATTTTCAAAATTTAAAAAAAAAAATTTGTCAAAACCCCGTTAGATTTTCGCAAATGTCGACATTTAGAATTATTTAAAAGTATTACGCATATTTCAAAATTATCAAAATTTTATTTTTGTCAACAGCCGTTAGATTTTCGCAAAATGACCGTTAAAAATTACTGAAAAGTGTAAAAAAATTTTTCAAAATTTAAAAAAAAAATATTTTGTCAAATACCGTTAGATTTTCGAAAATATCGACATTTAAAATTATTTAAAAGTATTACGCATATTTCAAAATTATCAAAATTTTATTTTTGTCAACAGCCGTTAGATTTTCGCAAAATGACCGTTAAAAATTACTGAAAAAAGTAAAAAAAAATTTTCAAAATTTAAAAAAAAAAATATTTTGTCAAATACCGTTAGATTTTCGAAAATATCGACATTTAAAAGTATTAAAAACGCATATTTCAAAATTATCAAAATTTTATTTTTGTCAACAGCCGTTAGATTTTTGCCAAAGTCGAAGTTTAAAATTATTGAAAAGTATAACGCATTTTTTTAAATTTCAACAAAGTTTTTTTTGTCAATAGCCGTTAGATTATTTCACAAATCGACGTTTATAATTATATAAAAGTGAAACGCATTTTTCAAAATTATCAAAATTTTATTATTATCAACAGCCGTTAGATTTTCGCAAAAGTCAACATTTAAAATTATTTAAAAGTGAAACGCATTTTTCAAAATTATCAAAATTTTATTATTATCAACAGCCGTTAGATTTTCGCAAAAGTCAACATTTAAAATTATTTAAAAGTGTAACGCATTTTTCAAAATTATCAAAATTTTATTTTTGTCAACAGCCGTTAGATTTTCGCCAAAGTCGAAGTTTAAAATTATTGAAAAGTATAACGCATTTTTTTAAATTTTAACAAATTTTTTTTTTTTGTAAAAAGCCGTTAGATTTTTGCATAAATCGACGTTTAAAATTGTGTAACGTATTTTTCAAATTAATCAAAATTTTAATTTTTGTCAAAAGCCGTTAGATTTTCGCAAAAGTCGACGTTTAAAATTACTGAAAACTGTAAAAACTTGCAACATTTTCAAAATTTTATTTTTGCCAAATACTGTTAGATTTTTGCAAAAGTCAACGTTTAAAGTTATTGATAAGTGTACCGCATTTTTCAAAATTATCAAAATTTTTTTTTTTGTCGTTTTTTTTATTTAAAAGTGTAACGCATTTTTTCATATTTTCAAAAAAAAAAAAATTTTGTCAAACACTGTTAGATTTTGGCAAATGTCGACATTTAAAATTATTTAAAAGTGTAACGCTTTTTTAAAAATTATCAAAATTTTATTTTTGTCAACAACTGTTAGATTTTCGCCAAAGTCGACGTTTAAAATTATTTAAAAGTGTATCGCATTTTACAAAATTATCAAAATTTTATTTTTTGTCAACAACTGTTAGATTTTCGCCCAAGTCAACGTATACAATTATTGAAAAGTTTAACGCATTTTTTTAAATTTTCAAAAATTTTGTTTGTCAAAAGCCGTTAGATTTTCGCAAAGTGGTCGTTAAAAAATACTGAAAAGTGTAAAACTAATTTTCAAAATTTAAAAAAAAAAATGTTGTCAAACACCGTTAGATTTTCGCAAATGTCGACATTTAGAATTATTTAAAAGTATTACGCATATTTCAAAATTATTAAAATTTTATTTTTGTCAACAGCCGTTAGATTTTCGCAAAATGACCGTTAAAAATTACTGAAAAGTGTAAAAAAATATTTTCAAAATTTAAAAAAAAAATATTTTGTCAAATACCGTTAGATTTTCGAAAATATCGACATTTAAAATTATTTAAAAGTATTACGCATTTTTCAAAATTATCAAAATTTTATTTTTGTCAACAGCCGTTAGATTTTTGCCAAAGTCGAAGTTTAAAATTATTGAAAAGTATAACGCATTTTTTTAAATTTCAACAAAGTTTTTTTTGTCAATAGCCGTTAGATTTTTGCATAAATCGACGTTTAAAATTATTTAAAAAAACATTTTTCAAAATTATCAAAATTTTATTTTTATCAACAGCCGTTAATTATTCAAATTAGATTTTCGCAAAAGTCAACGTTTAAAATTATTGATAAGTGTAAACCGCATTTTTCAAAATTATCAAAATTTTTTTTTTTGTCGATTTTACAATTATTTAAAAGTGTAACGCATTTTTCAAATTTTTATAAAAAAAAATTTTGTCAAACACCGTTAGATTTTCGGCAAATGTCGACATTTAAAATTATTTAAAAGTGTAACGCATTTTTTAAAAATTATCAAAATTTTATTTTTGTCAACAACTGTTAGATTTTCGCCAAAGTCGACGTTTAAAATTATTTAAAAGTGTATCGCATTTTTCAAAATTATCAAAATTTTATTTTTGTCAACAACTGTTAGATTTTCGCCCAAGTCAACGTATACAATTATTGAAAAGTGTAACGCATTTTTTTAAATTTTCAAAAATTTTGTTTGTCAAAAGCCGTTAGATTTTCGCAAAGTGGCCGTTAAAAAATACTGAAAAGTGTAAAAAAAATTTTCAAAATTTTAAAAAAAAAATGTCAAATACCGTTAGATTTTCGCAAATGTCGACATTTA